>VZRU01011004.1:61221-74908 GCA_013398155.1 Pedionomus torquatus | reverse complement strand
CCTTGTCCTTGTAGGGCTGTGGTGAGTGTGTCATAACTGGGCTGCTGGGCACAGCTCCAGCCACCTATGGACAATGAGCTGGAACCATGACAGAACCTCTCTAGGGGATTTCTCAGATGGTCAGAGGAATGAAGAGTCTCTGAGCGTTCAACTTGGGCTTAAGTAACCAAGTGAGGAATTATGTGATTGCAAGCACTCTTTATACTGGGGTTAACACACAAGAAGGAGAAAAATAGTTATTGATAGTGGCTGTAAGAGCCTAAGGACACCTACACTCTCTGCAGGTCAGCTGCCTGGGACAGGGGCCAGCTGGGTTATGGAGCAGCGAGGCCTGCCTTGTCCCACTGGTGATGGTGAGAAGATGGGCCATTCTCAGTCTGAACCAAGCCTCAGCCTAGCCTCAGTAAGGTGGAGCTGAGGCTGCCCTGATGCCCCCCTAGTTGCCTTTTCCTGGCTGGGGTGGTGGGACAGACCCTGACCTGACAGACCCCTTCCACTCCCAGCCCTGGCACCAGGACACCCAGCACTGGTCTGTGTTGGTAGAAGAGCAGATGGCAACGCAGCTGCATGTAGACAAATGTAGTTGAGAAACGGGAATAACATTTCAGTCCCCACTTACATTAGGGAAAACCTTGTGCAGGAGCAATAGAAAAGAAAATTATAAGAAAAAAGAAGAAACTGTTTCTAAAAAGTAGTTTGTTGCATTTATGAAAGGTATTATGTGACATAACAGGGATGATTCCTCTTTCCATTCCCATGTTCCAACATGGAAGTAATATTTTGCACGTTTTTCTCATATCTGTAATAAACCCCACAAGTCAAGGACACAAGCTAAAAAAACCTAAACAACAAACAACCAAAATAAAACACATTAGGGTAACATATAGTGAAAATATTGTGTACTGTATTATTAGAGTTTTCTACAAGCCTGTATTGTTCTAAAATCCACAAAGGATTGTGTGAAGAACAAAGAGGGAAAGCACACAGTGGCTTACCAAAGTGAAAACAACTGAACCTTTTTTGCAGGATAACATGCCCAATTACCAGCTTTAAGGGTCATGTAAATTGTTTTTAAGTTGTTGGGTTTTTTTTACACAGCTGGTAATGTGAGGTGAAAAGAATATATGCATACATAAAAATGCTTTGGGAACAGAGGAGATAGGAAAGGGTAGGAAAAGGCATATTTATCAGGAATGGTTTAGGGACAAGATACTTTGAAGATATATAAAGAAAATACAAGCATGCTGGGCCTTTCTTGGTCCAGGTGAAGCTATCTGAAATCTGAGATGCTCTATTTCTTTTTTTTTTTTTTTAATATGTTCTCTATGAAATAGTTTTGTTCTAAAGAAATCATTTGTAGGTACTTGTACCATTGCTTTTGAATGGCTGGTGTAGCATGTATGAGGCAGCTGAAGCAACAGCAGCTGAGTAGGTGAGGGGCCTGAAACTGGAGCAGCTGTGTGAATCCTCTTTGTGGGACGGCAGCGGATGAAGAGGTATGGGCGGTGGGAGGCCAACAGAGATACCATTGCCTTAATTGTTGTGGCTACCCTTGATTAAAATTTGCGTGTGAAATGGACCAGAAAGCTTCTATAGACGCTACAGTAAATGTGTGCAATGTCACTAACTTCTTTTTTCGGGTGTTGGTCATGTCCCTATATGCAGGTGTATGGCATTTAAAAATCTCACATTGCTCAACTTTGTTGTCCTTTCTCCTAAGTCAGATAAATACACAACAGTTACTTTACTGCAATTTTGAGGGCAAAAATGAAAAAAAAAAACAAACCTGAAAAACTGTAAATTAGTTGTTTCCAGCCTCTTTAATTTATCTTGCTGTTTCCTGTTCTGTCTTCCCCTTTTCCTCTTTATTTTGCATGGTTCTGTTTAAGTGAGTCACAAGCCCAACTTTCTAAACAACAGGCGTTCATGCTGAGTTAGTTGGACTGCTAGATTGAAAGGAAAGATTATGTATAAGGACTTGCAGAAAAACAAAGATTTGAGGGTTTTGTTTGCTTTCCTGCACACAAGTTTTTGGACTACTGAAAGTAAATTTAAATAGGCAGGTTGTAACTGATATTTCAGAAATTTCTTACTGGTTGTTTTAACCCTTTCTAAACTTAAATGTATCCCATTAATACCATACCCAGGTATATGCAGCTATAGTGGGGGTTTGACTCCATTAAATACCCTAACCTGGGTAATGACTCAAAAACTTCAAGATTGCAGTTCCTTTCGTACTTTCAAATGCACAAGAATTCTTCTTGTGGGCCTTCTCTTAGACCCAGGATCCCTGGGAATACCTCATTACCTGTGTTAAAAAACATACTTCTCTTCTGCTCTTTGAGAGTCTGAAAGCCATTAAGATGTCACCAGATGCTGTTACTGAATGCCTACAACTAGCTTGGTGTAGCTATAAGATTTATGTATGTCAGCACCTTATACAAACCCTTCTTGGGTTTTGTATCCTCTCCACAGATGTGCATATCAACATACAAACTCTGTGGGATGAAGCCCATATCTCTCTGATGTTTTCTTCCAAATTAATTTATGCCCTCCTCATAGAAAAGAGAGATTAGAGATGTTGATAAACAGGAGCAAACTGGATTGACTGGTGGCAGCAGGCCACCGAGATGGTTAGGAAAGCCAGAGAACATGATGCACAGAAATGGCTAAGAGGGCTGTTTGTTCAACCTGAAGATGGGAAGGCCAAGCGGTATCACATGGCTGTTTACTACTAACTAAAGGAAGAATGTGGAGAAGAAGACAGATCACCCTCAAAGGTACACAGCAAAATAGGAAGAGTCACAAGTTGCAGCGAGAGAAATACTGAGTACATATAAAGAAAAAAAAATCCAGGATGGGAGTGGCAGAGCACTGGAACAGGTTGTCCAAGAGGCTGTGGAGTTTTCAGGCATGGAGACGCTTGCCAGGGAGCAGAAGGGCCTGGCTGAGGTGGTCCAGTGAGGATTACCGAGCACAGGGGTTCAGTTCCGCAGCATCTGAACGTGACAGGCAGAGCCAGGGTCCACCAATAGCTCTGGACATGGTTAGTGAAGAGCCAGGTACAGGTTCCAGCCAGAGGGTATTCTCAGGAGCAAAAGGGGATGGGGCCAGGCTGGAGAAAAGGGTACAACGTATATCTGATGAGGACAGGGGCAGGACTGGAAACAACAATGATGCCCTTAAGCACTGCCAGCCCTGCCTGTCTCTGCCCACCCCCAGGGCTTCCCCTCTCCCCCTGCCCTTGTCCAGGACCCCATCTTGGACCCCCAGAGGCATTGGCTGCTGCCGTAGCAGGGCTGGTCTTCAGCTCCCCATAGCCCTGCTCTGTCCAGCCCTGGGGAGTGTGGGCACTCATAATGGCCACAGTTCTGAAATAAGGCATGTAAAAGCAGTTTACTTTTCCATGGAAAACCTTGTTGTGGGATAGAGGCCTATTTAACTAAGCTTGGTTCTTCCTCTGCTAGCTGTTTGTCAGCAAAGAGATGACTGTGCTTTCTGGGTGACTTTACTTCTCTCTCTGTCTTCTGATCACAACATCTATTTTTGGCCAAGTATGAAATCTTCCCTGGGAACAGAACAGGTTACTATCTGTGTTGGACCCAGCAGAAGGAGATAAAAGCTTATGGGCTGAATCCAATGATAGAATTACACCCACTTCTGCTGGGTTTGACTTTGTTGACTAAATGAGAGCAGAACTGCTAACATTTGGAAATTACCTTACTGTTGACATTCCAGAAACATGTCCTTCACTTGTTACCTCTGATAGGGAGAATTTAGCCTCAGAGCTCAAACAAATGTAGAGGAGTAGCACTAAACTAAACCAAATCAAAATGTTATTTAGTGTCTCTCTCTCTCCTCATCAGCACTATGGCTCCAGAGATAACCTTGCTCTGGCCTCAAAAAAAGCAGGGCTGCTTATATGATGTATGTAAATTGTAGAGTGCTGAATATTTAGATATGTTCATGGCCTATTCTATATATGCATGTGTGCCATATAGTAATTAATGAGTTTGAACCCCACAAACTTTCTTCAACAACAGAAATACTGTTTTCTTTTTCAGTAGGTAATTAATCAAAGTACAGGAGATATTACACTTAACATATGTGGCATGTGTTGATGTTTATGTGAGAGAAGACAGTGTGGGATGCCTGTGTGCCCAAGTCCCTAAACAGAATCCTTTTGAAGAGTACCATGTCCATACATTTGACTATGCACCGAGCTTTAGCTGTTGTGGACAAAGATGTAGACCCAGAAGAATGCTGTAACTGAGACAAGAACTGAATCTTAGTCTAGAGTCCTGGTCCTGTGATCCTTCTTCCCATCATAGAATCATCTAGGTTGGAAAAGACCCTTGGGATCATCGAGTCCAACCATCTACGCTACTCTACAAAGTTCTTCCCTACACCATATCCCCCAACACCACATCTAAATGACTCTTGGCTCAACCACCCCCCTGGGCAGTGTATTCCAATGCCCAACCACTTTTTCTGTGAAAAATTCTTTCCTAATGTTCCGTCTAAATCTACCCTGTTGGTGCTTGAAGCCATTCCCTCTTGTTCTGTCACTAATTACCTGTGAGAAGAGACCTCCCTACAGTGTCCTTTCAAGTAGTTGTAGAGTGATGAGGTCTCCCTTCAGCCTCCTCTTCCTTAAACTAAACAATCTCAGCTCTTTCAACCACTCTTCATATGATTTGTTTTCCAGGCCCTTCACCAGCTTTGTTGTCCTCCTCTACACTTGCTCCAGCACCTCGATATCTCTCTTGTATTGAGGTGCCCAGAACTGGACATTGGAGAATTTATATTCCCAGGGCATTATCACCCAGTGGCTCCGTCCAGTCCAACTCAGAACAGGAACATCTGCATTGATCCCCCATGATACCCCACTGTGTTGGGCCACTGTGCAGTGGACAGATGAACCTGCCTGAGCACAGCAGTACAGCAGGATGGTTACTGTGCTAGGTTGACTTTCTGGCTTGGTTGGCACAAGCTTGAGGAGCTCTGCTCTGTGCCCTACAATGGTGGGTTAGATTCTCAGGATGCCCAGGGTGCTAGGGGATCTTCTCCTTCGTCACTGATTCCTATGAATATCTTCCTGTCCCTAACCTCCTGGCCCAGTGGTTGATGCATCAAACCTTTCTGCAACTCTGATATCAATAAGGTTGTAATTTTCCTGTTAAAAATACACTCAAAAGCTTATTGCAACTTCAAATCCTCCAGTGTCTTCTCAAAACACCAAAACTTAATTACTCTAAGCCTTCAGTAGTCACTAGCTGCTTAACTAAGCCAAATCGGGATACCATAGATCTTGAACTCTCATCTCAGGCACTAGATTTATCTGCAAACCATGAGGGCATAAAGCAGAATACAAGGGTCTTGCTGTGCACTGCTGGATAACTCTTCGCTCCTTTTCTCCTGGCTATATGTTTTCTGGCTTTGCCTTTCCCTGTAAGTGCTATTTTGCTGAGTCTGTACACTATATTGCAATTTGCATTTTCTGTGTCATCTTGTCAGGATGCAGCAGTGACGTGTTGGAAATGTCGCTGTTGGGAACCCAAACTAAACCTGAAGACCGACTAACCTGTCTAGAGGGCTGGAGAGACTAGTTAGAGTCTCTCAAGCTAGAGGGAGTGGCAGAGAGCTAGACAACAAAAAACTCTCTAAATTTAATGTGCAAATTGCCCACATATTGTCCTTTTTGGCAGCACGCTCTGCATTGCACTGCCCTAACGTTGCCCAGGAACAGGCTGTTTTTCTATATTGGGGACCTTGGGCTCAGAGAGGGCAGGTACTGCTCCCTCTTCTGATTTTGAGGCACAGATGAAAGAACAGTAGGAGAGGCTATTATTAAATTGTTCTTCCCTGACACTTTTGGAGGACTGGCTTGCAACCTGCATAGCAAGTATATCTTGGGAAGTCTTTGAGTAGGCATGGCAATTGATCCCTTCTTTGCTGGAGTGTTAGGCCTCTTCTGCCAGTGCTCGGAAAAGAGGAAAGCATGCACTTATGTCCCTTTGTTCAATGTCCGTTCCTCTGCCTAAGAGCCGTTAAAACTGTCTGTGCTTCAACCTGCTTGTCCTGACGCTCTGCATTAATATAACAAGGCAATGACTCAAATAGGAGCGGTGGGACTTGTGTCATGCAACAAGCAAGTGTAACAGAGAGGCAAGCAATGGGTCAATAGGCCAGATAGACGTGGCTTGACTGCAAATGAGAACCACAGCCCTTGGAGAGTGCTTCAGCCCAGCACTTCCCTTTGGAATGACCACAGAGCCCAAATGCCAAAATATTTACTCTTTTGCAACTTAATCTCCACTGCCCTGTATTTCATCTGAACTTTCCATCCCAACCCCATGCCCAGTTTATCCACACTGAAAGTGCATGGGTTAGGCCGTGTGTGAGAGTAGATGTCATTTTCAATTTCTCATTGAATATATTATGGGGCGTTGGGAGACTTTATTTCAGTCTTTTATAAGTTGTTGATTTGCCAAAGCAAAAGAGAAACATTGAAGAGACTTGGCCAACGCTGCATGCTCTCCTCAAGGAAAAGGAGCTTAAGTGTTTCCCCAGCTGGAGTTTTCCTCCTGGGTTGCAGCTCTGCAGGACTGCTTTGCAGTGTCTGTTGTGGTCTCACTGTGGTTCCTTTCCCCATCCTTTGGTGAATCTCCACTCTTTCCAGACTGATTATCATATCCAGAATAATGTAATATTTGTTTTTCATTTTGGGACACTTGCTATGAGTTCTTTAGTAAGAAGACATATGTGTGCATCTGTACAGCATGGGCTAAAAGCACAATATAGTTATAGTTGGGAAAAAGGGAGTTGGAAAAAAAAGGAATATTAAATTGTGATGGCATCTCTGTGTATTCCTCCTTTTGTGTACATTAGCATAAATCAAAAGTATTTCTACTGACATTGGGTCAGAATTAAGGCCTCTTTTTTTTTTTTTTTTTTTTTTTTTTTCCAGAGATGCCTCTTGCTAAGGATTTGGAAGAAGGGCTTTCTTCCACAACACAGTCCTCTGAGGAAAGAGTTGATGGACAGATGGTTTTGGTGGTAGATATTTAATGGCTAGGAAGGACAGAAAAGATAAATCACTGAAAAATAAAGAGAACCGAAAAAGGTAAGTAGGGAAGAAAATGGGATTATACTGAAGAAAAATGACAGGAAGGAGAAGACAGGAAAAGAATGATAACATATCACTTCAGAAAAAAATAAGAAAAGTAATGACAATTTAATTGTATGAAATTCTGAAGCAAAAGCTTCATTACACAAAGGCGTTTTTTCAAGCTTTTATGAAGTTCTGCTATTAAGAAGAAGTACAAAAGTTTGATTATCCAGTGCACAAATGTAGATAGGGACAAATGGGTAGTAAACTTAAGTGAGGATTTCTGTAATTGTGCATCTTTAAAGCTGAAAGATGCTTACACTGTCAAAGCCAACTTAAAACCAGGGGATGACTCCTCCTAACTGCTGTGGCCATTGGCTCCAACCCACAACAAATAAACTTTGTTCAAAAGATACTTTGTTGCTTCATAAAGTATTTCCCAGTCAATTTAGTTTCTCATCAAAAGACAGCTTGCAAAAACCAACCTGGCCTGGTAGGGAGAATTGACTCAATGCCAGACTTTAAAATAGTATAGGAAGTGAGGGAGAGGAATGTCACATCTCCTGAACAACACATCTACCATGTAAACCACACGCACCAACTTTGCTTTGATGAGAAGCAAATTCTATTCTCTCTCTGTTCCTTTTTTGTGTGTGAGGAAGTGCATTTTAAATAGTGTACAAAGATTGTGCCTGTGGAAGAAGTTATGGAAGTCCACTTCTCAGGCTTCTTGGCCACAGATAACTCTGCCCAAAGCAGGAGGCAGCACCATGGTAAATCCTTGTTTATTATATTGGCTATTGATGTCTGTGTAGCAATGAGCCCTTCAGAAGTTGGCCTGACCACCAGAACCACTCAGGTTCCTGGAGGATGCTTCTATGTACCAGAGGGGACATCACACAGCAGTGGCACTGCCGCAGTTCAGGCAACTGGGCAGGGTCCCACCCACAGATTTCTTGTTTGGGAGTAGCATAGGGCAATGGCTTGCACTAATAGTATTTAACCGTGGTGTAATCATGAGCGATTTGTTGTAAGCAATACAGCAACTAAATTGTCTACTCTTCCCTAAACAAATGTCATACAATATTGGATGCATGCAAGCTAACAATACATTACCTAAAGAAAAGCTAATTACTTGCAAAGACTGATAGAAAATTGAATTTCCCTAATGGATCGTTTTTCAGTTTGCTCCATGCCCAGCCATTCATCATTCACAAAGAAACTGCAAAGTCCAGCTTCAAGGAAACAATTGGAAGCAATTAAGTTATACAGAACTCATAGTGGAAGTCACCCATGATCTTGCTAAATCTTAATTTTTTTATTTTTTTCTATTTCAGATTTGGATTTTCAGAAGAGTATTTAAGAAATGGACATACCTACATGTAAGTGAGCAACAATCTGTCATACATGAAAGCCACATTTAATTTCATTTTTAAAAGTAGAATACTGTAGTGCACAGCCCTTGAGCCAAAGAACAAAGCAAAAAAAAAATAAAAAAAAAAATAGAAAATTGCTATAAATTCTCTTTTGCTTATGTGAATGGAGAAAAGCAACTCTGTTTCTCTCTGGAAGGTCTTTTTGTGGTTTACGAAACCTTTCATGTGCAATATTGAAAGTATCCACTTGGTGGTCACTTGTGCCTACAATTAAAACACTTTTTTCCATCTCCAAGAATGAGTTACTTGCTTTCCATTTCTCTTCTAGTACAGAGAGCACACAGACCTCTGAAACAGCTGGGCTGCATTTTAGTATCTTTGGAATAACAAGATGCAAGTGCGTGGGCCTTGGCTATCCTAGAGCACTCTTGCCAGTGAAACAAACTCAAAATCAGCCTGGTGGAAATTCCTAACTTAAACTCATTTCAGAGGGTCTGCAGCCCTGAAGCTGGACTGATTTTAATCTATATGACAACACAGTAACTTCTCTGACAGTATCAGCTATAAAAACCTCTTCTTAATTAATACACTGCAATGTATAATCTGACACTTAACTCTGACATTTACTTCTCTTACTCTTTGAAGCTACCACATATCTAAGTGATCACAGCCCTACAAATGAAAAATAAACTGCCTGTTTAAATTACTTCAGATCACTCATGTAAACAATAGCACAGTGCAAAAGACAATTATCTTATTAAATAGTGGTTTTTTTTTTCCTTTCTACATAACCTCAGTGCACCTTCAAAATATTTCTGGAATTGCTTCAGTCTCTCATAAAGGGAGGCTACAGAGAGCCAGATTATGCACTGGTATGAGATCACTTGGCCTGAACTTAGTGTGAAGAGTAGAAACTGCATGTAGAAAGACTGGGAAAGGATTACAGCATTTTCCCTTCCTTTGTTGTCCCTTTCACACCCTGTAGATGGACATACAACATGCCACACAGTAGCAGATTCTAATGGAGAGCATCTTCTTAGGCTAGAAAAATTGTTCAGTAGTCACTGACTCCAATCCCAGGCAAAGATAATTCCACTTGTAATTCCACTTACAAATTGATTAAGCTTCATTTTACAGCTAAGTAAGTTATTTTTCCTAATGGTGATTGGCAGCATGAATAGACAAAGAATGTAGCAGAGAAGCAATAGGTGATGCTGCGTTTGGCATCATTTTTGATGTGTGGATAAAAATGCCAGAATGTTTTTACATCTTCATTGTTCCTTTTAATCTGAAGAATTACAAGTAAACTGTAGTCTGCCGTAGTCATTGCCAAGCTATCTCACTGGCTTCTCCAGATGATACTGTTTCCAAATGAGAGGAAAAAGCTGGCATGAGCTTAATAAAGAGATTAATTGGAAGGAGATAGATGAGAAGAGCAGGATGATTAAAATTAGTGGTCTGGAATCTAGAAAGTGGTAAAAGGGAAGAAGAAAATGAATGGTTTTTGCAGGCAACTATGCCTAAGAAATATCTACTGAAAGTAAAAAGCAAACAGGACAAAATATATTACAAATTCTTTATTCTATGTGTATGTAGGAAAGCTTTTTCTGTCCAAACACTTTCCCTTGTTTAAATCAGTGAATTATTCTAGGCTTTTCCCTTGTCCACAAAGCTATACTCTGTATTTCACATTGTACCATTTTTCTGCTTCTGGTTTGCAACGTGACCCCATAAACCCACTGCAGTAAAACTTCTGTGAATAGTTCGCAACATATTCCTTTTGATTAATGGCATAAATGAGAAAATACATTTGGATTCCTCTGGTAGACTCAGTACTCTGCAGGGGAATTTCACTGCCTAAAGGGCATGTTCAAACGTATGTCAGACCTTGTGATGTTTTTCAGTAACACAAGTTTGCCACAGGAAATCAGAAAGAAATATTTATACGTTAAAATATATTTTCAAGGTAGATTTGAGCAGCCCTTGAAAGTGTCCTGAGCTTCTAGCAGGAGAGTAGGAGGCTCATTTGTGCCCTGTGAAAGACTAACAGAAACATACCCTATTTCCATAGACAGCCTAGTGTTAATGACAGAAAGTGATGAAATCAATCAAACAGAACAATAACTCTTAATGAACTAGTTTTATATTTCATTAACTTGAGTGCCAAAGTAGTTCTTAATGGCTGATTTATTTTTTTCTTTTAAACTCTCATAAAGAATTAAGTAATTAGGAAAATAAGGACTAACAGCCCAATGCAGCATGAGCCTGTGTAATGCAGATTGTTTCTGAAGGCAATGAGAAACCTGTGGGCTGAGCAGCTCCTCAGGCTGAGGACTCCTCACTGTCCTGGCCTGAGGAGCTGCTGAGCCCACAGGTAGGTAGACAGCACAGGTAGACACCATGCCAGGCTCCTCCAGCTGGCTGTGCCAAGGCATCTCACTCCTGGCTGCTGAAGCCTGGGATTATTCCAGCTCTGAACTGCCAAAACTGAGCACAGTACTCAAGGTGAGGCTTCACCACTGCTGAGTACAGGAGGAGAATCACTTCCCTACTCTTGCTGGCTGCACTGTTCCTCATACAGGCCAGGATGCTGCTGGCCTTCTTGGCCATGTGGGCACACTCCTGGCTCATATTCAGCTGGCTGTCGACCAACACCTGCAGATCCTTTTCTGCCAGGCAGCTCTCCAGCTGCTTCCCCAAGCATGTAGCGCTGTTGTGACCCAAGTACAGAACCTGGTACTTGGCCTTGTTTTTCACCTGTCTGAAAATAATCTCAGCAAAGAACAGCTTTACAGTTTTCTGCTCTGTTAGTGAGTTGAGTAAGCTCACTAGGCAGCGAGACACATCTTTTGCTTCAGGAAGGGACTGGACTAGGCAGGCAAGAACCAAGAGGAAAACAGGGAGGTGATGGTGGAGGAAGAGGGAGAGGGAACATGCTTGTTCCTTTCAATAGCAATTAGAGCAGCTCAGTCATGACATCTAACCAGATCTGAAGTCTCCTAGCTCAAAGTCAGGAGCAATTAAGATTTGTTTTCAGAAACACAAGTGATACATATGCAGAATTTCACAGACATGAAATAATAATACATCATATCCTTTGGGGAATGCTGACACATGGAGAAGTCAAGATCCACAGTTTAAAAATTAAAGTGTAAAATAGATACAGTTTTTGGTGGCGTCTAAACTATTGCACAAGGAGGCAGATATTCTGATGCCTGAATTTCCCCTTGCATACGCATCCCTTTTCCACATGGGGGACATTTCCCACCATCTCAGGATTGTACCAGATATTGCTGTGGCGTCATTTTTGATACCTGGATAAAAATGCCAGAACATTTTTACATCTTCATTGTTCTGCAGTTTTTCCTCCTCGGTGGAGGAGTAGCAGCTGGTGATGGTTGGCTGTGTTCAAGCCTAGCTGGTGCTCCCTGCAGAGGAATGGCTAAGTAGCTCTCCCTCTCGCCTTTCCCCACTTGCCCTAGGAATTTTAAGATGAACACCCAAAACTGGTCAGAGACAGCTTCTGAAAGACTGTATTAGACTGAAAAATAGGATGAAATTATTTCTGTTCCTAGTTACCCAGTCAGTCTGTCCTACTTGCTACATTCTCAAGAAACAGACTCTGTCACCAGTGCTTCGAAAGGAAGGTTCCTCTCAGCAAAAAGATCAGGGTGGGGAAAGCAAATATAAAAGGATGGCCACAGACAGCCTGTGCACGTAAGGAAATGAGATGGCGGAGAAAGAGAGCAGAACACACTGACAACTGAAGATGTGGCTAGTGATAATGATTCTGCCTCTGAGACTCTTTGGAGATGAAATTGTTTTTTCTCTTCTTTCATCCCCCTCCTCATTGCCGGTCTCTAGAAATCTGTGGTATTTTCAGCAATGTTTTTATCTTTCCTTTTTCTTTTCTGCCATACTCTGCTATCGACTTAGAAGCTGTATTTCAAGCCCTGTTGTGCCATGTAGGGGAAAATTGTACTGGCTGTGCAAAAGGTGTGAATAGCAGCGAGTGTGCTATACCTGTGCTCATCCCCTTGCTGTTCTGAGAGGTAAAATTCCATTATGTCAACCTGTACAGGGAGATACTTTTCATTGACATGATGGTACAGAACATATATCCCTGAATGCAGCTCTGCAGTGGTGACCTTTTCCTTTATCACAATAAATTAATTTACTAACAAAGTGTACACCAGAGCAACTTACACAAGACACACATCAAAATTCATCAATTGAATTATTCTGCAGTTCTCCATCCACAGGCCAGAATCTGCTGTCCTTACTCATTTGGGTAAATAATTTACCCTCTGAGTGGTTTCATTAACTGCAATTCATCTTCCTGCTGTGAGATTGCAAGTAGCCTGAGGAGATCGTTCATATAAGGGAAAGAAAATTAATCTGGTCCTTTTTCATCATACCTGACAATAAACTTGAATCAGATACCCTTATTACATGAGGCTATAGTTTAGAATATGAATTTTCCCTTTAAAAATTGTGATGGTGAGGTGCTCTCAAGTGGGAGCCGAGGGAGAAAAAAATGAATGTGTTGGTCTAAACAGAGGTGGGGAACATCTGCACCTGGACTGAGGAAAGGATGCCAGGATCTCGCTTGCCTCATAGGAACAAACATCTGGGTCTTTGATCCTTTTGAAATGTTAACAAAAATATATTAGAAACTTGCATGAAGCTGTCTCCTCCTCAAAGAGGGACTGAGCCACAGGTGCTCTCTCTGCCAGAGGGGAGGAAGACAATTTATCGTCCCCAGCACCCTCGGATCCAGTAGACCCTGCCCTGTTTTGGCAAGATGTTCAGTGGGGCCGCTCTGCTGGCTTTCTCCTCTGCCTGCCGAGGGAGCCCGGACAAGGGGGTGCCGGGCAGGAGCCAGCCCCATCCCCACGGGAACAGGAGCGGGTTGGGGATGCTGTAGAAGCTGCTGAAGGTTCAAGGCTCACCGTTCACGCGTGCCTGAGGAGCGCGTTCGTGAATGAGCACCACCGCTTCTTTCTCTTCCTCCTTTAGCCCCGGGTGGATAAAACTGGAGAAGTTACTCCAGAATAAGCAATTTTTTTTTTTCTCTCTCCGGCTCCCCCCTTTCCCCCTCCCCCCATTTGGCGGGAGGAGAAGCTTTCACCTGAAGGAACCGTCCGTCTCCGGGCAGCTTTGATGGGCAAGACTTGGTTCCCAGAGCAGGCTCCATTAC
>VZRU01011004.1:39337-61021 GCA_013398155.1 Pedionomus torquatus | reverse complement strand
AGGGGCATCCCAGGCTTCAAGCGGCTGCGGCTCAAAATCTGGCGGCGATGCACCCTGGTGCTCCTCCTCTTCTGGGCTGCCTGCTGGATGCTGGTGAGCGCCTTGATCTTCCTCCTACACAGGAGCGTCTTCTCCGAGCGCTGCACGGACGAGAAAAGCCACCGGATCCTGGCGAGGCTGGTACGTGCGGGGCATCCCCCGAGGGGGAGGTTGGGAGGGAGCTGCCCGGCAGGGTAAAGCCCCAGGAGTCCGATGCGATGAGCTGAGCACCCGCTTTCGGCCGCCCCGCCGGGGCGCTCCTGCCCCGGGTCCGTCCCACCGGAGGTACCGCATCACCGGCGGGTCCCCGGGGCGACCGGGCTGCCGGCTGCCCCGGCGGGCTGGGGGCGCTCGCTGCCTCCCTCCCTCCCTTCCCGGAGCGAGGGCAGGTGCAGGCAGGGTGCCGGAGTCGGGATGCGCCTCCCAGGGATGACAGCTCGGCATCCCGAACTCTGCGAAGCGGGAGGAAACCTCCCTCTGGGTTTTGGTTGGTTTGTTTGTTGTTGTTTTTTATGTAGCCGAAGAGGTGTTTGTACAAAAGTCGCCTTTCAGAAACGCCACACAACTTATAACACCTTCTTGACGTTTGTCACGGGCTGGCATTTAAGATGAAGTTACTTGAAATTCATGAACGGATTTATGAGTATTCATTAAAATCTTAAAAAAAAAAAATAGAATTGTGTGGGAAAGACTTAGAAAAGAGGAGCAGTGTGGTTTAGTGGGTTAATGATTTGAGCTTCATTTTGTTTCTTAATTAAGGTATTTGTAGTGCCAGTGATTCAGGAAAGGAGGAATTCTAATGGAAATGAAATAATCTATTACTGCGGCAAGCAAAACCTGATCGTAGGTTTTCCCTGAATTCCATATAATAAAGGAAGGCATAAAATAAAATAGGCATTAGTCCTGAAAGCATGCTTTTCACGGCAGTGAGAATCAGTTTCTTTCTTACTCTGGCAGTCAACTGACAACTGAGCTCGAGATTGCCCCTGAAGGGATGAATCCTGCCCACTCCTTACGCGGTCAGGACAAGCACAGAGGTGAGGAGCTGCAAGGGGCCGCTGAGCTCAGGGAGGTCTGGGCCCTTGCCATCACACTCACTAGTGGACTGATGGACAGAGACTTGTTGCTGTTGTTCAGTTTGGAGAGCATTAGACATGACTTCAAAAGCCCAGGTAGGGATCAGAGTTCAGGCACAAGTTTGGAAATTTGTCTCCATCACTGTGATAGTTCAGCTTCAGACCCTCCTTCCAGAGGAGCATGAGATTGCTCTGCTCATCTGCTTCCATAGGTGAGTCTTCTGTAGTATCATTGCAGCTTGTAAGTGACAGTTTTCCCCAGATGAAGTTAGAAAGGAATTGTTCTTTTAGTGGAACAATTAGAAAATGAGCTCATCTTCATCAGCGCTGAAATAAGTCTTTATACATCTTCTGAAGATGGCATGAAGTTTGTAGTTACAGAAAGTGCAATTGATCTATGAAACAAATAATCTGATAGTCTGATTTTCGCACCTTTTATTAAGACAAATTCAGCTTCCAAGGAAAGCTATTTTACTAGTCACCTGTCATGTTCTCAGTAGGAGATAAGATGAGCTATGTTGAGCAAGCGGGTGAAAATTGTGTGCCCTTGCAAGTGATATTTCTGAAAGTTTATTTCCTTCTTCTGAGTAAAATGTACATCTGAGCAGTTGTGTATAGCTATGAAGGCTGAAGTAGCACTGGGCATTTTGCAGAGGCCAACTTTAACTCTCCAAAAACCTACTTATTCTTTCCAAACACAAGTCTTCTCTTCATTTACACTGAACACACTAAATCATAATGATCAATTCCTGTTTTCTCTGGAGAAATTAAATAGGTTTTGAGCCTTCCAAAGCCTTGCTTAGTATTGCATTTATATAGCAGAAGTACTTGATATCAAGGCTCGACTCAGTCTCAGGCCAGATCTACACAAAAGTGATAGTGGTACAGTAAGCTACTTAAATTTATATAAATCCCAAATGAGGTTTATATTAATTTAAACTTTTACATGAATTTAAACCCACTTTTTTTTTAAACTTCTCTTGATAATGTACAAAGGATATTAAAAATTGTGTAGCCGGTTTTAAACAGAAACAGATGAGTGATTCCACATGCTTGTGTTCAAATTTTTTGTGTAGTAGAGCTGTGTTTCTATAAGGCTTTTGGCTTAGTATCACTTTCGTATTTTAGTTTTAAAAATCTGGCACTTGGTGGCATTCAAAGGGAATTTATTAGGTAGATTCAAAACTGTCTCATCGACAGATCCCAAAATGCAGTCATTAAGACAGGGATGGCAGTGTGGAGGATCACTTCTGGAAGATTTCTTTGGGGATCTGATTCTTTTTGTCAGCAGTCATCATGACGATATAAAATCTTGTATGACAAAGTTTGCAGTTAATGCAAAGGTTCCTGAGTTGGTAAATAATAAAGAGGCCATTTTTTCATTGCAGGGTAATCTGAATTGCCTGGTCTAAAGTTTTCAGTCCCCCAGAATATGTTTTAATACAGTAGAATGCAAGCCAGTACTCTGGGGGCCACAAGAGTACAGTCTGTCTTGTAACACTATATGACTTTGAAAAGGGCATAGTTGCTTCAACATGAGCTACCAGTGTAGTCTGTGGTTAAGAGGCTGATATGATCACCAAATGTCTCTGAAAAGGAGAATTAGGGAAGGGCTGTTGGCTGTCTTTGCAGCACTGGATAAGAGCATTCAGTTCTGTTTGTGTAAAAAATGGAAAAGTGAAACAGGAAGGGAATAAAAACACAAAAGTAATCTGGGGGCTGAAAAAATAAGAGTTTCAGTGGGAGGGCTGGGGAGCTAAGCTTGTTCGGTGTATTATGCTTATGGAAAAACATAAACCACCAGAAGTTGGAATAACATGAGTTGGGGAGGATGTGAAGGGTGCAGTCAGTCTTTGCTGGCCTTTTTGGATTATAATGACAGGAAAGCGAGGAGATTTTTAAAGGAGTGACTCACAACTCACTACATTCTGTAAGTAGAGCTCTCCCTGATCCAGTCCTATTTCACAGATTCTACTTTGCAAAACATTGTAGAAATTCAATGTAAAAAGAGTCCAATTCAGAGACTATTCAGAGGCTATGTGAGATACTGTGTTAATAGACAAAGATTTTTGGGTTTTAGTGGAACAGCAGACAAGTCCTAGACAGCAGCCAGGTTCAAAAATGAGTCATCTCCTATGTCTGGGAAATGCAAGTGAGACTGTTTTTTCCACAACTACTTTTTGTCCTTAATGCCATTAAGAATTATGTGGTGGCAACACAAGTAAAGAAGCTGCATGTTCACATGTTTGACTGCAGGTCTTCCGGGTGTGTGTTCTTCTAGATGCAAGGGCTCCATGTGTATGGACCCTCTAAGAGATAACTTGATGGACCACAGTAAAATTGTGTTCACTCATGTGGACCCAATTACAGGACTAAGTCATATATTCTCCCACTGTAAGTAGAAGAACAGTTAGGTTGTGGTCTTCTCAATAGGAAAACAATTATTTTAAATGTGATTATACTTACACTGCAAAGAAAAACCCCAAAATTCCTTCTGTTTGTAATCTTTCTAAAATTGCTTAGAATTCCAGACAGAAAGAAATGCTAAACCACTTCTGTTGAGAAAAATTGCATTTCCTACTTAAAAGATGGAAATAAATTTGTACCACATTCATGGGAATAGGTTTGTGAAAGCAAGAACATTGATCCACGTGCTCTGAAGTCTGAGGACAGCCCAGTGAGTCTGCCTGACCACTGTGTGGTCAGGAGGCAGATATGTGTGTTTCACACCTGCAGACCACCCTGGACTCAGAGTCAGGACATTCATACCAGAGTTTGCCTACCTGTCTCTCCTTGCTGGCACTGAATGTTCTTATTTGGGCTGTAAGAACATCAGAGTATAAATAAATTTTATGCCTGTCTGAACTGCCCTCCGTGAGCTGTTTTAGTCAATTTATCACTGTTCCTGGATTTTGGACTTAATCCTCCACCCATTCTCCAGTGTGTTGTTTAAAGTTGGACTCTGAACATTGCCTGGCATCCAGAATGTATTCCTCTGGTGCACACCTCAGAGACTGTCCTAAGAAAATACATCAATTGAATTTTAAGATTGTGGTTCTTGTGTATGTAACAGCAAGTCACAAATGAGGTAGGGGTCAGAAAACCGTTGCAAGTACTCCACATGCAGGGGGAGCTGCCAACTTGTTTAAAAGAAGGTTCCAATGCCAGAAAACAATGAAGGCAGCTGACACTCTCAAGCTGCCTCCCAGATGTTTGGCTTTCTACACCACCACAGTCTCTTCCATTTCCACCAGAGACCTCTGATCAGCCCCTCTACTGATTCACCCAAAGCAGTCCCTGCAGCTGCACTTCTGAATGCCTGTAGGAATGTATCGACTGCCTACAATTTTGGAAATGATGGTATGGAAACAATTACGGGTTGAAGGAAGGACTGGTGAGGGAATCCTTGTGGTTCTTGTATAAATGTGTAGTGACCGCTTAACTATCAAGCAGCAGTTCCCATGTTTCCATGGGCTGATTTTTTCCAATGAAAAAATAGAAGTATTAAAAGTATTTAAGCAATTCATATTAAAATGTTGCTTCTGATAATCACATATAAGAACTGGAAAAGTAATCTTGACCAATGGCATTTAGATATTTCAAAACTCCAAAAGTTCTTGGTCCAAGAGGCATTGAGTGCAGCCTCTGTTTCCTGGTAGTGCAGTAGGAGGTTCTTGCAGCTTCATTCAGGGCATGTTGAGTGCAAGGCTGAAATGTGCTGGCTGTGGAAGGTCCCAGCAACCCAGCTACCCATTGATTTTCTTCTAATTTAAGTGAGGATGTCTCAATTATACTGTGCTGAACCTTCCAGAGAAGTCCTGAATTACACTGGAAGTAAGGCACTCCTGTACCTTGAAGTGTTGCAGTCCAGACATACAGCCCAGACAAGTGTGTTCAAAGCTTGTCTCACTGAATTCATATGTGGCAAGAACTTAAGAGTAAGAGGTCATCTAGTCCATTTCCATGCCCCTCAAAAGCCTGTCCTTTACTATTCCAAGATCCCTGTTCTGAAGTGAGATTTCAAAGGTCTCCAGAGGCTTCTGAAAAACTATTGAATAACCCAACTGGTGTAGAAGGTGTGCTTGTGGTACTGACCACTGCTGCAAGACCCTTGAGGTTAGGACTACTGATGATTCTTTGCCTTTCTTCTAAGTGGTCCATGGGTGTATGATCCTGCTATGACTATTTTGCTCTTTCATTCCAGTGCCTTGATTACAGCAGTGGAGCCCTGACTGGTGATCTCTGTGAAGACCTGTGTGTGGCACAGAAGTTGGTGTATAAACACTGCCTTTACTATGACAGGGGTAAGAAGGTCATCCAAGCTGACTGGAGAGGCCAGCCTATCATCCTGAAATCCAAAAAGGAAATCTTCTCCAGCTACCAGCATCTCAGTATGCTAGAGGAGGTGGAAACACAGGATATTACTGAATCAGAGCTTTTGCTCATGGTAGCCCTGGAGGTCAAAAATGTCCTGGGGCTAGAACTGTCTAACAATACCATGGGACCTTTATGGACAAAGAAGAAGGGACCACGTTGGAAAGCACAGGTAGCCAGCATGTGGTCCTTACTCCAGCAGGAAGAATATATTTACTTCAGTTTACTGCAGGACTTTAGCAAACATGTACTACGAATTATTGGCTCTTGTGGACACTTTTATGCTGTGGAGTATCTCACAGCTGGACACGCCTGGCACAAAACTCTTTTTCCCTTGGAAAATGTGGTCGGTCCCTCCCTTACTGGCCATAGAAGCAGGGTGAGAGCCATCATTGACATTGCACTCAGCTTTCTGGACATGGTGCAGCATTTTGATAATGATTTCTCTCACAGACTTCACCTGTGTGACATCAAACCTGAAAACTTCGCTATCAGACATGATCTCACAGTAAGTTGGGTCTTTGGGGTGGTGTTGCAGCAATTTGAGGTCCGATTCTAGTTTGAAAATGTCTGTGTAAAAATGATGCTTCCCTCCTTGTACAACTTCTGGCCACATTTTTGCAAACCCATTGCATTTACAGGGGACAGGGAGCTTCTGTTCTGCTTTTCCTCTTTGTAATAAATGTAGCCACATTTCAGACCACTTAATCCAGCTGCTTTTTTTGAGAACTGCTTGCTTAGTTCTGATTTGTTTCACCACTGTAAAGCCAGCAGCACCGACAGCATCCCTTGGATGTTGTGAGGGATGCCTGCTGAAGGCAAGGAGATCTCAAAAGCTGTAAATGGAGATGTAATTTGAGTCACAACAACAATTTCTGGCAGTGATGCTGAAAGGAAAAAACCCTTTGAATTTGAAAGCTAAGGCGGAATTCTCTAGCCTGACATGAGGGGAACTCCCCACATCCCAGCACATCTTTGTGCTTTAGTGTTCAGCTTATCTGGGCTGGAAATGATCCAAGGACAGTGACATGGAACTCCCTGATACTGTTACTGTTCAACTTTTCTTTGTACAGCTGTAACTCAGACTTGAATAGCTATGCATGTTTTCTTAGCAGAGAGGCAGCTCAGCACCATATTGCTGAATTTACCTCACATTCATTCTGCTGGCCAAAATTCCACTAGTTTCTGTGGGTATTGTGTGTAGGGACTGGAGGCACTGTGCAGTAAGTTTTTGAACCAGGCTCACAATTTACAGTGATGTCAGTGGAGTTTCTACACTGTGAGTGAACATAAGGCATTTTCAGGCTTGAATCAGTACTCAGTGTTATATTAACACTCAAGTCTTTAGAGTGCTACACAAACATGACCTAAACATATAGCCATTAAGAGCAGTTAGAGTGCTTCCCCTTCACCCTTCCTTTCCCTCCCATTGTTTATTCAGGTGCAATACAGCAGCTGAACAGGGAATGGGTGAGGACCTACAGCAAGAAACTAAAAAAGCATACCAGCACTTAGGCAAACTGGGGTACAGCAGGGATTCTTCAAGGTGGGCTTTGCCCACCTTTTTCAGTTACACTGCACCATGAGTGATGGAGCACACACCAGAGCATCTCTTTTACAGCCAACTTAAAGGAAAAGAGAAAGGACATTGGTTGAGTCTTTCTTTATGAGTCCTTTTGATGATTCTTGCTTCTCTAGGACTCTCCCATCACTTCTGGTGTCCAAAGAGACAGCAGCCTCCTTCTGGTATAGGAAAGTACTTTAATTTAGTGTCTTCTAGGAGGATTAATTAAATAAAAAAAAAAAAAAGTGAGTTGCTACTCACACATGGCTCTCCCAGTTGTATATTACTTACAGCTTGTTGGTATCATCTGTTATCGCTCCACTGGGCTGGGGGACAAGTGACACACACAGTCAGAGAGCTGCAGGGGTGGAACAAAGAGAGTTTCTGTTTGGTGAAGAAGAGAGGAGAGAGAGAAGCAGAAACTCTAGGTGGTTTTATCAAGCAGTTCTACAACAGGGACACAGCAAGGCAGCCTCTTTTATCACCTGTGTTTGTTTTAAGCAATTTTTTCGCTTGCTCTTTTCTTGTGCTCTGTATAGGATAATAACAAATACTCATAATAGTACCACTATTCCTCACGTCAGACTGCTAATGCCCAAAGAAATGTGCCTGGAGTGCAATAGTTCTACTTTGAGGATTATTTTCAAATGGTAGGGATAAGCTTCCAGCCCTCATTCCAGCCTTTGCATGCTGTTCCTGCAGCACAGAGGGGAGAGATCCCTGCCTGGTAAATCATCCAGGGAAATTTTAAGCTGCCAGGGAGCTACATAAAGGGCAGAACTGGAAGCAGGTCTGGGTGAATACACAGTGCTCCAGCAGAGCTTCCTTATTAACCAGCACCTCAGAGAGAACTAGAAAGATTACAGCACCTTAAGCATAACTTTAAATCAGGTCAGGAGCCAAGTTGGGTCCTCGCTGCTTATTCTTAGGTATCTTCATCATCAATTACAATCATAACAACCTCCACCAAAATGTAGCTGTTTATAGGTAGAGTGTCACCCAGATCTATCTTCACAGGGTCTGGCTGGATGCCCACACATTTTTATAACATGAACTTCAGTGAAGCCACCGAGCCATTTGGCAGCTGCATATTTGGGAACCAGGGCTGTTTTCCTTAGCAAGCAATTGATCAGATTGTCAGAGGTGCTCAGTGCTGGCACAGACCCCACCAGGGAGCTGATGCAGCGACCCTAGGACAGGGGAAACCCTGCACCACTTTTGCTGTCTCTTCTCCAAAGAAATGAACCACAGAAAGCTTAAGGAAGTAAAGAAGAAAAGGGAAAGAAAGAATTGCCTGCCCAAAAGTGTGAAATTCCTTAAGCTACGTCATCATTATCAAGCTCTCCAAGAAGCTTAAAAATACTTGAGTTTTTAAGCTATGCCTCATCTCCATAAAATTTTTCTCTTGGGAAAAAGGAGTAGAATAGTAGAATTGCCTGTGGAAGCTTTGTTTGGCCTTCTACCAGACCAGACATCTTTAGTTCCTGGGGATGCTCCAGCTGCTGCTCCAGCCACGCAGTTCAGTTTCCCCTGGTATTTGGGAGGCTGAATCTGAAAAATTTGAGCCCAACTAACTTTGCTTTGCCCACATCCCAGACATTTCCCTCCATGAAAGTGTGTCAGCCGCTGCAAGGGTGTGCCTCTGACCCTGACTGTCAAGTGTTAAGTCCAGCTTGGAACATCCACTGGCTGCTGCACCCGTGGCACTGAAGGCAGGGTGCATTCACTGTGGTCACCCACAGCTTGTCTCATGTCAAGCAGTTGCCATCCCATTCCCGGCTTCCTTTCTTTCCCTGTTTATTGCAGTAATCTTTTAAAGTGAGGCATTCACAGGAGGGACACTATCAGAAAATGAGACTACAGCCCAGAATGGTCTCAAACCTAGCACAGGCAGCAGCTCTGCAGGCATCTTTTTGTTGCATATTCACTCATATCTGGGTGAAAAAAATTGATTGATCCCTTCAGTTCTTGCTTTTTCTGCTGAGATGACCTGCTGACTGGACTTTGTTATAGACCATATGTCTGGACAGGACAAGCAGGACAGGAACCATGGCCAGTAAATGAGTCAAGATATAGCAAACAGGACTGGACAAAGCCAGTCAACAACCTCGGGCATCGCTCTGCAGCTGAACAGATGCAAACCCGCTGAATGGAATGGCAAGTTTGTTGGAGCACGTGGAGGTACTCCTATGCATCCCACTGCTGCTCTCCACAATGTTAAAGTCAGAGGTTTAGTCTGAATGGTGAATTTGAAATGATACCATCTGGTCTGTGGATGATTTTGCACCATAATATTATTAAAAGGTTGATGTGCCATCTGCACAAGCTGCAAGAACATGTAGATCAGTCTTCAAGTTGTATTGTCCCAGATTTAAGGCAAATGAATCCAATTGATCCCAGGGACACATTGGCCACAGATAATTTTCCCTTTCGTGGTGTTGTAAGCATTAGCTGGTTTTGTTTAAAAAGTGGTATTGATAAAACTAGTGCAGCTCAGTTAAGCAAAATAAAGCCCTTTCATTGTGATCCCAGTTCCCCACTGGCAGATGCTCTCAGCACAGCATTTCCAAAAGCAAGCAGCACAGGAATGCTTGCTCAGCCCAGTCCTGCAGACTGTGCCGTGCCAGATCTGATGGGTTGTTTTGATACACAGGTGGTGGCCATTGATGTGGATATGGCCTTTTTTGAACCCAAAATGAGGGACATCCTCGAACAGAACTGCACAGGAGATGAAGACTGTAATTTTTTTGATTGCTTTTCAAAATGCGATCTGAACATCAGAAAATGTGGAGCACGGAGAGCCAATAACAACTTGCAAGTGAGTAGACGCAGCTGCTTTATGCATCTATTTCTTTTAAAATCCCATCAACTATAAAATGCATGGTTTGTACTAAGAGACTGTGAGATCAAGACAGTCAGGCTTTTAAACCTGGCCACATAAGTGCCAGTTCCATTCAGAAATCCCATTTCAGAGCATGCAGACTGTTATATTCAGTGGTATTTATGTGCCACATTTTCATGTAGCTGCTAGGCCCATGCCCTGAGATAAGAGTGGAGGAGGCAGGAGCAGGGGATTGTCATTGCTGTCTCCACTAATGGTAACGTTGTGGCTGTCCATGTGTAAGCAGTGGGGGGTTGTGGCTGCAATTATCCACTCTACAGCTGTAGTATGTGGACATAGTGGAGAGAAGAGTCTTGGCCCTGGGGTAAGGTGTCTTATAGCTCACCCAACTTGTGCTCATGTGAGGGACTAGTGCAGCAGAGAGGTTGGGAGAGTGAAGTTCAGTGGTCTTTTGGCTGCTTCTCCCACCCCTTCACCCTCACCACCTGTTATGCAGGAGTGCAAGAGCATTCTGAGAAGAAGAGGAGTTCCTCAACTGGAGCTGGATGTTCCTGTTCCTTACGTTTGTCTTGGAACAGCAGGAGGCATTTTGGATTCAGATGACATTTTGCTACAGCCCCAGAGAAGCAGCAGGGCATTAGTTGTAGCTCCTGAAGGTCAACAATCTGCTCTTTTCCCTTTCTTCAGGTAATTTGTGACAAAATATTCCGTCGCTGGTTTTCCCCAAATCTCAGAGGACCGTTGGTTTCCTTCCCCCTGCAGCCGCAGCTGCAGAAGGCAGTGCAGGACTGTGCTGAGCCGGGACACGTGGATGCCGTTGGGCACCAGAGGACTCTGAAATCTCTCTCCGAGTTATACCACCTGCTTCGGGTCACTCAGCGAGAACTGCAAAGGGCTGAGTAGACACCAAAGGCAGAACTGCAAAGGCCACAGCCCAGGCACTGCCAAGGGATGCTGCCTGTGAGGCAGCCTGTGCTTGCTTTCCCTCCCTCTCTCTCCTCCCTCCCACCCTTTGTATTACATTTACACCACAGAGATTGTTTTTCTCCCATGCAAATGAAATTCATGGCTGCAGGTGCAGCACGTCCTGTTAATATCCTTTCAAGTGTGAAATTGTTTTACATTACCTGGATTCTTTTCTTGCTTATTTTCCTGAGCTGGTGCTAGCCCTCTCCATCAGCATTCAGCACATTGTTTGCTTACCAAAAGTGGTAGCTGCCACTCAGATAACATCGGTCAGGGTGCTGTGGTCAGACTGAGGATGCATTTACGTGTGGATGGTGCTTTGAAAAAGAAAAGTGTAAATGCAGTAAAATTAATATCGATAATTAAAAAATGTGAGGGTGTGCGTGGAGTATTTTTGTTTTAACTTCTCTGTAGAATTAGGGTCTTTTTAAAGTAGGGACAGTGTTCTGTGTGAAAAAACAACCTCAAACAGGGAAATGTATTGCCACATGGGTGAAGAGCTGCTTTTGTCAAAAATAGTCCTTTCTGATGTCCCCAAATGGATTTTCTCTAGTGTGTTGCACTACCTGTACCATAGCTAACTTTCTGCAGAGAAATTATATGAAATTACTTAGGACTTTTCTAGAGCAAAAGAATTATACCCTTGTTGAGTTCCCATGTGGGTACTCATATTCTTCAGCAGAGAGGTATGAATAATGCCACTGAATTTTCCCATGTGAACAAGCCTCAGGCACTTGAACATCAGAACACTTGATTAGAAGCAATTCTTTGCCAGAGAGCAGATTTACACAGGAATGCCAACAATCTGTCCTTTGCATTGAACAGAACAATATCCAGAATTTTCTTACATGGTATTTTTTAATGAACAAAATGAAAATTTTCATAAGAATTTACTATTTTGTAGTGAGTTACATTAGTAAAGTTCCTTAGAATCTTAACTTAAAATCATTAACTTTGCCTTTCAAACACGCATAGCAGTGGCTGTAGAATCTTAACACATGGGCCAGAAGACACTGAGTGTATTTAGGCCCAAAACTGGACAATATAGTTATGAGCTGTTGTTGGTGTGAAGGCATTAAAACCCCACAAACAAAACCCAACAGCCTGTGACAGCCCTCAGCTCAGAAAGCCTCTTTAATATTAAGATCGACAATACTGGTTTGTGGATGTGAGACACATAACAGCACCTAATCTTCTATATCCCTCAGCCTTATGACAGCCTTGAAGTCTGCTAGCACTAATTATACTTGAACTTTCCATTTCTGGGGTGATTTTTTAAAGTGATGTTAAAGACTGTCTGTGATTAGAAAAATGTGAGCTGCTTAGAAGACCTTGACAGTTACCCAAACCTAGCTCAAATTTTCAGACTAATGCTATTTTTTTTTCTATTGCTAGTAAAAACCACCATAATTTTAAGTCACTCAAGCCCTCAAGAAGCTCAAAGGGAGAGCAAGGTTGGCTCAGCCTTGCCTGGGGCTGTACCGAAGACAAGCTGCTGCTAAGCCAGAGCTACAGTTTAGGAGCTCCTGACTGGTAAAGTTGTGATTAATCCACACTTCTCCTCTAACCAGGGAGACAGGCAATGCTTCAATATTTTAAGATCATCCTTTGCAAAAGTAGGAAGATGAAACCCAAGTTCCAGGAAAAGACCTGTTTCAAAGTCATGAAATTAATAGAGGAGAAAATAATTAAGGATAGAATCAGATTACGGTAAAGAGTTGGGGGTGGATAAGGCATCATCAGGTAGAGTTAAGATGAAGAAAAGTGGTGAAGGAGAAATACAAAAATGAAGTAAAAAATACAGCCTATTTTGTGAAAACTTGATTTGTGTTGTAAGACTGAATAAATTGGCATTTAGTCTGAGGGAGAGACTAAGGAAAGGAACAGTAACACTCTTCAGAAACAGAAAGTGGCTGATAAAAAGAGAACAGGAGTGAACTGCCCTGTTCCGTTTCCTTAGTGGATGTGACAAGCAAAGAGCTTACACTGTAGCAAGGAAAATTCAGGTTAGACATTTGTTGCAGGATTTCTAATAGTAAGGAACAGTGGAGCTATGAAATGGATCATTTGGGAAAGCTTCAGACTTCATAAGTCATGATTTTTAACTACAGGCAAGAGTGCCCATCAGGAATGATGTACATGCAGTTACATTGATGATCCTGCCTTGAGGTAGCCTTTTATCCTCAAGTCCTATGATTCTGTTATTACCAGCTTATGTCTGTGCTCTTGCCACTTCCTCACAACAAAATCCACCCTTCTGAGACACAGAGATTGGTAACACTCCTTTACCTTATTTGCATAAATCTGTGGGGTCCCCCAGGAAGGGAAGGTGCAGAGATCTCCATCTGTGCAAACGATGTGACAGAGTTGGGTGGTGTGATCAGGGTTTGCATCCCCCACGTGACCTCCCGACTGAAGGCACTGATTTTTTCCAGGTCAGGAGCAACTCAGTATATACTTTAAACACTTTGGGGAATCCTGAAGATCTTATATATTATTGTTCTCCTTTTTCCCTGGTGCCATTAATTCTTTCCTCCTTCCCAAGCCCAGAGGGTACCATCAAGGAAAAGCCAGCATCATGCAGACATTTGGTGCTTTGCAAGCAGCACTGCACTCCACCGTGGCAGGGTCCCCCTCCCTAGTTTCAGGTTTGCATTTTGAATAGTAAGGTTAAATTTCTGTTGGATGTAGTGATTCAGTTTTAAAACAGGTAGGAAAAAAGACAGTGAAATGAAAGCCAGTAGCAGCCAAACATGGATAAAATGTCACTCTGCTCAAAATGTCCTTTTCCTTGGCAGGATTGAGGGAGGGAAGCTGCCTTTGACAGATTTCTCCAAACCCCAAGGGCCTGGCTGCTGCCACCTCCACCTGGCAGGGAGCTCCTTCCCCCACACCACACACTTTCCCAGGTCATTAGGTTTCACTTCTTCTTTTCAGGATACAGAGAATAGTCCTCAGAAACCTCTCCAGCGTGACACAAATAGGTTATTTGTACTTGGCTGGGCTGCGAGATTGCATATCACTGATGCAGTCAGCTCCGGCTGGCTTTGGTACACCTTCACTGGTGAGTGCAAAGACAAGGAGAATCTGACAGGCTGTGTGAACACAGGGCTTGATTCTTCACCACCCCTTATGCACCTGGTAAAGTCACTAAAACCTGAGAAATGGGAGAAAAAATATTACCAGTGAAGCAAGCAAAATATTTCAAGGTACTTAGCACATGTACCAATGGCCAAAACAGGAATAAAACAGTAGTCATGCCTTTAGCTTCCTGGGACAGAAAGAAAAGAAAATGAAGACACTGGTTAAGTTGCCACTTACCTTAAGGAGGCAACTGCACACCATAGTCACTTGAGACTATACTACTTTACACCCATGTTTTATGGCAGAAATGTCTATGCAGGTGCTTGAGGTGCAGAATCAGACTCACACGGCCCGGTGCTCCCTTCCAACAAAGCCCTTTTCATACCGCCTTGGTAGTGCTGCCCACTGAAAATAGCCCTGGCATAAAGAGGCACCCAGGGTGGCTTCTACTTCAGAGGGCATGGCCAGGTCAGGCAGGCGTTGAATGAGAGTCCTGTGTGCTGTCGAACCAAGGCTGTTGGCACCATTTGTGGCACTAGCACAGCCAGCAGTGATCACCAGGACACTCTGCAGTGGAGCATTGCTGGGCTGTGGTCAGAAAATGAAAAATTGTCCAAGACATTATCATGCACTACAAGAGTCTGGTTACAAGAAACAAGACACCAACCCCACAGTTTAAAATGCTTTTAAACCAGTTTTGAAAACGTCTAACATACTCAGTTTCGACAGTTTCTATAATTGTAAAAATCTGCAAGCTATTTTCTCAATTTTAGTTAATTCATACTAAAAAGGTTTGCAAAGTGAAAAGATGAAGGCTGAAACTAGAATTTGAAAACCAATGTTTTGTCTCATCTGTGCAGTGAAGCATGTTAGTGCTTTCTGGTGCTTATTTTTCATCCCGATTAAGACACAAAATTTTATGAAAGCTCAAATCTTCTGCAGAAACTTTTTCACCTAGCTCCAGTGGTCAGATCCAGAAAAGAAGAGGTCCACCTACAGTTTTTGAAGTCACCTTTGCTTGCCACTTCATTTATTGTGTACTGGTTGTGCTGTCAATTTGGGCTGCAATGGTTTCTGGTTAGTTTCTCTCACTTTCAGGTATCTCCAAAGCTCCTGCCTACTGATATCCCTGTTTGGTATTTAGTTCACCTGCAAAATCCTACACTATGTAAGACACTGCTCATCCCCTCCACATAAAAAGATGACGCCTCTTACACAGATTCAATAATAGCATTTGGCTGCATTGGGAATGCAGCCGAACTGAATCCAAACCCTTCGTTACTATTTAAATTAATCTCAGCATCGTCTCTTTGCTTGGTCAGTCTGAATCCTTTTCACCCTATAAAAGTGGCACTACCTCTTGATTCATTTCTACCATTTGCTGCATTAGTGCCTTACTCAGCATCTTTCCCCCCATATTTATGTCTCTCTATGAAACAGGAATGGCATTAAGTCATTGTTTATTCCTTCTTTGCATCTTTGTTAGCAGCATGTGCTTCAGCTCTGCAATAATCTAAATACACTCTCTGTCCCCACATTTTACAAGAGGTGAGTCCAGTTGGAGGTCTACTTCATCATCTTTAGGCAAGAAAAATTCAATCCTATCCTCAAGATTTTCACAGAACATCTACATTTTAAATGCAGATTGTTCTCCAACTGGCATTGCATGCTCTTCAAAACCACCTGCAGGCAATAATCCCTCCACTAGGGTGATGTGAAACAGCAAAAGTCCTTGCCCCAAAGGATTTTTGTGGTCTTCCTCATGTTTGAGATTGACTTCATTGTGTCTAACCCAGAACAGCAGGTCATTGCTATAGCCATAGCTTTTTGTAGAGAGACTACTACTCCCTAGTGTGCATTCATAGACTGCTGAGAGCATTCAGATATATTGCTGGAGGCAGAACTAGAGATGACAACAGATTTTTGGGACTGGGGGAGAGGAGAGGGAAGGGTTTGTTTTATTTTGATTAGAAATATTGTTTCAATGAAGTGATTCCTACAGGTGAAAAAAAGGGATCACAAACTTGAAGGAGTTAGGGATTCCTCACTGATGTTTTTTTTCTACCTTTGTAAAAAAGTGGAAATCCAAGCTGCCCTATTTATTTGTTTCATAGTTAAGAAAAAAAAAAAATTAAAGAAGCCACATACCATGTTGCCTGTCTTTCAGCAGGTGATATTGTTGTATGTACTGGGCAGAAAGGTGATAAATTGCAGCTTTTAATGAGTATCAGGCTGTAACATTTGAGCCTTGTGGTTGTAATATCAGTTTACACATCTGGACAACCAACTGTAGAAAAACCCCATAACTAGTATCAGTGGAAGCATACAATCAGATTACCCATTTTTGGCAGACGCTCTCAGAAGCCTAGTACAAATGAAGGATGAAATCCCTCTGGGGGGGCTGACCTGCAGTGAGTCCAAGCAATAAGTAAAGTCACTCTGCAGGAGCCTCAGTCACTGCTGCTTTCCTGGATCCTCCCCAGTGAAATCAGGAGAAAGGCTGCTGGGCTTTCAGTAGCAGAAAAAAGGCAGCTACACAGAGAAGAGGAAAGAATGAGTTGCCTGGAAGAAGGAAAATCCAGGACAACTGAACTCAGAATTTAAGCTAATAAAAGGTCTCATACTGATAAACCAGAGAACATCAATAAATTGATTGATTTCTGTTGTGTTTTGTTGTTTTTTTTTAAAACCCCACAACCAAACAGCAGCCCAGGGGATATATTGCAGGTATCTCCAAAGCCATTTGTTGCATGTGTCTAAGGATCTGTCAGGTAGACTGTGGAGCTGTAAAATGATGCCTGCAGCCTAAAGGGTAGACAGAACAAAATTATTTAACAAAAGCTTTTAGAACTGCTATTTACATAAATGTGAAAACTGCCCTAATTAGTAAAAGTCTGTGTCAGCCAAAAAAGGGAGAAAGCACTGCTTTCCTCAACAAAAGTGCTATTGTGTCTATAAATTAAAGTATGGCAAAATGCTGAAATCCCTGAAAGGCTATGATACGTGATCCTATCATTTATTTAAAGTTTTGATCCTGTAGGCTTGGGCCCATAAGCAGCAGAGTGATTGCTGAGCTCTTTTAAACTCCAAGATTATTGGTGCCTNTGCTTCTGAGAGAGACTGCCAAAAATGAAGAGTATGAGTAAGACAGTGGGTTTTTTTTTTTTTTTTTTTTTTTTTTTTTTTTTCCCCTGTAAACTGGAGGGGCTTTTCCTGACATTACTGATGTGCCTAAGTGGTGACGGCAGCCAGAAGGATGTGCATATGATCCAATACATAATCACTTCCACAAGCATCAGCCGCTAGTGCTTTTGAGAGACATGTAACCCAAGCTGGAGACTGTTGTGAATACCTCTCATTTTCCCTTGCTGGTTCCTTAGTGGTCTGCTTGTAGCTAGCTAGAAACAGAATCCCCCATCCTGCTTAAATTGGTTATAATCTCTCCAAGATTTGTGCTACAGCAGGGAAAGACCAAACTATTGAGTTCAGAATGGGTTCATTCTCTTAAAGGTATGACATGCAAAGCTGCAGGAAAGAGCAGAGGTTAATTTTTGTTTCTAAAGAAGAGCTTCTCCAGCTAAATGTAAGTAGCTGAAAAAAATAGATGTTTCAACCAGTATCTTATATACATTTATGAGTTAACATTTGCCTGTATTTGCACAATTTACAGCTCTCTGCTCCTTTCCCATTCAAAAGAAAATTTAAAAAGCAGACCATGTTTACTACTTCGAAATTCACAAATATGCCAAATACTTCCTATCCATTTCTGTGTTGGACATTTCAGGTTTTACCATTGTCCTTAGGCAATGGATTTTTTTCCATTATCCCAAGAAAGTGAATATTTGTAAAAATACAGTATTAATTTTTTCTCTTCTTCAAGGGTTATTAAGCACCATTCTAATCTTTCAAAGAGTTATCAGTGGATAAATATTGTTGAAACCAGGGCCTGCTAGACTCAATGTCTAACAATAAATAAATAAATATCCTTGTAATTACTCCAGTGAATCCAGAGATCTTAAAGACCCGCCTGGATGCAGTCCTGAGTACTGTGCTCTAGGCAATCCTGCTTTAGCAGGTGGTTGGACTAGACAATCTCTAGAGGTCCCTTCCAACTCTGACAGTTCCATGATTCTAGATACATACATGAGCATGCGTACAAGTGCTTTGCCAATGTTATATTCAGATATATTTTCCCATGGATTGAGACTTCAGCTGACTCTTGACAAAAGTGTGTATCCAGACTGGAACACAGAGGAATGAAAAATAAACTTTACAGACATATATCCATGATTTTCTTTTAGTCATCATATTCAATTGTTTGTGCAGTAAAGGCAGGGTGTGTCCACGCAGATAGTCATGCAGCTATTTGTTGAACTGTAATTTCGTGTAACAAGTACTCAATGAATAGTCTATAAATGCCTGGTATTTTTATTTTTCCTATTATAGTCTATGTAAATTGGGAAAATGCAGAGTAATTAGCAACAGGAATGAGCACCACACAGTGTACAGAAATTATGAAAAATTAATGGAATGCTTAATCAAATTCTGCATTTTTATTCAATGGATTTCACTGAGCTTTCTTAAGTGATTAAAGAGTTAAGTTTGTTGGATCAGATTCTCATCTCCATTTCTTAGAAAACATTGGATGAACAGTATTATGTTAGCCAAAGCAATATCACTGTACAGTCATTAGATAATGCAAGCATACTGCATGAATTTCCATTGCCATTTCATTAGATATCTCTCAAAAGTAAAGAAATGAAGCCAGGAGCCAGCCAGGACAGTGCTAAGCACTCCCAAAATGCCTGCAAATGGACCCTACATTAAATAGCAGGGACAGATCTTCAGTTATACTTCATTTATTTTGCATTTTTTCCCCTTGTATATGTTCTTGTGTAAATTCACGTGGCACCAGTTGTTTTAAGGCTCAAGTTGGATTTACACCAGCATAACTCACTGGCATGTTGGTGTGTGCCCTTGATTCATGTCCGTGGGGAGGATGACCTCCTTGCATTATAAATGAGCAGAGGTAGGACTAATAGGAGCAATATGCTCATTTAATAAATGTAAGAATACAGAAATTTCACTATGGCCCACAGATTTTTTTTCTTTCCCTAGCTGAAACCTCTGTGGAATGGCCAATGCATAGCTGCACCACCTCAGAAATGACCCTGGGATGTCCTCAAGGCCTCTGTCCAAGTCCATAGCTATTCCTCCACAGATGCTGGTGCAGGGATAGTGCCTGGTTCACTGGCAATAGGGCTGTGGCTCTGCTGACACCTCAGCTGCCTCCTCCTGGCTCTAGGACAGGGCAGCGAACTCAGGGGCAAGGGTTCTTCTAGTCTCCTGCACCTGGATGATGAGCAGATAGATCAGGCCGACCTGCTGGTTGAAGGCTGTAGCTCAGCCCTTCTCTTCCAACAGTGCTGGCAATGAGTTATGAGCATCTGCTCTCCTAGTCCTGAAGTGTGAGCTCTCTGGGAAATAAAAGCCCCTTCTTCAATGGATCTTCATGTGATGCTGGAGGGTGGGTCCCTAGCACTGCTCCTAGTGCTGAGGTTTCTCCTCTGGGAAAGTCTCTCTCATATCTGGGGCTCTTCCCAGTCCCGGGGGCACAATATGGGGAGCTGGCCCCACTGCTCACCGTACTGCTCCTCCAGTGTGGGCTGCAAGAGCCTTTCCCATGCTGAGGCTGGCGCCTCAGAGAAATGCCGCATTCATGTCAAGAAGGGTGGTGAAAGAAAACAAAGCAAATGCGGCACCATGGAAGTTCCTCATCTATTGATTTGACTCCGTTCCCACAGCTCCAGGACTTTGACAGCCTCACACAAACTTCTCTGAGAAAAACCTACAGGCATAATGTAGCCTGCTGCAAAAAGATTGCAGGGCTGAATTTAACACTATCTGCTTTTCTATGGGCAAAACAGATAAGAATTGTTTGAATAACCACTATAAAATAAAGCAGCTTTTCTGAAAAGCATTATGGAAGAGAAAGAAAGCATTTGTTAGGCTCCATCCTTTCCTATTATAGACAGCAAAGCACAGCAGCGCTGTGTCTAATTTGTAGTCCAGGAGTTCACAAAGCTGTCAGCCAGGTCAGATGCTGTCTCAGGAAGCATCAGGGATTTCAGTGCAGGCTCACAAACCTGCTTGGGCATTTGGATAGAAGTCTGGTAGCTGGAGTGCTAACTACATGGCTATAAATAATTAAACTATCTGCTCTGATTGTGTGTTCTCAAGCTGCAATGATGCTGGAGTGCAGAGCAGAGCTGAGGCAATGCCAAAGCAATAGGTAGTGGTTTTTAAAGGGTGCTTGCATGTATCTCTGTGGATGCTTCTGCTGCTATGAAGTGCTATTAAAGAGGAAGATAGTGGTGCCTTTTCACAAGCAGAAGAAAGCTGTACCAAAAGAATACAGCATCTCTTGCATAAGAATAGGGAAGATTATTATGAGAAGAGGCTGAGAGAACTGGGCTTGTTCAGCTTTAAGAGGTGACTGCTGCCTGCAGCTAATGGGAGTGTGTAAGGAAGATGGAGCCAAACTCTTCTTGAGGTGGCAGGAAAAGAGGCAACAGTAGCAAGCTGGAACATGAGACAATCTAACTCAATATTTAAAAAAAAGCTTTTATGCTATGAAGAGGGTCAAACACTGAAATAGGGTCCAGAAAGGTTGTGGAGTCTCCATCCTTGGAGATGCTGAAGCTTGACAGGACAAGACCCTGAGAAATCTACTTTGGTCAGGAAGGTTGGACTAGGTGACTGCCATGTCCCAGTGCCAACATGCAGCCTGTCAAAAATGTCAACCACAGTTTAAAAAACAGAGAAATGTAATGGTCTTTCTTGACTAATATTACTCAAAATACCCAAATGTTTTTTGTAACTATGAAGGACTCAAGAGCACATATTTGGTCTGTATCTAACAAATGTCCCATCCAGTTGTTTGCAGGCATCTTCTACTCTAATCTGAAGCACAGATTTCACACTCTGGCCTGGCCAAAGCCAACTCAAGCTCTGAGAAAACTGAAGAATGGGGAGAACAAGAGTTTCGTGGATGACAAGGAACCGCAGAGTTGCACTGCCAACAATATGAATCCTCTGTAAAATTCTTGACTCTCAGGAATTAATTTCTATCCAAACTTCCAGGACAATATGATCATGGTTTAAAAATTCTGCTATTAGGCTAAGTGAATAAGGGTCTCATTGTGCCAGGTGCTGGACAGAACCAGAGTAATAAACAATGCCAGAGTTTGCATTCACATTCGGACCCCTCTGTCCTGCTCTGTAAAAGACCTTTAGGGGCGAGAGTGCGTATTAGTAAAGTCTATGTCCACTGCAAGACCTCAATATGAAAAAACAATTGGAATCAAGCCCAATACTTAGGGGCCCTTTGGATGGACTCAGAGTCTTACCCCCAAACAGAACTTCAGTGCTGAGAAAATCCCATTGCTCCTCCTTTATCACAATTGCAAGATTAAGGATTAAAAGAGACCAGCCAAACCCTGGAGGTATAAAGATTTTAAAAGCAGCTGTCATGTAACTAGCAGAGAATTATAAGATAAACTCTGCAGAAATATGAAAATAAATGCCCTTTAGTTGTTCAGGTGAATAAAATAATAGCAGCATTCTAAATCATGTATCGCTATTGTTAGAAGCTTGAAAGTTACTGCTTTTTCTCCCCAGAAAGTAGTATATGTGGCAGATACAAAAGGGTTGTTGTTTTGTGTTTTGTTGGGTTGGGG
>VZRU01011004.1:0-39285 GCA_013398155.1 Pedionomus torquatus | reverse complement strand
TTTTTTTTCTAAAGCATTACACCAAGTTCCTGTTTTCAAATACATTGATGCTAGGAAGAAATGGGCATGTATCCATCTTGCCTTCAGGCAAAGCCATTTAACCAGAACTGGGAATACTGACAAACTTTCTCAACCTCATTCTCTCCAATGCAATTGTATAAAGCAGCCCTTTTCAGACCTCTCTATGAAAAAAAACAGTAAAAGCATCATGCTGCGGGCTTCTGTTTGTCTAAAGGAAAATTATTTTTAATGTACTTCTGAAGAAAGGTAACAGGTAAGTAGCAAACATTCTCACAGTCATTATAAAGGAGTATGTGTCAGTCTCTAAATCAATAGCTGGCTCGATGCCATTCGCTTCGGAATGGAAACCAACTATTTCTGTAGAGTTGTTCTCCCAGCAGCTGAGCATCAATGCTAAGCAGTGAGCAGCTATTAGGGAAAAACCAAGCATGACAACACAAATCATGGAGCCCTCGATGAATATCTCTGCACATGGCTGCTTCTTTTAATCACCAGCAGAATTTAATGAGACACCTGCAGTTTATAGACACTCTTGTTCCAACATAAATTGCCCACAGAGCACAAAGTCTTCTTTTAAAAAGTATTCTTCAGTAAACCATAAACCACAAAGAGTTCATTGTCCCTAATAACATACTCCTCATTAATTTATAACTGTATGAAACCATATGCCCCCATACATGTCCTACAACATCTGAAGATTAAGTTAAAGGCTGTTAAGATCTCCTAATAAGCACAGTTTTCAACCATTTTAGTTCTCATTAACAACAGTGCTGGAGATCTTGAAATTGGCCCCTTGCAATGCTGCAAAAATAGTAATTCTTCATAAATCTGACCCATAACCAGTGGAGGAGAGGACTAAATGCATCCCATGGATCTCTAGGTAGGAAAAAGCTCGGGCAGGTTGGGATTCCTCCTCTGCTTGAAGCTGCACTGGCATCTGGCTGACTAGAGTCACGGATGCTCCTGCCTTACCTTTCACTTCCACAGCAGTGAGGGGGCAGCTTGGACTGCCAAAAAACATAGAGGCAGTTCATCAGAATGCCAGAAAGGATAAAGTTAACATATAACTCATCAAATCTTACTGCGTTTTTCAGAGAGGAGGCAATAAAAACCTTTATGTTCTAATCAGCAATGTGTTCTTTCCTTCATGGCAGAGGAAACAGAGAATGGCATCTGCTAAAAACAAAACAAAACTGGCTCCTCTGAATTAGTGAGCTTAGAGAGAGAAAAGGCTTGTAGATGAGAATCAGCAATATTGTCATCCACCAAGTAAGCAGCTGGAAATCACTGGCATCTATGGTGTGTCCCAGGTCTTTGTTGTCTTGGACCAGAGCATGGTGTGGCCACGGCAAAGAAGCCTATCAAACTCTCTTGAGCCTGCACAGAGGCTTCACAGGAATTTGGCTATGAGCTGTTTTGTTACCACTGACGACAACATTTTGACTTTCTAACATCTGGGATGAATACTTCAGGATCTTTTGTCTAATTTTCTTGCAACCTGCAAATATCTGAGAGATACCTTAAGACTATCCTTAGAAGGGCCCTCAGAAGTTGTTAGCATGTTGTAAATTGTGATCTTTCTAACACAAGCCTGCTGCTTTGTAGGAGGAAAAAGAGGATTTGTGGCGTTAGTTAGAGGAAGAGTGTTTAATAGCAGCGTTGAAAAACAAGTAATGGAGATTTCATTCTGCTCCTCTTTTGTTGTCAAATATAATCTATTTGCCAGTGGATGCCTCTCCGACATTTCATATCCTCTTCCCTCCACGGACAATAGCTACGTTTCACACTATGCCAGCTGGTGTAAATAGACACATCTCCAGTGAAGTTAATGGAGCCAGGGCTTTTTACACAGTCTGAGGATCTGGCTCTGAACATTTTAAGCTGGTTGTGCAGTCTCATCAGTTATCAAATGGGACATGTCAGAGGGCTACTCTGAGTCAGACAAAATAGCTGTCTAACAGCTCTGCTATCAGGAAAGCCACAAACACCCTCACAAAAACAGTTCTGGTGGAGATGGCAAGTGTCTTTTTTTTTTTTTATAAAAAAATCCTTATGGAAAAAGAAGAATAGCACATTTTTATTCTTCTCACATTATTTAGAGGTTTTCTCATCATCAGAACAAGTAAATGTCACAAGAAGTTTATTTGAAAAGTGGTTCTTTAATAAAGAAAATGGAACTTTCTCAGCTAACAGTAGTGAAGGAGAATAATGCTAATGGAATTTTCCTTAAAGAAAACTTCTTTTCAAAATAGCACAGACCATTGAAAGAGGAAAATTAGCAGTCAGAACCTCACTGGCTGCAATCTGGCAGCACTCTAGTGACAGACTAACATCTCGCCTAGTGTTGCAAGTGAAATTACACAGTCAAGTTGTGCTCTGACACGCATTTGTTATGCACTACCTGACATTTGTTACCTGTTACCTCAAGGCAGAGAAGTAAATTTCATTTTCATAATGAGAATTATCAGGTGACATCTAACAGAAAGCTTCTTGAGCATTTGGCCTTCCTTAAAGCCTAAAAAAAAAACCAAAAGAGTCTACAGAAATAGATATTTCAGGCTTTAATGAATCCTCAGTGGCTGAAAACCTCATGATCTATGTATGAGCATGTAAAACCCTTATGGCCTAGGGGTGGTTTTAAATGCTCAATTCTTACTCAGCACAGGGCCATTTCTGTATCACCTACACCCCAGGGGCGAACCCAGTGGGTCCCCTTTACCACCACCACCACAACTACAGCCATCCAAAGGGTTAGTTGTGTTACAGGCTGGGCTGTCTTGATAAACAAGTTCACAGTCAACATCTAAAAGATGCAACAAAGGTCCTACCTCCAAATTACATAAAGGTAACCTATTGATTTGGATTTTTTTTAACATTTTAGTATTTTCCTATGCTTGAATTTTTTCTGTCACTGTTACAACCCCCAGGACACAGAGGCTGAGAATCCCACAAACATTAATGTGTCTGTCCTTGAGCAATACCTCTACAAAGCAGAGCCTTGCTACTAATAATTTTCCCATGTATTTCAAACAGTGCTCATTTACAGTGATTTTTAGAGTTAAAAGAAGTAGTTCCTCTTGAGAGAAAAGGCTGAGAGACCGGGATCTGTTTAGCCTGGGGAAAAGAAGACGGAGAGGGAATCTCATCAGTGCTTATAAACATCTAAAAGGGAAGTGTCAATAGGATGGGGCCAGGCTCTTCTCATTGGGGTACAGTGACAGAACAAGAGCCAGCAGGTACAAGCTGGAACGCAGGAAATTCCATCTCAACATGAGGAAAAAATTCTGTACTTTGAGGGTGGCAGAGCACTGGGACTGGCTGCCTAGAGAAGATGCAGATTGTCCTTGTCTAGAGATACTCAAAACCCGCTTGGATGTATTCCTGTCCAGACTGCTCTAGATGAACCTATTTTGGCAGAGGGTTTGGACTAGCTGATTTCCAAAGATCCCTTCCAACCCTTACCATTCTATGATTCTGCGATTCTGTTACATTGTTATTTGGATTATTAAAATTCATGGGGAGCTACTTTACACTGTGGGTGATTACTCCAGCTAAGTACTTATGTGCATCTCTCAGCACAAGCATCTTTTAAGCCCATCCCAAACTGACATGCTGAAGGACACAAGGTGCTTGGAGAAAAGGGAAGAGTGAAACCCTGACCTTTGGGCTGGCATTTTCAGCCCAAAGCCTCCAGCCCCTGTGCATGCCTTGCATTACAACCCTGGCCTGGCATCCCACCTGCCTGGCAAAGCACCCTGAAGCCCAAGATTGTGCTGGGGTTGGCAGCTCTAAAGCATCAACTATCTTTCTGGTCTGCAGCACTGGAAAAAAAAATCAGATGGTGACATTTCTGTGGAGGTCTCTGGGCCTCTCTCCTAATCCTTTCTGAAAGGAGGAGAACAATTGCAGCAGTGCCCCCACTACAGCTGCAGAGGCTGGAGCTAAGGTAGACAGGTAAGCTCAGACTCTGAAGTCACCCTCTCTGGGGTCAAGAGCAAGATTGGTGCAGGTCCATCAACTTTCTGTTGCAGGTGATAAAGGTGAGGTGGTACTTGGCAGTGTTTCAGAGGAAAGCAGGTGGGAAGATGCATTGAAACATATTTGCAGCAGGTATGAATGGACAATCAGATGAATAAACACCAAATACAGAGTGCAGAGAAAATAAACCTTTTTTTCTACCAGTTGAATCTGAGCCAAGGGGCTCAACTAAATCTGTTAGGAAACCCAGAATACCTGAGGGGCACAGGGAAAACCTGAAACTTTGCAGGAAAACTGTTCACAGCTGAAGCCACTGAGTGAGCTGGTGAGATAAATTACTCAAAGGCATGGAGCAAAGCCAGGGAGTAGAGGCAACAATTAACCACACATTATAGAAGATTCTGGAGATAAATTGCTCCAGAGAAGTGCAATACTTCTTAGGATTGGATTCAAGGGTCCTTGAGTATTATTTCTTGTGGAAAGCTTCCACAGCCAGCTGCTTTTGATTTTTTTAGACCAACTTTTTAAAGACTGAGAAATACCAATTAATCAAAGCAAATATTTTGGGGAGAAAAAAAAAAGTATCCACTTTGAGTAATGCCCACAGGAACACAAAAATGACAGCAAACTAGCCTATTTTTTTTTTCTAAGTTACCTATAAGCTTAATGTCTGTTGTTCTGTGACCCCTCAGCAAATGGGGTGGTCCTCCTGCAGATGCCAAAATTCTCATACCTAGAAGTAGCCCTAATTGTGTGCTGCCTCAAATCACATGATCCCACAGTTTCTAGAATCCTTTTGCAAAACCAGCATTGTAGAAGCCCCAGCCCAAATGCCGATTTTCAGAGAACAGTCACCATTTTGGAACCAGAGACTTTGAGCAAAAGGTGACTTTGAGATAGGGAACTCCCTGTAACAGTCATGATTGCTCTGTTGCTATGAATGATGCTTACTATGCTGCATAAAACAAACTCCCAATTTTAGCACTGCTATTTGTAGTATTTACAAATATGGGCATGCCCTCCAATAACAGAGAGTTTAATAGCTTTGAAGTATTTTTTAATAAACAAAATCTTCACATTTTTCAGTACTGAGATCAAAGCATAACTAATTCTTATAAACAATTTATTTGAACCAGCATTAGAAATCAGTTTGGCATTTGTTGTATCATTGGGCCCATTCTGATGTAAAAGCTTGCTGTTCTGGTTTGTATATAATTTTATTTCGATTACTGTAATTTTGGTTTCTAAACATACATTAAAAATCAGCTAGCCTTGAATAAGTCTCTATAAAAAGCTCACCACTCTGTGCTGCTCATTATTGTTAATTGATGCATTAATGCACACCTGATTTAAAATGCATAGTGCAAATACAAAGTGCAAATTACAGAGAACCAAACTGCAATCAAGCTTTTCAGGGCTCTGCGGTGTGGGGTGGTATTCACCAGCTGCAGCCCAGGGGCCAGTAGGCTGCATTTAAGCCCTCTTGCCTTAATTTATTCCCAGTGGAGTGGGGCAGAAGGCTTAGCATGTTCACTGGGAGCAAATGACACTATAAGACCACACAAACTCAAAAAGACCCAAATCTTCAGGTCTAATTTCTCACCAGCCCAATTTCCACACAGCCCTTCCAGACAAGTACACCCTTTCCTCCAAAACTCGCCGGTCCATTTTATTATTAAATGATGCAATTTTTTTCTAAAATTGTGGCAGTACATTTTTATTTTTTTTTCAGCAGTTACGATTAGATATGGGCCATATTTGCAGGTTCAGAGCCTTTTTATTTCTCTGAGATGCTTGATCCCCAGCATATCATGGAAGCACTCTGCAGGCTTTGAATCAGGCCTGTGATTCCCCAGGGCAGCTGGCACCACTCTGTCAGATTACGTTCAGAAGCAATTGCTAGATCAGATCCTTAATTTGTACTTGACGATGTTCACCTCATACGCACAGTATGTGGGCAGGGGAATTTGATGGCTTTCAGATTGTGTGGGAGAAAGGAAAAAATAGACTTTGTTCTGTATTTGGTGTGAAAGTGATTAATCTCTTTTATATTCTTCTAAGTTACAACACAGATGAGGAGCAAGAGAGACTCAGATTTTAATCTTTTCACTGGAGTCAAATAATTAAAAGGGTTTCACAAACTCATTTATTTCCACATGAAATATTCTATTTCAGGCATGTTTGAAAAAGTGTTTCAGAAGCTAGCGATTTAAAGCAAGCAGCTGCATACTGATAACAGGGGAAATATCTCACTGCAGCTTTAGATCACAGGAATCCACTTAGGAAAGGAACCAATTTTTCTTCCTAATTTTGAAAAAAAAAACCCAACTCAGTCGTTAGAGTGTTAGCCTGAAATTAAAACATATATCTGCTTATTTTGCAAGAGAAACATTACAAAAACGGGTTGAAAAGCTGCAGCTCTTTTAATATCTCACAAACTATAATTTCCCATGAAGAAAAAAGCCACTGAACTCTTCTTCCTCTAATTACTATTAATCCATTGTGTATGGATGGAAGATGTGCCACTGTTCACATGGGTACTTTAAATACTGACTGATGATGAACTCTATGCTTGGTGTTGAAGTTATTGCCCTGGAGGGGTGATGGCAGTGGGTTATATGTGCTCCCGGTCCTTGCTGCAGTGTGTCCCAAGCAGCCCCGAGAGATGTCTGTCTGCTCGTCTCAGGGTGGAGACTCACCACAAACATCTAATGCAGTAAGTGCTTGTAATGATTTCTTTCCCATTTAATAGCCTGTTCTTGTGCCTTAAACCCTGACAGCTCAGTTTTATCAAATGCTAAAGGTTTTATCACGAGTCAGTGTTTAGAAGGAAAATGTGTTTTGGGAGAACTGGTGATGACTTACAAGTCAGTTTGTCAATCTCTTTCTGTCCTTGGGCTTTTCAAGCACAAAGACAATCAAATCCTGCCAGTGTTTACATTTGATGTCAATCTAGAATAATTTACTGGGTCAAAGAATTATCTCAGTCTGACACTTTGGGTCAACAGTGGGTTTTCTGGGCCAAAGTGTGCAAGTAGTGGGCAGATTGTCTTTCAGTCAGGCTCCTTGATGGCCCATCAGGATAAAAACAGCTTCTCTCTGCTGGGAGAAGCTTTCACCTACAGATGTCTACTGTAACACGTGGGCCATAATTTTCTTGGCAACTTTTCAAATCTGGGCTGTTTCAAAATTATTTCCATACTCACTCAATAGTTGGACACTCAGAATTTGGCAGACATGTTAAAAAAGATCTGCAAGGGAATTCAGGGTTCAGAAAGTCACATTCATGTTATCAGTATTTTAATTTGCCCTGAACTCAGACTTAAGCCCAGAAGGAATCATTAAATATTGTAATGTTCTGTAGATCACAGGCTTTCATAGAGGTGCCCTTTGTTGAGGCCTCAAAAATGTTTGTTTGATTACTCATTTCTTCCATGTGAGATTTGATTGTTGATTTGAAGACATCCAGATATGGAAAGCCTTCCACTTCTCTTTGTGGTTTGTTCTAATGGTTAATCACTCTCACTTGTTTCTCAATTAAATCTGTGTGATGCTGGCTTCCAGCCATGTATTCTTACAATGTCTTTCTCATGAAGTAAGGCAGCTTTGGGTAAGTTAGGGACTGTACTGGCAAGCTAAGTCTACTCAAGGAAAATGCTCTGCGAGAATGGTTGCTAGCATTTTTAATTACAAACTCTTTATATATTTATTCAAATGAATTGAGATAAAAAAAAACAAACCCCTCACAGTGAGTTAGTGTTTTATATAGCATTTTAAAAGCCATTGAACACTGTATGAGCATATAGGGTTTTTAAAATATTTTTCTAGGCAGGTATTAATTGCGAATTGGCAAAATAAAAACCCCTATCTATTTGTTATTCTGCTTTGTATAATGAAAATCTGCATTCTTGTGCACCTCAAGTGTCTGTTTATGAAGTTAGAGAAATCCACAGTCTAAGGAGTAGGCCAGAACAGCACTGGAAACCGAAAAGAAATAGCAGCCAATGATCTGGCTGACTAAAGAGAATTTAATAAAACTCAAAGCTTCACCTGTCTCTAATGAAACTCACAGGGAAAAACCTTATATACCCAACTATCGCATTCAATAGCTGTATTTTCATTAGAAAGCTGTTTTTTCTCTGCCAACTCTACCCTGAAATCAGGATGGACAGATAAACTGTGGCCTCAGATGCCCAGAAGAAACAGGAATTACTCAAAAATGCAGAAAACACAGAGAGAAAATGAAAAAAAATTAGGGTCTGCATCCATTGAAACCTATGGAAGTTTTGCTCTCAGTGCTAACAATTAATTTACTGCTTTGACTGAAATGGTTCTTCTACAGTCCCCTCAGATTCAAGAACTGTTAATGTCACCACCCCTCTGTGTTCATGTCAATGTGCTGCGGTGGGCCCACCTGCTGTCTGTTTACAGGCTGGGTTCAGAAGGATGGCACCATAAGGATACTGAAAACCTGAGACAAGCACAGGAATGCTTTGTGAATCCACCAAGCTTGAAGCCCACAGAGACATAAAATCAGGCAGAGTCAGGGGGCAAGGGCACATAATATAAAAATATTTAAAGAAAAACCTCAAACAACCTGCAAAGTATTACTGTAGAAAGTTACTGTCATCTTTCAAATACAAGTTTCAAAGACCCCTACAGATATTTTAATAATTGAGATAATGGTCTAACTTCTTGTTGTCCATCGTGGAAGAATGACACTGCACTTAACTAATCATTGTGAATGAATCGATTACACAATTACCATTAGTGCAGTTATCTGATTATGCCCTTTCGCACAGATAAAGGAAATCAAAGACAAACCATGTACGTTAATGTGCTGCACCTCTTCTGCAGGATATTCTGGCATCGCATTAGTGCTATTTCTAGAGACTGCCTGCAGCAGATTTAAATTCTGCTTGGGTTGAATCAAGTAAAGATAACGTTACTTCAATCTCTTCCAGTCATCTGGGTTTTGTTTTGATCATATTTCAGGAATATTCACATGTTTCCCATATATACTGTAAGAGTATTTTTGTAACATAAAGTTCTCCTTTCTAAGGTCATTTATTTTAGTTTCAGCACATCTGTGCTGATAAATGGGAGATGAAGGGGCATGAGAACTTACTTCCTCATTTAATCACAAACTCTAAGCAATAAAATGTAGGCTCTAAATACTAAGAGTAGTTTTGGGGCAAACCTTACATATGGGAAACTCCCATGACTTTTAATTAGCAGAGTTGAGGACTACAGGATTCATCTCTGAGGCCAACTCTATACCTCTTTACTAGATTAATCTTGAAGGTAGCTGAGGCTGGAGCACTCCTACGATATGGCTATGGTCCCTATCCCAGCTATATCCACACTGCAAATCCTTTAGGGCACCTTGACAGACCCTGAGAATGGGGTCCCCCCTCAAGCCCTTGCAGCTCTTCCCAGCTCGTTTATTTTACACCCATTCAGGGCCCTAACTATCTGGCCCCACACAAAATGCTCTGCTTGGCTTACACTACCATTTGCCACTGGCACTTGCCACAAAAATGGTAAATCCAGTCCTGAGCTCCCTGCACTGGCCACCGGCAGCCAGTGCAGGGAGCTCAGGACTGCTTTGCTCAGACTGATGCAAGAGGGCTACAAAGTGTATTCTCATGGCTTCCATACACTGTGAAATCTTAATCCAGCATGGGATGTCCTGGAAGACACTGTGGACCCAAGCCCGCCATGGCAGGAGCTAAGACTTGCCGCGGCTGGAGAAGCACAAACAAGGCTATCTGTATTTCTAGAAAAGGAAAAGAAACTGTGCTGAGCCCAAGAAAATCCATTATGTGATTGGGGGTGTCAGTAAGTCGGAAGGATGGCCCCCTTTAAGGAGGCAAGGAGGGAAGGAGTAAAAGCCTGAAAACAGAGAAACTAGCTGCTCAGGGCTGTGCAGTGCTACTCATTAGTGTCTGTCATGAATCTACCTTCTGTGTGTTTTCTTAGCCTTCATGTCCTCCAACAACTACTCATTGGATAATTCTAGTAGTGCCTAAATAGAACCAAGCTGTATGGCAGGCACAGCCATCATGAAATGGGTTCTGTGTCAACACTAGGTCTGGCAGCTACAGTGTATATCCATCACCTCACCTTGAGATGCTACAGAATCACTTTCCAAAGTTCATATATACGACTGGAGGAATAAACCTCTTGGTAGTGATAACTGATTATTGGGAATATAAGGATGTAGGAGCTAGAAGCAAGAAGGTGGTGGTCAGGGGAAGAGCACCATCTATGTGAAATCAGGAACACATTTCCTCATCCTCACACCCTGAAAAAGTCACTGCTCTAAAGGACAAGTTCCAAGGTCCTTCTGCCAATGGTCCCTTCAAAGTAAATCTTGGAAGAGTAGATACCTGGCAGACTTCTTGGTCCTCCTTGGACCTTTGCTTGGGCTGATACAAGTATGGAAGTCAAGGCAGGGTTAAGAAAACACTGACTAGTGGTGGAGATTTTGGGTTGGGAAACTAAGAAAATATGGGAGCAGGGTAAGAGTGCGGGAGACAGTGAACTTTGTGAGTATATGAGCAGAATACCTGTGCTCACAGTCTTACTTTAAGTAAAAATATTTTTCCCCCTAGAATAAAAGTTAGAAGGAAAAGGTAACAGAAACTTAATTTGTATGGCTGTGAATGAAGTACCTCAATCTCAAAAGACCAGAATGGGAAAAGTAAGGCTTATTTCAGTTCTCATTAGATTCCCTTTTCAAAAGACACCTGGCTCTGACACTCTGAATGCATTTAATCACATCTGTCTATTAAGCAAGAGCGAACAGCCTAAACTGTATGAAAATTGATGCTGGCGTAAACATGACTCACTAGGAATGAAAGCCAGTCCCATTAATTACTTTCTATAGGATTCCCAGAAGTGCATTATTCACACTGAAGTTCTGAGCACATTGTAGTTCATGACGTAGAGGTGGTAAGACCCTGGTTCGGATGCAGGCACAGAGCACCGCCTTTGGACTGAGCATGCATAAACTTGTGGGAGAGGGGAGTGACAAAAACGACACAGGATTCAGTATGATTAATGAACTAGCTGTAATAGAAGTATTGCCATAATCATAAAGGGAGACGCAATTAAATGTACAGAGAACTTAATGGTTATCAAGTGATCTATAATGTTACAAATTTTGATACCTCCTATCCGTAACCTGTGCCTCCAACCCAGTGTCTCTCCTGGCTGGTTGAGTATAAGCTCATCAGCACAGCAAGTGTCATACCTGGTGATGCTATGCAACTTCCAAGTTTTTACAGACCTTCCAAGCTTACGTGACTGTCATACCTAAAAGTGATAATAAAACATATTAGATCTTAACAAAATAGTGAGTTACTGCATGAACAGCCTACATTCACAAAAATATAAAAACCCCACTGCATTCTATGATAAACTATTTTTTGGTAATGAACATGTTAAAAGGCTGCTGTGCTATTATTCTGAATTATTCTGAAAATACTCGCCCTGATTATGCAGCATTAGGCATGTGCTGTTGATTTGAAGGAGCTAAACTTTGCATCAAATTTCCCCTGGGTACTGTGTGAAACTGCACAATAAATGAGTGTTGCTGTAACTTAAACAGATACCGACTCTTCAGAGACATGAATATAAAAATGTTGTGGTGTTAAAATGTAGCCCTGACAGGTCTATTACACTCTTCACAAAGTCTGATAGTTTTCTTCTAACAGTAGCTGTCTTAAAAATTAATGATGCATACTTTCAATATTATCTCATCACTGATGCTCGTCAGTAGGTTTAGATGAGATTCCAGCTAGATGGGTACATCCTTGATGGGTTCAGTGCACGAAGAAGCTTTCCTTCTGTGTATCTTCATTTTCCTACCCAGTTCACAGAAACTTTCCGTGAGACCTCGCACCCTCTGTTGTCCTTTCCAGTTACCAATAAGACTGCTTTAGGTCTCCATCTTGGGTTACAAGCTCCATATGCTAGCACAAAAAAAGGTTTTCTGAGGTTTGGAAAAAAAACCCCAAAATATTTTAAGCTGTGAAGGAGAGAAAAAACCCTTATTCTATATCAGCTTTTAAAATTCAGTAATATTTAAAAGGATTCAAGCAGATGAGAACTTTCCTCCATAAAAATTTATACAGCATTCAGAGTACTGAAACTCACAGAATAACTGTTATGATAAATTCCCACTCACTTATTATCGCTAACTAAGTATATAGAAATTAAGTAGGTTTTAGCCTTTTAATTTGGAGTCATTTAAAATTAATTGATCTCTGTAGTCATATGTTAAACATGCAAACCAGCTTTCGAAAGGGGTGTCTCTGATTTAACACAACTTCTTGCCCAATCCCCTCCAGCCAGCTCCTTCCAGCACAGAAAAAGCCTGGGAAAATAGGCAAAATCAGCATTCTAACCCAAAGGCTGTTGGATTTGGCTCTGTCAGGGCTGTGTGGGACATGGGGGAGCACAGTCCAGCATCCTTCACCCAGCTGGGGCCTTAGATTTTAGCAGACACACATGCCAATAGCTGATGGATATATGCATATCCAGTATTCCCAGTACGGGTGAAATCCGAAAACTGATGTTTATTTCTTTTACATCAGAATGGTGGTTTACATTGCTTGAGCTTATGCTGCTAACATCAATTGATTAATCTCTAAGTGAGAATTAATGAAGATGTATGCTTAATACCAAGCTGGGCTGGCCGGCTGCCCAGGTACCAGGAGCTACGTGTTTTCCATTACTGGAATGTATTTACTTTCTCTGATGTGCAGAATTCTAATTTTATTGTTATTCTTTCTAAATTAAAAACAAACAAACAAAACAACAACAACAACAAAAACAACAAACCAAACCAACTAAACAAAAACAATCAAAGAAACAAACAAAAAAAACAACAAAAAAAACCCAGAACCCAAACCAACAAACAGCAGAGGCAGAATACATAATTAGTATTATAAGACTGAAAAATAATAACTCAAGTTATCAAATCTTAAGAATCTAAAGTTCCATTCAAAGATGAGGAAGAACTTTATGGTGAGGGTGACAGAGCTCTGGAACAGGCTGCTCCACAGCAAGGTTGTGGAGTCCTCTTCTCCAGAGACCTTCAAGAGCCACCTGGATGCAGTTGTGAGTACTGTGCTCTAGGCAATCCTGCAATCTACACATTATCATTTTGAATTATGACTTATCATCCTTTTTCCCCCTTTTCAGCAGAGGTTGAATTTGTTTTGTCTACCTCATCTACTTTGAAACACCCCAGAGCCATGCAGCTCCAGCTGCAATAAAAATATTTCTGCTGCATAATATAATAAAACATGTAACAGAAAAATTGGTATCTGCATGTATTTTAGATGTGTAGGAACAGGTATCTTTTCTAGCACCACTGGAATAGCACTTTTAACTTTTGTCCTCTTTGACACGTTGGGAACCGATTGTCCCCCTGCACCAGGTACTGGTGAAGCCCCACTTTGAATACTGTGTTCAGTTTTGGGTCCCTCACTACAAGAAAGATATTGAGGTGCTGAAGCAGGTCCAGAAAAGGGCAACAAAGCTGGAGAACAAGTCTGATGAAGAGCAGTTGAGGCAACTGGGGTTCTTCATCCTGGAGAAAAGGAGGCTTAGGGGTGACCTTATCACTCTCTACAACTACCTAACAGGAGGCTGTAGTGAGGTAGGGTCAGTTTCTTCTCCCAAGTAGCAAGCTATAGGACAAAAGGAAATGGCCTCAAGTTGTGCTGGGGAGGTTTAGATTGGATATTAGGAAAAGTTTCTTCACAGAAAGGTTTCTCAAACATTTGACAAAGATGCCCAGGGAAATGGTGGAATCACCGTCCCTGGAAGTATTTAAAGGATGGGTAGATGTGGTGTTGAGGTGGTTATTTAGTTGTGGTTTTGGCAATGGTAGGTTAATGGTTGGACTCAATGATCTTAAAGGTCCCTTCCAACCTAGATGACTCTATGATTCCAAGAGTGAAAGTTTTACCTTCACTTCTAAGTTGGCATCACCCAAGATTTCATACCATAGCCACAATGTAAGCTGCATCTCTCAGCGCTGCTGATTTATTTAAACAGTAGTTGGTAGTTTAATAGTATTTAATTAAATTCACATACTGACAAAGACAGCACAAGTGAAGCCATCTAAGCTTTGGTAGCCTATACCCATTGATGTAAATGGAATTTTGTGCCATGGATTGTGACAAGGGAACCAGAATGAAAAAGTGAAAATTATCCCTCACACATCACCCCTTTGTACCTGGTAACAGGGAACTACCAAGTGCTCCTTCCCAATTTCAACTGTCTGTATTAGAAATTTTTTCACATTAAACATACTCTGCATATATTTTACACATCTCTAATGAAACATGGTTATGTGTATGCACATGCCCTAACTCAGATACATATATACATATGTATATTTATATATTTGTAAAGATATGCTTATTTGTACACATACTGGGTTGCTCTCACACTGGGATGAAACTTTATCTGGTTCCAAAGGTGATTATTTGATCCCAGCTTCATCCTGCAAGAAGATCAGACATATTAACTTCCAATACTTTTGAACTTCTCTGGCTGGAGTGAGCTTAAATCCCTTTTACACATTAGATATAATAAGAAATTTGTTTTCACTGTTTTGAACAATAAAAGAATCACTGCAAGAAGCTATGTGTGTTCCTGCTGGAATTGTAAGCTCTTTGGGAACAATTTTCACATATTTTCCAGTAAAGTTAGATGGCTTTGTCCCAGATTCTAACATTACCCTGGGGGGATTAAGCTGTTTAGAGGTTGCATCCAGTTCTGCACAGACCCCAGGAAAAACATACTCGTTCATCCTAACTGTAAATTTTTAGGTAAGAGGTTGAGCTGCTGCTCTGTGCAGCCCATGGGCCTGCAGAACTGCAGTTTTGCCAAGAGCCAGAACACTGGATTGTTTTCAGGGCTGGAATGCGTAATTTTCCTGAACTAGTACAAGAGATGCCACAGAATTCTTCAGTTCATGGTTCTCCATGAAGGTGGGAGGAGCATGCTGATGCAAATCAGCATGCAGCCCAAAGTTCTCAAATTGCCGTATTTACTAAATTAGTTTGTCATATAGTGACATAGTACTTTCAGAGATCTTAATCTGCCTATTTTTAAACCAACTACTAACCACAAGCTGGAATGACACCGGCACCAAAAGACGTGAACAGCAAGCTTCCCTGTGGTTATAAGCACCTATAAAATAATTTGTAAACTTCTAAATTCAGATTTGACACAGCACTTGAGTATATGCCAATTTACAGTATTTAAGTAGTCCCTCTGGCATACATCTGTGAAGAGGAGGGAGAAGAATGCTGTCAACTTATGAGAATATTTGAGAAAAGATCACACTCCGGAAGTGCATATCTACAAAATAATGTGAACTCATGAATATTTCAACCCAACAAATACCTTCTGAATCCTGTAATACAGTGGACAAAGTAAATCTGGCAAATGTAAATCTGAATCGACTTAGACACAGAATCAGAAGATTTGAAAACTGATGAAAAAGCTACAAAACACCATCAGGGGTCAAAGGGCAGGTGATATCTTCTACCAGCTGATCTTGTACCAGCTTCTCAAACCTAGGGATTGTTTTAACCTTTTACATTTCCACTTGTTCCTGGTGTACATTTTTATCTTTTTTGGCAGCTGGAGGGTTCTGTTTCCTTTAATCTTGAAAAATTAAGCCTGTGGACATAGAATCATTGAATCATAGGACGGTTAGAGCTGGAAGGGACCTTAAAGATCATCAAGTTCCAATCCCCCTGCCCTGGGGGGGCTAAGTAAGAACTGACTGAAAAGGAGAAACTGAGACAGGCCCTTACAACCCCTCTGTATAAACAGTGAAGGGTAAGGGCAGCAGCAAAAGTCCCTTTGGCATCACCAAGTCCTCCAAAAGTGCTACAGCACTAATCCTTCCTGCCCATTAGCGGCATATACCCAGCATATCTCCACTTGGCATCAACACCTTCCTACATATTTACAAGGAGCAGGTGGGTGAGGCAGAATAACAGGGTCCTTCCCCACAGCATGGAATAGAAAATACTTAGCAATTTAGCACAAATTAATAACTCAGTATTTATTTCAAATGAAAAAAACTGGACCCGCAAAAAATGCATTTCCTTTATTTTGAGTACTATAATAGATAACACAAGATAATGCAAACATTTTAAAAATGCAAAAATAACGCAAAATTACTTCTGTTATAATGCAAAGCAAATGTTGGCAACCAGTAGCATTTAAAAAGCAACAATAGGAAATACGTCAGTTGAAGCACCAATTTATATAGCACAGGAGAAATGCAACAGCTCTACAGGTTATTTCACATTGTAAGACAAGAAAAAGATCAATTACATATAGCCAAACCTATGGAAGAATAACTAATCCACAGCATTTGGAAAGTAGCTTTGTATTTAAATTTCCAGACAAAATGTAAATACTATTTGATTTCCTGCTCTGCATATTGCTCTGATTTTTGTAATACTTGTGCTGTTTTATATTTTTTTATTACATATGAGAAAATTACATGTTGATGAAGTACCCACTTCCTTTTAAACACTGGCACCATTAAATTAAAACTATGTTAACAGTCACCATTTAAGAAAAAAAAACCTCAGACAAAAGTTGTCATTGTAGTAGGGAAAAATCCTACTTTGAAAAATAAAATAATAAAAAAAAAAATAAAAAAAATAAAAATAGGTTAATATAAACCTAAAAGGGTTTCCATGAAATGCATAAATGAATATGAAGTGCATAAAATTTGATTGTACCAATTCCTTTAGGAAAAAGATTTTGCAAAGGTATATTCAAAGAAAGCGTTAAACTGTTTTTTAAACTCTATGATTTTTGAGTTTAGGAGCTAGTGTTGTGACATTTGATTCCTATTTTCTAGGTAACACAATAATATTCACTTAAAACCATCAACTATAGGGCAACAAACATATATATATTTTTTTTATTTTTTTTTTAATTATACCTTCAAGTAGGGCATTTAAGATTTATTCTGGTAAAATTACTCAAAGGGCTACTATACGTATTATGCATGAATTGTTGAAGAATGGCATTATCAATTAGACTTAAAAAAATAATTTCTGAAAATGAAAATTCATTTAAAATTATAACAAGAATTTAAGAAGCTGGAATTGAATCCAGCCTTCAGATTATTCCCCTTAGAACAATCATACTGCTTATTTTCTAGCCATTTGACTCAACAAGAAGTTATTTAGGAATATTTTGCTGGTAAAGCAGAGACCCAGACATTGTAGCATAGAATTAAACATATCATAAAAAGACAGACTTGAAACTTCAGAATAACTTGGAAGAGTGATTAAGTGTCTAAGCAAGTACTACAACAGACACAATATGATTCAAAAACTCTAAGCAATTTGCTAAATTTTTTAACTCATTTGAGGCTTATTAACCTAAACTGTCTGGAGAAGTTGTTGATTCATGGATTCAGTTGACTGCATGTATTCAATCTGTTTTTCATCCAAACCCAGGTACCAATGACATGAAATAAACAAAGCAAAATTCACAAAGTCGAGATCCTCAAGTATGTTAATGTCCTCCTGGGAACCTGAATGGAGGAAAACATGGAAAAAGTTTAGATCATACAAGAAACCAAAAGACAACGCAGAACCGTATGGTTAATATGCAAACCAAAGTGCTGTATGTCCACACTTGTATTTGCATTCTGCTTATGAAGTCTGGATTTAGAATTTTCAAGTTTAAGGTCTGCTTTGTTATATAGACCAAGAAAGAATTCTCTCCTTGATAAATCTACCGTACTGAACAGCTTCATCCTTCCTCTTAGGTCTAGCTTTTTAAATTTAAAGCCCTCAAAATATTACAATCAGTTGTGGTGCTGGAAGAAGGAGCTGCAACTGCAGAAGTCTATTCACACCTTCTTAATGAACTGAGACCAGGTAGCCTAATTACATTCCTAACTCTACAAGCAAGAAAGAGACAGAAACTTAAGAAACTATTCTTAAGCATTTTTAAATGGTCAATGGCACAGTAAATTAGATTATCCCTAATCTGGAATAAACCTGCAGCAATGAAAAATAGATAGGCTAATAGCAATAATGTTACAATAGCATCTATTTTTGGAGTACGTCTCAAGTATTTAGGTACAAACAACCTATGGTGCACAGTCCAAAGGTTATTTCTGCTACTAGATTTGATTAGGAAAATAATTTTCCCCTGTCATAAAATGAATTGTTTTTTCATTGAAAGACTAAACATTTTCAGAATCTTCTTTTAATGAAATCCCAGATAGTTTCACCACATACAATTTCCATGCAAATATTTTCAAATTCAAGTTAAAATTATTTCTTCACAAAACCAGCTCAAGCTATTATATTTATATGATATCTTAAAGGTATTATTGTAGCCTAATATTTCACATCAAAAAAGCATTTGAAAGGAGGATTTGTTGAAATTTCTGTACCATAGCCTTCTAATTAGAAGAGGAATTCCTAAATGTAGGCTTGGGTCATCCACCTTTTAGAATAAACAGTCTGCTGGACCTCCAGCACTAATATACAAAACTGCTGAGAATTTTTACTTAATTCCACTTGTGTGGGTCCCCTTCCTTCACCTTGTGTTCATGTATTTACACTAATGGCAGCAATTTATTTCCATGTAAAATAATAGTGTTGTTATTATTATATGCAATGAAGTTGTAGCTTCTCATTTACTAAACAAAATTTGGCAACTAAATGTCAGTATCATATGGCAACACAGAAGCAAAGCAACAGGAATTGTTCTGCAGAAGAGTGGAAAAGGCCTTGGAACTTCAGTGCTGCTGTTTTGAATGTGTCTGTTCTAGCACCAATGTTTGCTCTTTTAAATAATTTTTGTTTACTAGTACTGTACTCTCCTTTGGAAGCTCTGCTCTTTGATTGATCTTAGAAGCAAAATATCTCTTTCATAGTAGTTTTTGACCTTTACAAACGATAGGATGACTTTCATTAATAAAAGATAACAAAATTGTAAACTTCAGATTTTTTTTTTCAACTTGATAGCAAATGTTAAATAGCTTAAAAAGTATCTTTAAACCTCTACTGAAAACTCTAATCATGCAGGTATTTATTTAAACTACAAGAAAGCTACCTGAATAACTATTCAAGTCTGACTCTTGGGATGGTTTTGAGTTCCAGCTCTAGATCACTGACATTCAACTCTCTCTATGCGTGTTAGATGTTAAAACTCCTATTAAATTCAATGGAAATGTAGTAGGCGTGCCCAACAGACTCTACAGTCTCATGTAGAGCTCCCAACAGAGCTCATTCAGCAGCAGATGTCCTATACTAACCCCATGGGCTGGGTATCCCAGCATCCATGGAAGCTCCTTTGGCCCAATATGCATGGCCTTGAAAAAGAACGTATCCAACATAGTGCTGACTTCTAAATATATGGGCAGGAGGACAGTATCTCAAACTTGTGCTGAATATCTTAGCTATTCCTTTTATGCCAATGAAAATCCAGAGTCCTTCCCTAGAGAGTGGGGGATTGTCTATGTGTGGATAAAATCAAAATTAGCAAGAATGATTTAGTATCAGAATCAAATGACTAACTTCTTCAAGTGTTAAATACTTCTTTTATGTTGCTTCATGTCCTTTTTATTAACATACCTGCTATTTTTACCAGCAAAACAAAGAAGAAAATTAGGATTATGCTGTGATTTCCTGGCCAAGGTTAAGAGGCTGTGCAGCTTGGCACATATTACATGACCCTTTTTTCAAGATTATTGTAGAAAAATGTTTTCATTGTCATGAGTTATAGATCAAAGTCCATCCTGTTGACTACATCATTGAATTCCGTTCTAAGACCTTCTTACCCATAAATCTTGCCACACAGTAAATTTGAAAACTTACAAGCAATTCTCAAGTGTACAAATGAAAACATGCACTCTGAATGCATGTATAATAACACTTAATAAAGAAACTCAGAGCAAAGCTTTTCAGAATCAAAATGGTAGGCATGGATCCAATATCAGAAGTTATTTTCACTCTATTCTTTTTAAGTCAACACTAATGAAGAATCCATAGCAATGGGATCCTTATAAACCATATTTATACACTTTATGGGAGACACTGTTTCCTTTCCAGGGGTTAAGCATCATCTACCATGATCAACTTGATCCTGTGATACCCAACTTGTAAATAAATAAAAAAAAGTTAGATTTTTTTCTATTTATTTAAGTAAAAAAAAAGTAAAGTTCTGGCCACTCTTTGAGTCAACATTTCTGTTCATCAATTCTCAGTGAAAGTCACAGACTTTGGATCCACAGATATCCATGCTGAACGGCTAAAACAGACCACATCTGAAGATGGACCATGACTGACCTGCCTGGCTTGAAGCAGGAGAGAGGAAACACTAGACCTAGGAACAGGATATGCTGAATACTAGAGTATCAAGGCCCTATACAGAAAGCTTCCATCCATATAATGGAGTTTCTTTAGGGAAAGCAGACAACTGGGATATATGTGTGTATATATATACATTCTATATTCAATGGAGGAAATTTATCTGTGCAAAGAAAGAAAGCACATAAAGACATCTCTGAGATAAAATGCATATTTGGCTACTTGTTATCACTTATGTTGAAGCCAAAAGTCAGACTAAAAGATGCACACTTTATATTTTGCTCCTTTATTGCTGTTTTTTCTATTTTTTACGTATAAAACACAAAACTAAATGTATGGATTTTGTATGACAGATCATTTTTTCCTTGGATTAGACCTCAGCACCATGAAAGCATTTAGCCACCCTATTTTGTGTAATGGTATTAAATAATATACATAGCGTCACTTTAATGGTTTAGGGTTTCAACTTCAGCTCAGATTCAAATTAGACTCAGCAGCACAAAAATCAGTTTTAAATGAGCCAATCAAAATACAAACTTAAGCCAAATTCTAAGTTCTATGAAGTACAAGATGCATTTGCATTTAAAATTGTTTCACAAAAAAAAATCCAAAACGCAAAGCTTTATTTGCTAGTGTCCAATAACACCAGGAAACTTAGCTTCTGCTACCTCGTTCTTCCGCTCTGAAATCCATTTGCTTAGTAATGTGATTCCTCTAGAGACAGATGATGTTATTATTATGATCCAAAAGAGTAGGAACTATTATAGATATGTGATACTATTTTAATAAAGAAAAATATTTAAAATTTGAAATGAGCATACCCAGGGTTTTCTTCAGTACTCCAGAACACCCTAAATAGAAGGCTTACTTCTTTTTACTCTCTTTAACTTTGAATAACCTTCTTCTTTCTGTTAACAAAAGCAACAAAATGGCAAAAAACAGTAAAGCAAACAAACCATAATACCAAGATAACAGCTCAACTAAAAAGTTGTTTTAACTCTTTGGAGAAGCGTTTAGCAGTGTCCCCAGTCAGCATCATTGTATTTTAACCTGGGGAGAGGAGGAATGCCACTAATGAGCACCGGAGAGTCCATTCGCAGTTAATAGACAAGTCCCCCTCCTATATCTGAGACTCCACCTGCAGCTTGCACCTCACTTGGCTCCAGCAGTGGCAGTGCTGCACTGGCAGTGTGGCAGGCAAACTGTCAGAATTTGCTGTCTCCTTACACTTCCCAAAAGTACCAGGCTGGTACCTGTGCTTCCCAAAGCCCGTCTGGAGAGAGAGGAATGGCATGGGGCACTTGTGACACATGACTAGGACAGGACAGTGCCCCTTCCCTGTCCCAGTAGCACTGCCAGACCAGCTACAAGCTCTGTTTCCCCAGTCCGCCCAAGCTGCAGAGCTAGCTCCATGCTTACAAACCCTAGTGTAGCTGAGTCATTCCCAGGGGCAGGCAAAGGACATTTGCACTTAATTCATATTAGGGTGGAAGTCTCCCTTCATTACTCAGATCCTGGGTTTGTTATTCTTATAACCACAGTTATTCTTAGTTGCTGTTTTCCTTCTACAAGAGACTGACTCCTGATTCTACAGTGCTGGCCCTGTAACTAGTGACTTAGTTATGGCCCTGTGAAAGGGCCTTTCCCAGCTGCACTTGGATGGGGCCAGCTCAGAGCAGCTGGCCTGGCGTTTCCCACACCAACTCCTCTCTTCCCTGCTGCAGCCTGAGCCCTAGGGTATGAGCGTGTTCCTGCAGCAGGCCCCTGAGGTTGCTCTACTGGCCCTTTTTGAACTGCATGGAGAGAACAAACTGTGCTCCTTTAACTGTCATTAGAAGTTACAGAGTTGTCTTGCATTCGGTTTTAAAGACATAACAAAACAGAAAGATGACAGATAAAATTTAATGTTAACAAATGCAGATTAGGTGGAAGAATGCGAATTATAGCATACTCCTAAGGTCTTAATCAGCAATAAATGAGTATGCTGACAAGGTAAGTATGTGGTGCAACATGTGACTGGGCAAAGGTACGCATGGATAATGAGACCTCAGATGGTCATGCTTGAAATGAAATACAAAAGGCAAGGGAACCTGAGTGAAAAGGGAGTTAAATGCGTGCAACTTTTCCTCCTGGCTTGTTTTGTAGAGTTTATCGCACAGTATTTTCAGTTGGCTATTAGCAGAAATAATACATACGTATCTATGTAAGAAAATAAAATTGTATTGAGCATTAGAGACTTGGGACATGTTCCTTCTAATGGGCCTAATTTGTAGGTAGTAAAAACATAGAGAATGTGGTTATAAGGACAAACAGGTGGAAGATACAACAGAGTTTTAAAGAACGGATATTTAGAAACAGAAGTGTAGCCCAGTTGTAGGTAAAAGCAATATTGAAGAATAAATAAAAAATATTTTGAAGAGGAATTTAGAAGTATACACTATTATCATTACAGCAGCATCCAGAGGAAAAAGTATTAAAAAATATTCATATTTGGAATATATTTAAATGATTCTATCTAGTAATACAATAACAAAGATATTAAATCATTTAGAGATGTAACTTTTAAAAATACAAGAATGAATTGCAAATAGCATTTTGGATCTCATCTGTACAAGAATGTGCTGAATTTAAGCACTTAGGGTGAGACACTTACAGAGCCAATGAAAATGCTCATAGTTTCATTAGGCAGGATAAACCATTTTTCTGTAGAATCAGAAAATCTGCTTCAAAAATATATTTACATTAAGTAACATCATTAAATATTTTAATTTTAGTAGAACCTTTTCCAGGAGACAAAATGCACACTTGAAGTACCAGTAACACAACCAAGAGTTACAGTTAATTTTAACCAGAGCAGGCTCAATAAGATTTCTTCGTTTCCCTGTTTTAATTGTAACATGCTAAAATGAAAAAAGAAAAAAATAATAAAAAAGTTCCTTTTTATCTTTTAATTCAGGTCTCTGTAGACTGGATTAAGGGTGTATGAGTTGAAGTTTTTTACCTGTCTTCTGCTGGCACAACCTTTCTTTACAGATGCTTCCACGTTGCTCCCCTGGACTGAGGAAGTTGGGTTTGAGGACTGTGTTTCACATGACAGAAACTTGTTCCCTGTAATCATCTTAAAGCATAGAAGTTTATACCTTCATTAGCAAAACAACCTCCAGTACTTTTTTACTTTTTAATATGACCTACTTTTTTTTCCCAAAAGGTGTCTTCATAACACAAAGTTGAAATAACCTACCAAATTACATTTTATAGGTGAAAAAAATGGTAAGCACAACACATTCCATCCACATACCCAGTCTTTGAAATACCCTCATAAAAACTGCACCGAAATCAGCACAGCTATTTATTTAATGGAAAAACAGAATAATAGAAAATTCAGCTTGTAAAGTACCTCTAGTGGTCATCAAATCATGCCTTTTACTCAAAACAGATCTAACTTCAAAGTTAGATCACGTTGCTTTGGGTTCCATCCAACCAAGTTTTGAGAATCTGAAAGGATACCAGCTCTACAACCTCTCTGAGCAATTTGTTCCAGCACATAACTACTCTCACTCTGAAGATATTTTTTTTTTCTTTATGTCCAGCAGGAGTTTTTCCTGTTGCACCCTGTGGTTTTAGTGAAATTGTAATGAAACTTGTTGTCCTGGTTTGAGGCCAGCCCAGCCCAGCCCAAAACATAATGCTTGCATTTGCACAACTTCCTTGTTTGTCTAACAGCACAATGCCTTACTCACAGTGCAGTCACTGCTACACAATTCATGAGGTTTTGAGATTCCTTCCAGGAGCTGTTCATCAATATGGTTTCACTTGAAGAAAGACTGAACACTGAAAATTTCACCATATTAACCTCACACAATTCTTTATAAAGAGATAAACTGTCACAAAGTTTATAAAACTAATAAAATAGTTTGGGTTTTTTAATTTATTTTTTTTTCATAAAACCAATTACTGCAAATTAAAAGTCCCAAATAAGTGTGTCTCTGACAACACAGTAAATCATCTTCCCTTTTGGAGAAAAAGCACCAGTGTCTGAAAACATTAACTTATATGGCAGAAATTTTAGAAAACTATATTGAGAATGATGGTAGAAAACGATTAATGCCACGCTCTTTACTGCTTAGCATTTATTTAGAATATACTGAATTTATGAAAACCAGTGAGAATGAGCCCTTATTCACTGTACCTGTTCAAAGTTAGATTTGGAACGATGACCACTTGTCTTAGCAATGGAGTCCTTAGAATAGCATGCTGGTTCATTTTCTTCATTTTCAGCGATGCACATTGTATCATTTAAGAGAGATTCATGAATATTTAACCTTAGTCCTTCATTTGATCTCTTTGTCTGTTGCTGTGATAAACCAAAATTTGTCATTTCATTGTCTAATTTACAAATCTGCAAAGGTTCTTTTTTTGACTGGTGAGATTTCTCAAGAACTTGTGCAGTATTTTGACTTGCAAACTTTTTTCCCCTTCTTGCAGTGGAAGTAGGAGATGCGTATGTATTCAGACTCGGATAGATGTTTGATTTCTGAAGCACTGACCCAACATCCTTAAGAAAGGAAGGGAAATTTGCCTTTTTATGACTGATTTCACTTGAATTCCCACCTGAATTATTAGAAAAATCAGAATTATTCATTTGTCCACTAGACACTGTTTTCCATCGAAATACAGGTATACTGTGCTTCATAGTTGTTTTTGTATTCATTACCTGAAGTACGCTGCTAGGAGTAGGATTTTTGACTGACATATTTTGAATAGGTTTGTAAACCTGAGCTGTGCTGGATTTGCACACAGTCAAGAAAGATGAAGCACCCATAAATTTTATTGCTGAATGTCTTTCAACATTTTCTCTTTTCTTCCCATCCATTTTATTTGTGGTCTTTCCATTCATCTGCATCAACTTTCCTTTGAAAATTGGTATAATTTTGCTGGCTTTTGACGGGGATAATTCAAACGCTGAATTTTCCAGCATTCCAAAAGACTTCTCAACCTGTAATTCTGGTACAGGAGTTTGGTTCATTGATTTCTCTATTGCTTCAATGCTCGCCTTTTCTGTAGCCTTCCAGCTACTGGAAAAAGCGTGCGCTTCTGGCTCTTTGATCAAACGCTCCATCCAGTGGCTGTTTTCCATACTGCATGGTGAAGAAATTCTAAGCAAAGTCTGTCTTCTTGGAGGAGCCTGTGTTAGAGATACTACACAAACCATTTCACCATCCAATTTCGTATGCTTAGATTTTATTTCCTGCAATACAACAAGAGTTTCTAAATTGAATGAATCAGATTTAAAAATCTGATAGTGCCACCCAATGCATCGATATATGTACCTACTTCATATACATCACAATATGCACCCATACATTTTTCTGTTTTGAATCAGAAAAAGCTATTTTTTTAAACAATGTTTTGTTGAAACTTCTTGGAAGAAAAGACTTAAATTTTAGTTATTATCCTGGTTTATGTTTTCAAACTGGGTAATGCACACCCCTTTTGAGGGGGTCTGCAGAGACTTTGACTGACAGGGCTCCTCATTTCGTAAGACTTCTAAGGGCATCTGTATACTGAGTAAAAGACAGTTTGGATGTCTATAAAAACTGCAGATGGCAGAGAGGAGCCATTCCAGCTTTGATCACTGAAAAGACATAAACAAGAACTGCTTTCTGAAAGTGGATTATAGTATTTTAGAATCTCTGCAATTTCTGTCACTATTCTTTGTTCAGAATTAATTACTTAATTTCTTCTTTCACACACTACTACCAAAGAAATTTGAGTCTTAGCCTTTATCAAAACTTCAAATTAAAGGAGTTTTGCTTACTTGCCTCCTTTCCATCACCAGCCATGGAGTAAATCTTATAGCTTGACTTATGCATATATCCACAGAAATTTACGTTTTTCTCGTTTTGTTTTTGAAAAATAAGTTGTAATAATAATAAGAATTATGATAATTATAGTTGTTACTCTTATTATTGTTGTTATGGAAGAGGTGTAAGAAAGTTCTGGATATCCAAATATGAATTAAGGTCTATAGAATTGCAAGTATTGGTAACAACTAATTAACACTAAATCTAATTTTTAATGTGTTTGTCATGTGAACAACGTAACAATGGCAAATAGCAGTATATTTAATGACACCTGTAGTTAACAGTTGTGTGACTGATAGTTGTTTGTTGTGTAAAGCATAGTTTTATGCTCTTACTGTGTTGTGAATATGATAAAAACCACTTCATTCCATGAACAAAGTACATGCCATTACTATATTTATAAAAAAATCTTACACCCACCGGAGCCCTGGAGAGTTCCTGTGCAGCATAAAGTGCTTTACTTGTCATCTTTACTGGAAATCCACATAGACGTGGAAGATTATGCTTCATGTCAGAAAGAAAAGAGTTCAACACACTTTCTGAATCTGTTCTAGGAAAATACTGCACTGGCTGACTTCGAATGCAACTTAAAGGGTACCTGAGTAAGTGTTCAGGGATACGTAACAAGTTTCTTTAAATTTTGGTAATTCTGAATCATCTTCGTTGAGAAGAAAGCAAGAATATGTCTAAGACTTTTTCAAAAAGGTATGAAGTTGACTTCAACGTGATTATACCATACTAATTTATCATAGTAACAATTACCCAATGTAAGCAATCCTTTGCCTAGTCTTTCCCAACAGGAAAATCCTCTTTACAAACATAATCCTTGTTGGCCATATTTTTACAGTAATTTTACTTTTCCTTTTACATCACCATTTAGAGTGCCATTATCATGTTTACAGAAGATGTAAAGCAAGCTGATCTATTTGACTTACTTAATATTTGGACAAAGAGATTTGACTACATATTTTGTACCCATTTGTCTAGAGAAACAATTCTCCACTGACTTCTACGAAATTATGGAAGAAAAAAATGGCAGCACATTCAAAAACGAAAATTCAGAACTTTGCTAGCAGTGTAGTTTGGAAATTTAATAAAAATATTCTGAAAGGATACGTAAAGAACCTTTCCCCTATTGGTCTGAAGTAAACACTGAAGTATATTTTTGTCTCTTCAAGATCCTCTGGGAGAATATATCCATACTTTAAAAAAAATACCACAGATGAGTATTACAAATACAAACTTAGTAGGTACAAAAAAAAAGTAGGGAAAAACAAAAGCAGTGTGTATTGTTTCTTACCAGATTCTTCCAGTGTATCTGAAGTTCTTCATAGGAACGGAAAGGAGAATCTGGAGGAATTACATGGCTGATTTTTATGATTTGACCCATTTTCATGCTGTGCATAGGTAAAGAAGGGATGCTTATAAATGGTGTCATAAAACTCAGCTGAAAATATATTGGACTTTTGAGAAAGAAAGATAAATATACCTTTTGGCACTGAAAGTATTTATGAATTATTTTTGCTTTGAGGGATAATACCTTTAGCTCATAAGTATATGACAGAATAGCAATATTTCCCTGAAGTATAGAAAAGAAATTGGCACCTACACATCTAATTTCTTGTCTGTTACTATCAGTAAAGGTAGAACAAAAGCACATATATTATTACTTCTCATATTTTTTATTCAGCCTGGAGAAGAGAAGGAACTGGGCAGACCTTATTGAAGCCTTCCATTGTATCTGAAGAGAGCCTACAGGAGAGCAGTAGCCCTTCTTTGTCAGGAAGTGGAGTGATAGGACAAGGGGTAATGTTTTTAAACTGGAAGAGGGGAGGTTTAGATTGGATATTAGGAAGAAATTATTTTCTGAGAGGGTGGTGAGGCACTGGAACAGGTTTCCCAGAGAAGCTGTGGATGCCCCATCCCTGGAAGCGTTCAAGGCCAGGCTTGATGGGGCTTTGAGCAACCTGGTCTAGTGGGAGGTGTCCTTGACCGTGGCAGGGGTTTGGAACTTGATGATCTTCAAGGTCCCTTCCAACTCTAACCATTTTACAATTCTATGATAAAATCATAGGTGAAAATAGAAATAGTTTGTGGCAAAGGTAGAAATATGTTTTTTCTTTAAATTGTCACTTTCTGCTAAAACTGTATTTGAGAAAAAATAATGCTCTTGTATATCACAGAAGTAGCAGAGAGATTGCTAAAATTGAAATAATATTTAAATGTGTAATTTTTTTATTCACTGACTTATTTTTCTCATATTTAACAACACTGAGACCATAAAACTAAAAAAGAAAGAAATGTTCTTATCACCAATATCAAATTCACTATTTGTATAGGAAACATTCCAGGAAATATTTGTTTCTGCTGAAATGTAAACAGTCTTACCTTGGCAAAACATAGCACCAATTACTTAATATTGAATGTTGCTGAATAACTGTATTTTCATTGCTGTCAAACAGCTTTAAGGTGTTTGTTGAAATATCAAAATCTCCCAGCTTAAAAGTAAAAAACAAGTTATTTGTTATTTGCAAATATTTCTACAGCAGAACAAAATTACAATTTTCAAAAATAACTGTGTAGCCCAATACACTGAAGCTTATACATTATTCTTTTATCAGGTCTCAAATAGTGATTATTTCAGAAGATATTCCCATTACCAAACTGCACACTATAATACATTAGAGCCTACACTTCCAAAAGTTATGCAAGTACAAGGTTAAAAGGTTGTTTAAATTGGTGAGATTTAAACTTTATTTGAAGTGTTTTAATAAATAACAATACAGAAGTTCTCAAACTGAGAACTTAAGTCCAAATCAGAGACAGACTTGACAGTCTAGTAATTGTGTATGCCACCTTGTCTAATCAAGTGCAAAGACCCAAGCAACAGAATAAATGGGACATATAGTTTTACCCTGTGAGAAGTGAAAAAACACCACACATTTTCACAACGTGAAAATACTTGACTGCAGGAGCCAATCAAACACTGAGATCTGAGAAACCTTTTCTCTCTATATGGTCTACCAGGGTTTTAATTTATTCACTGACATGAGAATCTGGCCATTTCTTTTTTTAGAAACGTATTAAAATGACCAAGCTAATAATGAAGCCTCATCATAATTGCTTCCATCATTGCTTTGTGTCATTTTGGAATTGGATTCCTACAGACAGCTTTAATTTTTAGGCTGTCCAACTAGGTCACAGATGAAATCCTCTTATTCTATTCTAAGGAAGAAGAGTTTAGATCAGAAATACTTGTTTTCAAAGAAATCAGCAAGCCTCACTAATATGCCCCTGTACGTATGGACATATTCAACAAAAATGACATGGCTGTCAGAATGGATGGTAACTTTTCAACCTCAATCATTTCTTAAACAATGTATTAATTATGCTGATAATCAGCATAATTCAGGCTGCTCCAGTATTTTGGAAGCTGCATAGAAAATGAAGTAGATTTCAGAATAAGTATATACAGGGAATTCAAACATAGGGCTGACAACTTACCTGTTGCTTCACTTTAAAGTTGTTATTCAAAACTGCTTATGTATTACAGTGAGATAATGAATGCCTTCTAGAAAACACTCCTAGTAGGAAATCTAAAATCATTAAGACACTTCACTACTATATTGTTAGCAGCTTTTGAAAGGTCTCTTAATTAGTCTAGAATATCAATTTTACAGTGCTTGCTAGAATGCATCACTATTGGATATTATGCACTTATAACAGATGCAGATAGTCAGTGAACATGATGCCTTAATGCTACCAGAAATAAGCACTACTGTACCCACCATGCTCATTACAAGTCACCTAACAGAAAAGAAGATAAAGATTAATATGACAAACACAAGTGCAGAAAGTATAACTATTTATACCTCAGGGGGTGGCAACCGAATTGAGCAAGCCTCCACACTGATGCAAAGCTGTCTCTCTGATACATTGAGGTCTAGAACTAAAATAAAAACAAAGCACAAAGCTCTGTTTTAAACTATACTTCATCTATTAGAAAGCTAAAGTAAATGTTTATTTAAAGTAATTGTTAGTCAAAATGCTGCATTTGAAAGTCAAAAGCCTAGACCTCTTCAGCACGAAAATTAAAGTTAATTGCATTTGAACTGTGAAAAATTAAAATAAAAATTAATTGCTGTTCATACATTATGCCTCCCTAGCAACTCTCGGCTGTCCATGCAACTAAATGCTTAAGTATCATATCCTTGATACACAAACACCCATTTTCAAAGCAAATGTAGTTCTTGTAGCCATTGGCTGTTCTGAGTCATCTAGCCCAGTCCCATATCCAGAAGTGGTTGATTGGAAAGACTATATGAGCAAGACAAGCATCTAATCACACGTCCCCTGAATATGCACACAGCTCTGAACAAGCTCTAGCAGAGGGGCTAAATGTATTACATTCAACACTTGTCCCTGCTACAAATTTAGGCTTCAGTATACTCAAATGTAATCTTTAACTTTTATACTGGGGTAAAAACATTACTTTGTGATTTCTGCAATAGCTAAGCAACATGCTTTATGACTTAACTTTTGTGAACAGCAAACACAGTATGTACAGGACAGACTAATTAGCTCATTTTTTTATCAATTATTACGGAATTTTCACATCACTTACAAGACTCATAATTTGAGGCAAATCCATTTAATTGTAATAATCATAACTTTAAAATGGTAAATTTCAATCTATGGCTGTAGAAAAACTACCTTTTTTGTGGGTAATTTTTCAAAGGTGCAGTTGAGCTGACAACTATTACTTAAGGAGCATCATCTGCCTTAAAGTGTATTTTGTCAGAGCTTATATCAGAATGAAAACCAAAACAACATTGTGTTGGTAATGCCAAGATCATGACAGCATGAAAGCACATAACTATACCTTGTTCTCACAAGGTTACCATTAACAGAATATTGTACTTACCGACAGCATTTTGCCTTCCTGAACGAGACAAAAAATCTTTTCCTTAATTAATAAAATAGATAGACATTATTTTCTAAATCATATGCCTCACATCTTTCCAAAAAAATAGAAAAAATCACAATTTTGTTTGCATTTGTCATGAACGCTGAAAGTTTTGTTCCTTTTATGGATAGAAAACTCCTCTATCATTAACTTTTTACTTATTCATTAACATTGTATAGAAAAAAAAGAAAGATATATGAAAAAATATTAGTGGACAGCAATTTAGACATTGTTTTTTCCTCCCAGTAAGGAAATTACCCATATAATGATTTTTAATTGACTAACAGTTAAGAGATTTCTCAGGTTCAAAAGCCAATCTGATTCGTCTTACTACATATTTTACCATATATCATCAGTTTTGCCCAGCTTTAGCAACATATGCACATTTTTGACAAGCTGCATGTACCACAATCACACTCCTGTTCATCAGTGTCTTTTGTTGAAATCAGTTTTATATCAGCTAGCATCTAGCTCTCTGCTTCTAGATGCTATTCCTAAATTAGTTGATTTCATTCAGAGAGCTTGTAGTTTTGAAGATATTGAAAAGATACTGTTAATATTGTGGCTGGAGATCAGACAAAAACATACATACACTTTTCTCAACTCGTATTTGGAAAAATCTATACAATTGCTCTTCTTAATAAGAGCACGCCACAGTATCTGAAAAACCTCTGGTTTTCTATACTTTGGTAATTCACATTTACCCTACGCAGGAGTTAGGAGGAAGATGTCAGGCAAAGAAACTACCATCTAAAAAGACACAGCTTGGTAGAAGGAGATGGCCTGACAGAAAAAAACCCACTTCTGTATTAGAAAAGCATGCAAACCATGTTCAGAAGTGCCACTGATGAAAGCACAAATCTGAAAAACAAGCCAAATTTTTAGAAGACATTTGCTGACTAACAATATTTGGTTTGGAAATTATTAATCTCATATGTTGCATTCAGTTGAAGTAATTATTTGATCTATTGATTATTTGAGTCATGGAGGAAGATGAAAAAGTGAATGATTTGTTCATTCAGATTGTTAACTTGGATAAAGGAACAATAAAAATGCAATCAAAGAAAAAAATACCATAGGATAAATGAATGAAATAATTGAACAAAATGAATGAAGTAACGATGGAAATAAAATTTTTCCGGAAACTAAATTATTGAAAATAAATGCAACAATAAAGAAAGCTGAATGCTTGATCCCTGACCCAGGTAAGTCAAATACCTTGCACCAAGAGATGACCAGCCTTGTTCCATTTAGGTGCAAGTCTGGCTGTAAGTGTGTAGGAGAGACAAGTCTGGAGAATGGCTGGACTAACTGCTTGTGGTCCTTCCAGCTAATAACACCAGTGAGAAAGGAAAAATACACTATTAATTTAACAGATTTTTTATAAAGGCTTCTGTGAAAATTTTATCAAAGATACTGCATCTTAGAACCAAATCTTAGTATGTTGCGCATCTTTACTTTCATCTACTTAGCTATGAGAGGAAGTTAACATGTATTTTGATGTAGGCACTTAGATTTCATGTGTCATCATGGAAAGTTGCACTACAATTCTTTTAATGTTCTCATGAAGCTGATAATAGACTTGGGGAAAAGAATAATTGAACTATATGGAGTACTTTACTAGATTGGCATCTCTTTCCAGGCAAGGGCACAACATCCAAAATTTACATCTGCTGTCAAACTCAAGATCAGAGAAATTTTCTTGCAATCTCAGGAACAATAGAAAATGTAGTTTTGTTCACCCAGCAGTAGTACTTGCCTGACTGCTTGTCTGCCCTGCATAACTTTCTGTTGACAGTATTAGTCAAGAAAAATAAACTAATTACAACAGGTTAAAAAGAGTTAGCTAATACACCTCCAAGAGGATGTTTCTAATGAGATCCTGCAAGGATATGCTTGCAGCTCATGGTTATTAAATATGCTTCAATCGAATACTCTGCTGGCATTGGAAAATCTAACTATGACAGGTCATTTACGCATATCAACATAAAGTGGTTTTGTAAGGTAAGCTTATTTGAACAGTATATGTCATACTAATCCAAATATATATTTACATTTTTGGAACAAAGACAAATACACCAAACTGGCTGTGCAAATGAATCATGAGCACCACTAGCTTTGATTACAATCAGCCTTTGACTCAGCAATTTTGGTTTGTCCACCCATATATTCATAAAACACACAAACATTGCATGCTTGAAGACAGTAAAGCATATGCACATTGGTCTAAAACCATATCAGTGGTAAGGTTATGGGTTCCATTTCTTCTCTATGTTCCTCTTTTGTTTCTCTGAGACTGTCCTATATAGTCTGGATAAATTCAAAATGTGAATGGGGAGACAGTTCATCTGTCTGAACAGCCCGGCCTGTGGAACCTACCGGGGAGGTGTCACTTCCCGCAGGGGGAGTGACACCAGCAGGGGAGCTGCAGGTCTGTGGCCTGAGGACCAGACCTCCTGTTGTCTCAAGGTAAAACTGCAACACCCCTGAGCAGGAGCAGGATCTGACTGAACCAGTGATATCTAGTGAAATTGCTCAAGAACTTAAAGCTTTTTACTGACAAAGTATGCTTACTATCCCCAGATTCCTAAGAGACATTTTGTCTGTGGGACGGACTTTTTTTACCATTAAACTTAGCTTCTGTAGTACAAATTGCACATCCTATGAAAAATACTCATATCTGGCAATAGCAATTGCAGACAAGCGTAACAATCTTAAGAACTGTGACATCTTTCAGTACTCACGGTAGCTCCTTCTTTCTCTATGTAAGCTTGCCATATTCCTGATTTGTAAAATGGTATCTAAGAATTAAAAAAAATCAAGTGCCTGAAATTAAGGGGTGTTTTAGCAAACCACAAATTAAGTTCTGGTCCATCAGTGACTTTGCCTAGGAAAAATACGCTAAGGAATAGTTATGGCTATATAAACAGCATATCCTGTATTTTAAAGGAGAATGATAACTGAAGTTAGTTCAAGCATTTGTCATAGCATAATCTCATTTCCAGCTAGAGATACATTAAAAAGCAAGCAAAAGACTGCCCCAAAATTGCAGAACTTTGCCCCCTGCTGCTCTCATTGCGAATTGGGTGGCATTTTACCAACTGAATCTATTCTGTCCCACAAAAGTTCACCATCTGAAAAGGCTATTTCATTAAAAGAGTAGAAGACATAAACTGTCACCTATAGTACTAATGCACAAAAGCAAAAATTTGCTTTAAATGTCATAATTTCACTTATCCTTCATCCTCAAACAAAATGCTTCTTAGAGAAACATGCACATATGTTTGACAGATACATTTGACTCCTAACTGTACTTTGCTTCAGTCAAACCAAGAAGCAACAGGCCTCACATCCTTGGAGTGAACTTGCAAGCTGGAAAGCCCCTGGCTCATGTACAAGGGTGTGAAGATGTCTTGAAAAATATTTTGAAAGGTGGTTTTGAAACCCAAAAGTACGAGTACAAAAGTACTGAAGTACAGAACAAAATATCAGAGCTAAACTGAAGACATCTGTCTTGTCTACTGACTAGCAGCCAGCCACTTCACCCTATATATATTAAAATCAGGATGGGCCCAGTTTGAGCTCCCCCTGAACAGCAACTGGCCTGCTTGCCAGGTGACTCTCCCCTCAAGCAGGGATGCCTCTCAGGGCTAGAGATTCCTTACCTGGGTCTAAGAGATCCTTCCTTGCCCAAGGCAGAGATATCCTCTACCCGCAACAGATTCTTGTTAAGGGCATTAAATGTTCATTAAGTGACATCATGCTGAATTAATACCGTGACCCATTATTAATCTATGCAGGTACTCTGATATTATAAACCTTGTATAAATAATTCCATTAGAGATGACCCATTGACCAGATCTGAGGCTGAGATTGGATCCAGTCACACCTAGGCTCCATAATGGAGTTAAGGAAGCAAGAAAGTCCACTCTGAACCTTGTGATTCAATGGGAGGGTCCTCTTTACTCTTCACACCTCCTTTGTATGTTTCTTCCATGCAGTAATTAATAAAGTGGTCCTTGCCATCAAATTTCTTGGACCTTGTCAAATTGCTGTTAAAATGTCGTTACATTCCATCAAATTTATTCAACTCCATCAAATGATTTTACCTCAGTAAAACATATTGCTGCTTCACTCTTTTGAGTAAGGTGCATTCTGCTCACCCACAACAGTATGTAACTACATGTACTTATTAACAGAGTGATACTGACCGCCATGACAACTGAAATTTGATTTAGTGTTCCAATAACAGGTGCAGAAAGGATGTCTTGATATAGGAATAATAACTGTCTGTAAGAAAAAGTTAGAAAAAAATATAATTTCAGTACTTGATTTTCTCAGCTTAAATTGATCTTCCTCACCTTCTGCAAACATAATAAATTCCACTTTTACTTGATTTCCAGTGGTTCACTATATTATATTAGACTAGTCCAAGTTACCTGCTCTTAACCCACCCACAGTGGTCTAAGACAAAGACTACAGGCATTTGGCACATGCACAGAACTCTCCAAAAGTGTTCCTTTTAGCAGAATTTCTCATTTCTTCCTTTTCCTAATAAAGGTAATGACATAATTATTGGTGAATGCTAAGGAGTGTACATATACTTTCGGAGTATTTTTTTCACTCAGTCTCAACCTACATAAAGCTATAAAGTAATTTGGAAGATGTACCTAAAGCATTCCAACTTTGTGTATGAATAGATTAATTTTAACTACTTATTAATTCAGAAAAGCTGGCTTTGTTAGTTCTAGCTGATGACATTTAAAACATAATAGAAATGCATGTTTTTTCCCCAATAGCCAGCAAGTACCCTTCCACAAAAATTTATACTGTTTTCTGCTGACAAGAATTTTGCTGGTTTCATTACAGGTAATTCTGCTAATAAAATTCTTGAATAACAACCACCGGCAGCTTCTGAAAATAATAACCCTCACAATTCTTTACCTGCAAATCTTTATCTGTGTATTTCTTGTCTCAGTTTCTGGTATGTAAGAACTCAGTGTTACAGTAGCAGCACAGAGTTTCTGTAGCTCCGGCAGACTGACAAAGAACAGAGACTGGTGCCTGCTGTCATTCATGTTGTATTGTTGACCCAGAGCAGCAACTGAGTCTTAAAAGAAAAAACAATTCATTTTTATAAGGCAGATATTTGTTTACAGAACTTACATTAATTTTATATTTTTTTACAGTAAGTATACGGTATCAGGTAAATGAATAATCAATGATCTTCTAATTAGGATTAAGTAGGCAATATAACATAATTTGGTCATCTCAAACAGTTCAATATACTTTTGCTATAAATAATGAATACCTTATTATATTTGACGAGTGCTGTCCCACAAGTGTCTGTACTGGGACCCATGCTACTTAACATCTTTGTTGGAGACATGGACAGAGGGATTGAATGTACCCTCAGCAAGTTTGCTGACGACACCAAGCTTGGTGGTACAGTCGACACGCTGGAGGGAAGGGATGCCATCCAGAGGGACCTGGACAGGCTTGAGAGCTGGGCTAGTGCAAATTGCATGAAGTTCAACCAAACCAAGTGCAAGGTCCTGCACCTGGGACATGGCAATCCCAGGCACAAATACAGGTTGGGCAGAGAATGGCTGGAGAGCAGCCCTGAGGAGAAGGACTTGGGAATGTTCATGGATGAGAAGCTCAACATGAGCTGGCAGTGTGCGCTGGCAGCCCAGAAAGCCAACCATATCCTGGGCTGCATCAAAAGAAGTGTGACCAGCAGGTCACGGGAGGTGATTCTGCCCCTCTACTCTGCACTTGTGAGACTCCAGCTGGAGTACTGTGTCCAGCTCTGGAGTCCTCAACAGAGAAAGGACAAAGAACTGTTAGAACAGATCCAGCAGAGGGCCACAAAGATGATAAGAGGGATGGATCACCTCTCCTATGAGGACAGGCTGAGAGAGCTGGGGCTGTTCAGCCTCGAAAAAAGGCTCCAGGGAGACCTTCTAGCAGCCTTCCAGTATCTGAAGGGAGCCTACAGGAGAGCAGGAGAAGGATTCTTTGTCAGGAAGTGTAGTGATAATACAAGGGGTAATGGTTTTAAACTGGAAGAGGGGAGATTTAGATTGGCTATTAGGAAGAAACTCTTTCCTGTGAGGGTGGTGAGGCACTGGAACAGGTTGCCCAGAGAAACTGTGGATGCCCCATCCCTGGAAGTACTTAAGGCCAGGCTGGATGGGGCTTTGAGCAACCTGTCCTAGTGGGAGGTGTCCCTGCCCATGGCAGGGGGGTTGGAACACGATAATCTTCAAGGTCCCTTCCAACTCTAACCATTCCATGATTCTATGATTCTATGATAAGTATTATATTATTATAAGATGTAAGTATTTATAAGACAAATATAAAACTTGAAAAAATAATTATTTACAAGAGGCAAAATATTCAGAGTAAAAACAATAACAAAAGCATCTTTTCCACCTTCTTCTTAGTCTGCGTTGGGGCTGAAATCTCTGTGGAATCCAAGGACTGAGGAATCCCTCTGCAATGTTTGTCTCCTCCTGTCTGGCAGGAAAGTTTAATTCCCAGAACCTCAACAGAGATCTTGCTAAGTGGTACAAGGACTTCAGACAGCCTGCCAAAAAGAATAAACAACAGAAACATGGAGACACAGTGGTGATCCTTTTCTTTTCCCTCACACCAGGCTCCCTTCCTGGTGGTAAAGGGAACCCTGTGCTCCCTGCTTAAATCTATAGTTTTTCTCAAGTGGCAGGTGAACAGCATATTCTAACCTATGCAGAACTGAGTACAGCCTTACATTGGACTGAAAGCTGTACTAATCCAGACTTGCATTCAGCTATATAATTAATAATAAACACAATTTGTTCGCCCATTCTTAGCCTGCCAACACTATCAGTTCATCAGAGAATTGTAAAAGTTAGAGCTTAAGGAAAAGGACATTTTAAACAAATGAGAAAAAAAAAAATTGACCATTTGCAAACAGAAAAGAAAGGCTGAATCCTCAGTTTTCATAACATTTAAAAGAATCCTAAATGGCCAACTGGGGATTTTTGTGGCAAAGATGTTACAAAACCCATGCTGTAACGTTCCACTCCCCTGTGGGAATGACTCACTGTATTCAGTGTAAGTTAAATCTTTCCAGTCATCTTAAAAGCTAATGGGACAGAGTGCTTGCAGATGCTTCTCCCTTCAGGGGAGAAGCTAAGGAGAGAAGTACCAGTTAACATAGAACTACCAGTTATAAATCATAGGAAATAAGCATAACTGCTTTCTGTACATATAGGAGAATTTAATGCGTGTAGGAGAAATTGCATCTTTAGATGCTGATATTCACAACACATGAAAACACCACAGAGCTCCTGTAAGCTGAACAGGATGTCAGTTGGAGAATGGCTATTGTGGTTTTCTGTCAAAACAGACAGGTAAATCACAGAACTTGGTGTCGGTATTTGCTACTTTTAGTAGCAGCCTGGAAGATGGAATGAAAAGCCTCCTTATCAAAGCCAAGAATGACACCAAGCTGCGAAGAACAGTAGCAACTCTTCCTGTTAGGCTGACTGTAATGATCTAGAGACAGGATCTAAGATTGTGGTGGCACGCGCTGAGGCAGCACAAAGCTGTCCCGCACGCAGGTAACCAACAGCACACGTACAACACCTAGCTAAGCGCCAGCTTTGGGGGAAGGTGCCTTGACAGGTCACACTGGGTAAATTTTGTGACACTGAAGTTATTCCGTAAACAAAAAAAACAAACCCAAATCCGGCCTGTAATCATGATAGAAATGTACACGGGAAAGTTGCTGGTGAAGCACTCAAGCAGCACATAAGTACGACCCAGAAGAGGGTGCTGCCCCAAGGGGAGTTGGGGAGACTCATTCTGGCCTCACAGGCGAAACAGAAGCATCAAACACATCAGAGGCCAGAGAGAAGGAACCAGGTTTTATCTTAAACAAAACTGAAGGGAAACGGAGTCGCTGAGAGAAGGGGCAGGCGCTGCTCTCCGTGCCCTCAGCCCACCTGGCAGCACGGCGGGGGCTGTCGCAGGGAAGCCTGTGCCCAGGGCCGCCAGCAGAGCACCCCCAGGC
>VZRU01011002.1:36772-48290 GCA_013398155.1 Pedionomus torquatus | reverse complement strand
AGGGGAGGGACAGGACAAGGGGAAAGGGTTTCAAATCAAAAGAGGGGAAATTTAGATGAGATATTAGGAAAAAATTCTTTGCTGTGAGGGTGGGGAGGCACTGGAAGAGGCTGCCCAGGGAGGTTGTGGCTGCCCCATCCCTGAAAGTATTTAAAACCAGGCTGGATGGGGCTTGGAGCAACCTGGTGTGGTGGGAGGTGTCCCTGCCCAGGGGGATAGGAACACGATGATCTTCAAGGTCTTTTCCAACTTTAACCATTCTATGATTCTATGTTGTTAGCGTGAATAACAGGGTAACGGGGCACCTGCTGCAGGAGGCCTCGGCAGATAACGGAGCCTCTGCGCTACTAGAGACCTTAACGAACACCAGGATGAGTCTAAAGAGAAGCAGCCCTGTGGTGAGAGCCAGTCCCATGGTCTGGAGACCGGCCAGCCCAACAAAGGTGAGAAGGACACGGTGAGGAAGACTTCGGGCCTTCCTCCAGAAGACCACCACAAGATGGTAGAGCGCAGGCGCCAGCAGGAGGGGACTTACGATAACGGATTCCAAGAAATAATTGCGCTCACCACACTTATTCTTAGAAATGATTGTAATCCACCCCCGCTATTGAATATGCGTGCTTAGTGCCGTAAATAGATGCATGCTCAGGTGTGCAGGGCTGGAGGAGCGATCCCCCTTGCACCCAGCGCTGCTATAAACATACCTGCTTTTACCACTGAGAGCTGTGAGGTTTGATTTCCGTGCATCACAGGCCTTGCTGCTGCCTGCGGTGATCCCTGGGACCAGGCCTAACTCACTCCTGCTCCTCCCAGAGCTGGGCCACCGGAGGCAGGAGCCAGGCCCCGTCTGAAGAAAAGGGCTGAAACTTCTGTGCCCAAATCTCTGGCTGCCACACAGGGGAGCGGGAAGCTGCCCCTCTGCACTTCGCCTTCCCATCCTGGGGGACCGCTTCTCCACCAGTCAACCCACCGTGTGCTGGAGCAGGGATGGAGATAAGATGGAGTTTAGGGCTTGGGTTTCAGCCTAAGCCACGAGAGCCACTCCCTGGGTCTGTGTTTTGTCTTGTATTTGCTTGTTTGTAGTGTAAATAAATGTCAGGGCTGAGGAAGCGAGGTGTAATCCAGCAAGTTCCCCGTGCCAGGGCCTCCCTGTGGCTGAACCGCTACCTGCCTGGAGGTAAATGACTTAATTTCTAGCCTGCAGGAAATGCTTAATGGTGGAAAACAAAGCCTAAAATGTGAAGTTACGACACATATAAAAAACCCAGCCGAACAGGTCCATTAAAGACCTATTTCCTGACAAGGAAATACACTTCAAATGGGGAAACTGGGGTAAAGGATGAAGTAACCTGGGTTTGAACCCTGCGTAGCAGCTCTGAAGGCCTCCAGTGGGTTGAACTCAATCTTGGCTAAACCTCTGATTCCAGTCAATTCTTCTATTAGTACAATTTACGTACATTGCTTGTTACCCCTTTAAGAAGAAAGAAAGAAATTTTAAAAAAAGGTGCAAAGAGGACCCAACAAGCTGTCTTGTCTTTTTTTTTACCCGAACCACTATTAGAACAAACCACTGTCCTGGGCAAATCTTCGCTTCTACAACATCATTTTAAAATACATCGAAACAGACGGATTTCCTAATGTTCTTGTAACGGACATCGAGGATATAAACAATAAAGGAGCAGAACCAGAGCCCCATGTGTAGTCCCACTGTCACCAAGCGCCTCGCAAGCCATGACCCTGCTTGCCCTGCACCCTAAAGCTGGTAAGCTGGGGCTGCCACCCCAAAAACCGGGCTGGATCCCCAAAGCCCTGGGAGGTAACGGATAACAGCACCTGAAGCTGCACTTCTCACAGTAAAAAGCTCCTCTGCCCTGGAAGCGTCTTGCTTCTCGTCGATCCCTCCAAACAGTTGTAGCTCCTGCTGCCATCATGTTCATACCATCATTCCCGCACATTGAAACCCACCTCGTGCGTTCTGCCCTTCTGGAAAAAGACACACGGCTTTTGGAGTAAGTGTTCTTTGGGAATATTCAGATTCACCTTTTACTTTAGCCCAGTGGAACTCAATAGAACCTAAAAATCCCCCGTATCCACATAGATCATCAGCCCAGGGAAACCTTCTTGGCTGAAGAGCAGATGAGCGAGATCCCCTGGGATTTATTTGGTCATGAAGTTAATAGTTCTGTTTGCTGTGAACTAGGCGCAGACACACGACAGAACAGCATGTTCCAGCAGATAAATACCTTGTATTATTTACTCGCAGCGATTTGATGCAGTTTTTATTTCTTTCTGCGAATAAAATTTAGGACATTGAATAGATTTTGGAAGGGCTGTCTCCAGCTGCAGGAGGAATCTGGCTGACCTGCACTGCTTCAGCATCAAACGTTCCCTCGTTCAGTGTGTAAAGGATGTGCCAAACCAAAGGTCCGTGCAAAGCGCTGCAGGATCCGGAGGGATTATGGTAGTGTCTCATATGGTGGTATGGTTTTTTTTTTTTAATGTAGCTTTCCTAGGAATAATTTCGCCTGAAGAGGTCAAAAGGACTCTCCAAAATCGAAAGTTAAACTGCCAAGAAAACATGTATAATGATTCACATAAGTTTTACAGGCTCTTAAATCCCATCTTGCAGGCACAGCCAGATTCCGTTCCGGTCACACGAGTACACAAGGTAAATAAGCTTTGCAATTATCACCAATTATCTCTGAAGTGATTAATTTTCACAGGCAGTGTTTTTATGAAACTATACAAATCAGGTTAGCGCGTATCAGTGCCATAGTTATATTAGTTTTCTCTTTTAATGAAATAAAACTGTTGAATCAACAATCACGTTCCAGTGCTTATAAATATTAATATAAATCTTGGTCAGCTTTTGAAAGAAAGCTATTTTTCAAAAAGACTTCTTTGTCCCATGATATATTTAACGAGCTGTTCTATTGTCACTCAAAAGGGCATCGATTATACCTTGGTAGAGGTAATTATATGCAAAACAAATTAGACACCCGTATGATTATCAAGAAGCTTGATAATATTCCCGAGCAGTAACCTTTGCCTCACGTGTTCCTGTGCCTCCTGTGTGGCTTTAGGTAAATCCGACGTGACAAACCTCCGCGGCCGGAGCCACCAGCCGAGCTGTCCCCATGGGCTGCGTCCCCCTCACCCACATCAGGACTCTCCGCTTCTGCCCATGAAATCCAGGTGCAGCAGCAAACGACAAGGAGGAACAACCAGAGCGTGGGGCTCTTGTTGGGTGAGCAGAGCTCTAACTCTGGAAAGGCTTTAAAATTAGAGGTTTTGACCCCCCACACCACACCCCCCCAAANTTAAAATTAGAGGTTTTGACCCCCCCCCCCCGCCCCCAGCAGGGCTTTACCAGCTCGGCTGTTCTAACTCCCACCTTGTATCTGACAAGGCTCGTGTCTCTGTTCTGCACACACTCTCACTTCTAGCTCAGCTGATGTTTTATTCTCTCCAGACACCCCCATTCCTTTCACTCACAAAAAAGAAAAACACTCTTCTGCGTGAGTGGGACCAGAAATGAGAGCAGTTGGGAGGTGATGGCTCTACCACCCTCACACCCCCCTTCTGGCCCTGCATCCCACCTGGGAAGTGACTCCTCGACGTGGCAGCCATGAATTTCTCAGTGCCCTCCACACGGTGTCAAACACCCTTTTTTCCCGGGTGGCTTTGAGTGTTAAGCACTCGGTACAGAAGAGAGCTTGTAAGGAAGCTCCACGTCATCTCTCTCACCTTGAGCTCACCTCTCCCATGGGAATTAATTTCCCAGGACTTACCTATGCATCAAAATTGGACCCAAAAGAAAGCTATTCTGGAGGAATGTCCTGTGGAGAGTTCTACTAGAATAACTCTTTACAGGTCATGATTAAAAATAGCTGAATTTAAAAAGTAGGCAAATTCTAGTCTCTCTCAATCCCACATCTGTCAGGCACTTGGGTTTCGTGTAAGGCTGTGTAACGGGGATATCTGAGAGTTTTTATCTCCAAAACAATGTCACTTTCAAGGTGAAAACATCAGTTAGGGAGCCCCTGGGAGAGCCCTTGCACGTGCCTTTGCCAAGGAGTCTTGGCTGTTGGTCTAAAGGGATGACAAAGACAACCGTGTCACCAGATGACCAGCGTTACCTGCTTCCCTCCCTGATTCCTCCATAAGGCAGACCTGATGAATGCCTATTGCTTTGGAAAGTATTAGCACTTCGTTCCCTTTTACAAAAAAAAAAAAAAAAAAAAAGTGAAGATTATTTAAAATAATTTCTTGTGGTGAAATAGCAACTCGCTTAAAAGCATTTTCGTAATTGCTCCCAGCTTTAAAGCTCTATGTACAAAAACCAGTGCAATATGTTTTTTTTGCTCTCGAGAAAATTTTAAGTAACCATTTTCTCAGAGAGCGAAGGCAAATAAACTCCTCCTCGTCCCCTGTGACAGAGGTGGCGTTCAGGGTCTCTCCTGTGAAGCAGCATAAATACCACGGAGACGCGAAGCCTAATGCCCATGTGGCTTTTCTCTCTGCAGAGGCTCTGGCATGAAGCGCAGGGAGGCGGAGCAGAGCCCGATGACAGCCAGGCTCCCGGCCACACAGATGCCCATCGAGCCCAAGGTCTGCAGGGAGGAGGGCAGGGGCCGGTGGTGGCCCTGGGCCATGTCCATCATGATGGCTTCCATCTGGAAATGCGTGCCGATGATCCCGCAGACATGGAAAACTTGGTGGCTGTGCCCTGCAACAGAGCCAAAAGCACGTGTCCTGGTTTGAGTGACTAATTTTGCTTCTAACGCTTGGGAAAACTGCACTTTTAGAAGTCTCCAGTGTCAGAAATGGTGAAAATTTACTTTACAGCCAGCTCTGGGGTGTGAGTTTCAAGGTCTCAGTGTTTTCACCCTCCCCAGGTGCAGGGACAAGGAGAAGTGAGACCCAGGCACTTGACCCAAGCTGCCAAGAAGATTTCTTTCATCCTATGAATGGCACATTCAATATAAATTAGAAAGTTTTCTGAGGAGTTCTCTCTCTCTCCCTTGGTGGCTGCCACCCTGAGAACTTCTTGCCCCGGTGCCAGAGCCTTGAGCCCTTCTCTTCCTCCTGAAGCCCCCGCGCTGGCAGGGTCCCACATTGGCTGTCCCTGCAGGGGGGGGACACACCAGCTTCCCGCTGGGGGAACAGGCTGACTACAATCCTTGTGTATTTTTTATCAGTATGGAGATCATGAGTTTGCAGCCGTGGAACATTTTGGAACCAGCGTGTTCCCACTTCACTGCTGTATCCATCGCGGGTGTAAAACCCCGTTACTGTTTTCCAGCAGGGAATAGATCACAACCTCTGGGAGCCACTCATGGATTAATGTGCTTGAAAATAAGGAGGATGCAACGCCCTGTTGGCGCTCACCGATATAGTCGAAGTGTCCCGGTGCCAGTCTCTCCGGCAGGTGGCTGGCGAAGATGAAGCAGGTGAGGAAGGCGAAGACCGTGTGCTTGTAGTGGACCAGGATGGCCGGCTCCGTGCAGCTCTCCATCGCGCACAGGTAGAACTGCAGCCACAGAGCAGCATCCACACGGGGGGTGGGGACCGAGCAAGGGAAAGAGGGGAAAGACATTTCTACAGGAGGCAGCCCCATTCCCTGAGCCCCCACCGCCCCCGGCTGCCCATCACCCAGCAACGGGGCTCAGCACAAGCGCTGTCACCTCCCTTTGCAGCAAACCCAGCCCCACACCTGCTGTCCTTAGGCCTCCCGGCAGCAAAAATCCCACCCAGCTCCAGTTTTGTAACTGGAAAACTTGGACCTTGCACAGGCGGTAACTTTCCAGCCCCAGGCACGGCCCTTTGAAGTGAAAGGAACCTGCCTGTCAATAGGTGCAGGAAAAAATAACCAAAGCTCTTTTCCTGCCGGAGTTTGTTTTCCTTTCAAAAAATTAAAACAAAAAATAAAAAAAAAATAAAAGGCTGGCCTATTTTCCCAAATATTTCCAGGCTAAGGTGAAAGCAGCTGATATTTCCAGCCCTGCAGCGAGCAAAGGCCGTGGCAGGAGGCGTACCCTGTAGAAGAGAGGGATGCTGTCGAAGAGGTAGGGGTACGCGAAGGCCAGGGTCCGGGAAGCCTTGCTGAACCGGGGCTGCTCCACCTCCAGAAACCTTGAGGAGAAGACAGAAGGTATTTCACCTGAACTGCAGCGTGTGGACCCCACGTACATCCCCCTGCCACAACCTGTGGGGTTTTGGCTGCCAGTGGCAGTGCCAGTGGCAGCCAAAATGGTCCAACTTTCCCTGGCTGAGCCCTGAGCTGGGGGAGGAAAGATTTAGGGGTCCCCCCTCCCCTGTTCTACGCTCTGGCTCTTGCAGGTGCAGCTCTGAAAACAACCATTTTCACGCCACCCTGGCTTTGGCTTCTTCTGCTGTTGCTCATTAACCGTTGCCCACCAGCAGCCGGGAACCGAGCGGGTCTTTAAACAGCTGCTGCCCCTCCCTGCCGTGGTTGGGTTGGGTTTTTTTAACTGAATTTTCACTCTTGGTTTGGAATCCAAGCTTTCCGAGCACAGCAATCAAGGAAAATACAGCTGCTTGGGTTTGGAATGCTCTGTGGGTACACTGCAGCGTTCGGGCTGGGATTGCCACTCTTTGTAAATTAAGCTGTGCTGCAGCTTGTGCCTGAAACGCCCGAGACGTCACAGCAGCCGCCTCCTTTACACCCCGCCAGGACTCTGCGATTGTCGTTTCAGAGAGTGGCTGAAATTGCAAACTAAATTGGTTAAACAAGTTACTTTTTAACGGCATCCTCCTTATAATGGAAGCAGCAGCCTGTTGGCTGTAATCATACCATATAGGAGGAGGAAAGACTATGGCTGGGCAGGGAATAACATCCTGCGTTTTGTTCCCCTGGAAAATGACGCTGCAGAGACACAGGACACACTGCGCAGCTGAAATTGCAAAATAATTGACCACCCAGGTCCCCGAAAAAAACCCCGTTGTAAAACCTGGGGCTGGGTGGCAAGACCTGCGCTGAGCCCTCAGCCTGCTCCTGCCGCACAGGGAACACAATTTGGACAAAACCTTGAGCCTCAGAGAAGCAGGGATGGTCCCCACCATGAGAAGGCTCCAGCAGGGAGCCCATCGTCCTGCCCAGCCACAGGAGCTCCAGCCCAGGAACAGAAAACCTCCCCCTCTGATGCCCCCCCTGTGCTGGGAAAAATCAGCTTTTACAGTGTTTTAGCCCAATGTGGAAACGGGGAGATTGACTTGAGCGGAGTTACAGCAGAGCTGCCCACAAAGCAGAAGGACTTTATCAACATGGCCCAAAATATGGGTTGAAATCCCAACAATTTAACTTGTGCTCAAGAGCCACAACTACATTAGGGCTTTCATTTTGCTCTTCCGTGGTTTCACCTTCCACCAAGCTTGTGGCTTGCCCAGAAGACATCCCGATGGTGCTGAAGGTGCCTCCTGCTCTGATTTGTCCAGCATCTCTGCATGATTCCTGCTGTATTTTCCTACCATGGTTTCACCTGCCTGGTGCTGGGCTCTCATCCTGCCCACCCTCTGCTGCTCTTACCCTTGCCACCCATCTTCCCTCAGCTTCGTCCATGTAACAACCCAACCTGTTGCCAAAATAGAGCCTGGGCACACATGAATCATAGAATGGTTAGAGTTGGAAGGGACCCTCAAGATCATCCAGTTCCAGCCCCCCTGTCCTGGGCAGGGACACCTCCCACCACACCAGGGGGCTCCAAGCCCCATCCAGACTGGCCTTTNCACCAGGTCCATGTCCTTTCTGTGTTGAGGACTCCAGAGCTGGACACAGGACTCGTGTCTCAATATCCCCAGCTCTGGCAATGGCAGGAACACTACCTGTTTGTGTTAACTCAGATTTTGAGGTGGTGAAGTGCCACCTACTCTAATCCTCCTGCCCAAAGGCACACCCAGTGTCCTTCAGCTACAGAACCCTAGGGACAGTTCCCTGTTCTCACAGGACATGGCGTGAGATGGAGCAGAGTTTACGCGTACTCTGTTCTCCTGGTGAAAAAAAAAAAGCCCGTACAGGTTTTTCTGCTTTTGCAGAGCATTTCTGCAGGGAGAGGCCAAATCCTCCAGCGTGAAAGAATCCTTTTGTGCCGCTGCTCATCCTGCAGCTGGGGGGGGGACACAGTCAGACGCTCTCTGTGTCGGTGGGACAGAGGTATCAAGCCTCACGTACAGGATAAACACGCTCATTTCTTTTTACAATGGCATGTGGTGATGGGATGAGAGGGAATGGCTTCAAACTGAAAGAGGGGAGACTGAGCTGAGATCTGGGGAAGAACTTCTTTGCTGTGAGGGTGGTGAGACCCTGGCCCAGGTCACCCAGAGAAGCTGTGGCTGCCCTATCCCTGGAGGGGTTCAAGGCCAGGCTGGATGGGGCTTGGAGCCACCTGGGGTGGTGGGAGGTGTCCCTGCCCAGGGCAGGGGGTGACACTGGGGGGACTTTAAGGTCCCTTCCAACCCCAACCCATGGGTCTATGATTCTATGGTTTCAGCCCATCTGCGTGTTTCCTTGTTTGGCCCAAGGATAGAAAACCCAAACAAACAAAAATCTTACTCTTGGCTCATGAACCAGCCATCTGGGACTGGAGGATTTTCCTGAGAATCTGGTAAAATCTGGTGCAGTAGCTTAGCAAACACCTTTCTTCAGAAACCCCACTGCAAGTCCCTGCCTTCCTCACTGGGCTACATCCTGGGACCATGGACCTTCACGGGGCACATCCAGAGGCTGCCGTTGGCCACTGTGCAGAAGCCCAGATGGGTTCTGGTAGTCCAGGGCTGACAGTTTGAGCATGACATGCTCCAAAATGGCCAAACGTACTGCTTACCTCCACCGTGACCGTGGTCCCACGGGACCCCCCCAGCTCCTGGAGCCAGCCCTGCCCAGGGTGCGGGTGGTGGAGCCGCCCCGACAGCATTGCTGAGCTCTCAGGGAGCCGGGTAGGACCAGCAGTGCCCGGGCAGGTCCCCTCCCAGTGCTCCCAGCTCCCCACCATCACCTCCCATTGCACAATTCGGTTTCGGGTCCCCTCCCATCCATCGTCCCCGCTTTGGAGGGACGTTTTGGCTGTTGTGACTCAGCCGAGGGTGACACTGAAAGGAATGCCACCGCTGAGCAGCACCCTGCAGTAGGAAATGGGGCACTGGTGGCCTCGTGCGGGTCTCGGGGATGGCCAGTCCCACCACCTCCCTGTCCCCAACTCACCAGGTCTGGCTTGGGCACCCCAGGGGCGCCAGGTGGGCACAAAATATGGCCATGGCCCCATCCCTGGAGGGGTTCAAGGCCAGGCTGGATGGGGTTTGGAGCAAGCTGGTGTGGTGGGAGGTGTCCCTGCCCAGGACTGGATGATCTTGAAGGTCCCTTCCAAGTCTAACCATTCTGCGAGTCTCTGATTCTATGAATTGCTGTTCTATCACACGGCGCTAGTTGGGTGGTGCTCACGTAACTGCACTGCCAGGAGTGCGGTGGGAAGATGCTGACAGTTAAATCTGCAGATCGGGAATTTTTTTAAACCCATCCAAATTGATCTGGAACTGATCTCGAGCTGCTGGTACTTCCTAAGTGTGAGCTTCAGGTGGTAAATACCACAGTTTGCCCATGGGCAGCGAGCTTCATTCCCTGAGACCCGCTCATGAGACAGAGATTTTTAATCCCAGGATTAAATTAACAGAGAGACGCAGATGGCAAAGACAAGAGGGGGCAAAGAGGGAATAAAGGAAGAGAAAGAAACGAGGAATATATGGAAAAAGTATCAAGCCCCAGCCGGCTCTATCCGCAGAACCATCCAAGAGAGATCCTTGATTTTGCTGTACGGCTCAGGAAGACAGAGGAGAGGTCCCATGTGCAAGGGCAGCCCAAAATGCGAGGAAAGAAGAATGCTGAATGATTCACACCCCTTGCGAAACACAGGGCTCGTGCGCTCTGCAAAGCCAACTGCGTGTTGTGGCAACAACGGACCCGAGTGCTCTTTGAACAGCGCCGGCGGGGAGGTGCTGCCGACCAAGGAACCCAATGGAAACCCAAGCAGCCCGAGCTCCGCATCGCTGGAAACCTGGCTGGGTGGTTTGGATTCTTGAGTTACTCCAAACAAATTATCTAATGCCATCCAGGAACAAAATGCCGCGCACGCAACGCGGCTCCTGCTTCCAAAATGAGGCAACCGCCTGCGAGAACGTTGAGGTTCCTCCTCCGTAAGTGTGTTAGACACACGTATAAACACACACAACGCCCCCGCACGCAGGCAGCACGTGGGCTCAAACGTGCCTTTGGCAGGACCATGCTCGTCTTTAAACCTAAACACCTTTCTTTTTTTTTTCCCCGTGTTGGGGGGACACAGGAGCCTGCCCCCTTTTCGCAGGTCACGGTGGAAAAACAACAGCCCAAAGCAGGGGCTGGGGGTGGGTGTCCACCCACCGGACACGAACCCGGTGAAATTACCTCCTGAACTTTGGAAAATTAAAGCTAAAAGTCATTTGGTTTGCATTTTTGGCCATCAGGCTCTCCTCCTGCCAACAAGCAACACGTTTCCCAAACCAAAAAGCTCCTTCTCCTTCCGGAGATTAAGGCTCATGTTGTTATAATACAGCCTGGGATTAAAAACCTGCATTAATAACACTAATTAACGATTGCGCCGTCACAATCCCAGCAGACAGAGCCACAGCTTACCTGGAATAGCAGGACAGACCAGTGCTGACGAGGGTGTTAAAGACGGCGACGGGGACGTAGCAGTGGTGGAAGGTGCTGTTGACCCATTGCGCTGGGAAAACGTACGCCGAGTATGCCAGCGCCGACCCTGGGGACACAGCGGGGGGAAATCCTTCAGCCCCATCCCTAATACCTCCTCGTGGTTCAGGGGGAAAGCCTCTGGGGACCGAGACCTCTGCAGATGTCCTCACCCAAGCTGTACATGCTGAGAGCCGCGTAGTCAAAGAAGTAGCAGATGTGGCGGGCGCGGGTGGACATGGTGCTGAAGGTGTGGGCGCAGCTGGAGGCCAGGGGGTAGATGCAGCAGGTGAGCAGGTAGGCGAGGAGGGGCCAGGCATGGGGGTCCTCCCGGCCCCCTGGTCCCTGCAGCCGACCCACCAGGGTCCACAAGAAGTACCTGTGGGGAGGAGGAAGGTCAGCATCGCACCCTCGGATGTCCCCGGTCCCTGCTCCCACCGTGGAGACCCACCACGGGCACTGAAGCCCCAGGACATGGTACCTACCAGGCAGGGACAAAGTGCGTCCAGATGTTCAGCGTCTCGTTTGTCATTTGGAAGACGCTGAGGAGGCAATCTGCTGCCGAGCTTCGGGGTGGGCGATACCCAAAGAGGATCCCCTGCTCCTGGTACCCCTGAAAGGCAAGGACTGGCACTGGTGGCAGCCAGAGGAGAAGGAAGGACAAATTGGAAAAGGAAGGATGGGTCAGAGAAGGAAGGACAAATCGGAAAAAGAAGGACAAGTTGGAGGAGAAGGAAGAAAAGTTGCTGAAAGGAGGGTACCTGTGATCCGGGACCCAGG
>VZRU01011002.1:0-14325 GCA_013398155.1 Pedionomus torquatus | reverse complement strand
GCTTCTATTTTGGGACAGAAGCTGAAAGGCTCAGGAAACGTGACTGTAGCTTCTCACTGCCCTCCAGGAATACATTTGCTTATTTTTTTCATCAAAATAATATTGAAAAAGCAGCGATGGAGAGAAAAGGGAGGAAAAGAAAAATTCCAGAGGTAGAGAAATCATAGAATGGTTAGGAAGGGACCTCAAAGATCGTACAGTTCCAAGCCCCCTGCCCTGGGCAGGGACACCTCCCACCACACCAGGTGGCTCCAAGCCCCATCCAGGCTGGCCTTGAACCCCTCCAGGGATGGGGCAAATGAGATGACACTTGCAGGTGAGACCTTCAGGCAGCAAATTAAACCTCCCCTGGTACCACCTACAGGAATCTGGGATAACCCACCTGGAGCGATGAACTGTTTGACGCTGGTGAACTTGGCTTTGTCGGATACGGTGGAGAGAGAACAGCCTTTGGGCACCGTCCAGTCCCCGGCCCTGCCAGCCCTGTCCTTCTCTTCGGCCGTTTCGTACACCTCAACATGAGGTGGCTTCTCTGTCAGGTTCTTACTGTAGTGACTCAAGCCGTACTGCGCAATCTGGATGGGGTAGAAATAGCCTTGAGGTCCCCACTGGGTGGATAACGGCACGCCTACAAGACGAGGAGAAAAAGGAGTGTTTTATCAGTACATTTTCAAAAGCCACTCTTCCTCCATACCCCATGACTCCCAACAAATGCTATTTCTAGGTTTCACCATTTTTAGACTCAAGGAAAGTCTGGACAGGCTGGAGAGCTGGGCAGAGAGGAACCTGATGAAAATGAACCAGGGTAAGTGTAGGGTCCTGCACCTGGGGGGGAAGAACCCCCTGTACCAGGACAGGTTGGGGATGACCTGCTGGAGAGCAGCTCTGAGGAAAGAGACCTGGGGGTCCTGGTGGACAACAGGATGCCCAGGAGCCAGCCATGGGTCCTGGTGGCCAAGAAGGCCAGTGGCATCTTGGGGGGCATCAGGAAGACTGGGTCCAGCGGGTGGAGGGAGGTCATCCTCCTCCTCTGCTCTGACCTGGGGAGGCCCCATCTGGAGCACTGGGACCAATTCAGGGCTCCCCAGTCCAAGAAGGACAGGGAACTCCTGGAGAGGGGACAGTGGAGGCTACAAAGATGCTGAGGGGCCTGGAGCATCTCTCTAACGAGAAAAGGCTGAGGGACTTGGGGCTTTTTAGCCTGGAGAAGAGAAGGCTGAGGTGTGATCCAATCAACACCTAGAAATACTTGAAGAGTGGGTGTCAGGAGGATGGGGCCAGGCTTTTTCCAGAGATTTACAGGGACAGGACAAGGGAAATGGGCACAAACTGCAACATAAGAAGTTCCATCTCAACATGAGGAGGAACTTCTTCAGTGTGAGGGTGGCAGAGCCCTGGCAGAGGCTGCCCAGAGAGGTGGTGGAGTCTCTGTCTCTGGAGACCTTCAAACCCCACCTGGACATGTTCTTTGCAACCTGCTCTGGCAGGGGTTGGCCTGGATGGTCTCCAGAGGTCCCTTCCAACCCCATAGAGTTCTGTGATTCTGTGAAAGTCCTGTTCAAGGAGTGAATTGCTCCCGCTTACGCTGAGATCCGTCACCCGCTAAAACTAAGCAGATTTGAGTGCTAGAGAAGTCCTTACTGGGGCCTTCCACACATTGTCATTTAATTGTTTACCCAAGCATCATCCTTATTTTAAAACAGTTAAAATGGCCTAACAGATTCCCCCACCCCTGCCCCAGAGACCACTAATTCTCCAAACGATGTCACATCTAACACAACCCTTTTAATGCCACGTCAATCTTTGCAAATTTAGTATGTGTGTCATTACTGGGGTTTGGGAAGAGTTATTGGATGCTAAAAGACCAATTTTACCCGGCATCCACTAAATCTGCTCCAATTCCCTTTCACCAGCTCTCAGGAGCTGCAGCCTCAGGTTTTGGGTGAAAAATCCCTCCTTCATGCTATAAATTACTCATTGCATCACCGGCTGTGTGGGAAATTAAAATAAACTGTGTGGAGGAGACTTATTTATACCCACACCTCCATAAGCAACCAAACACACCACACTTAACACAAGGATAAAAACAGGATTCTCCTAGAGTCTGGAGTTTTATTTGGAACTCTAAATGCGAATCCAAAGGGGGAGCGTATCCTCGAGATCCTCCTGCAGGAAACCAAGGGTATTTAGTGCCATAAAACCTTGGCGTGCAACGTAAGCCAAGAAAAAAAGAGGCTGAAAATAAACAAGTTGACATTTGCACCACTTTCCCCCCTCAGCAATGTCAAGCTCGGAAACCAATTTCTCCTGAAACACGGTACAGTGAAAAGATTATTTAAACTAAATGTAAAAAAGATACATTTTCATGCATATTCTGGTGCTTTGTGTTACTAATAAATACTACCGATGGAGCTGGGATGGCTTATTGCTGCCTAAAGTGGAAACCATCACGGGGAATATTTAAATACCGTGTATTATCTCCGCTCCTGGAAGCCAGCTCGCTTATTAACGGTAAGCATTTTCAGTTAAGGGTGCATTCACTGAGACTGAAATATGCAAAAAAAAAAAAAAAGAGAAAGAAATCTGCCTTAAGAGCTTTACTTGAAATTTATACAAAGCGACAAGCTTAAATTCTCCAGGTCATAGGACACAACAAGACGTTAACCTTGCAGGAAGAGAGAAGGTGAAACTATAACATGAGGGGTTTGCTTTTTTTATCATCAGGCAGCAAGACGAGAATCTCTAGGGCTAGAAGGACGCAAGGTGAGAGCCCAAAACTGCCTGAGAAGGTGTTTGAATATTCCAATGCCTTCCCTACAGACTATTTCTCTCCTCCACTCCGTTTGCCAGATGCCAATAACTCGATTGCCTTTACCAACACCCAGGCTCTGGCACCACGTTTCGTAACGACAGCTCTGAAATCACCTGCTGCAAGAAAAGCAAGGGTTTTGGTTTTTTTGGATAAATAACAATATTGTGGAGTGTTAAAATGGGTTGGCCTCTCGAGGTTTAAGTAGAGAGCGGTGACGCAAAACCCCTCACCTGGCAAGAGGCTGCAGAATCTGTCCCTATTCTCAAGAAGTTCTTACTGAATTTCGGCTTCTTTTTTTGTCCTTGGCAGATTTAACAAGGACAAGAGTTTAAGAAAATAATAAAAATGTGAAGGTAACATTAAAAAAAAACAACCAAAAAAGCCTCCAAACAACTGATATACTCTATGCAGTGATTTATCTGACTTCTTCGCAGACAAATTAATTGCCTGACGTGCCGGCTTCCTGCAGTGACCGTACCACGGGAAGGGGCTCATCTCAACACAGCTGAGCATCGCTGAGATGCATGAAAATTAATATATTTTATTCCTTAAGTGAAAGTTGGTCTTTAATTTACGAGGGGTCACAGCGTCGCACCCCGTAACAGTTTTATAAAGTCTTTAATTTTTTAAAATGAAGCTCGACAAGAATTTCCTGCCATCAAATCTTTGCCGTGACGAGAGAAGACCTTCCGTCCCGATTACTGATTGCACGCTTTAGTACAAGTGCAAACAGGAAAGGTTTTACTCTATATTCATTTTATCCAGGGATGCTTCAAGGGCTGGAGAGCTTTTTGACCCTACTGTGATTTTCCAAAACCTCCTCTCCTTGCCTCGGGCAGGAGGACCTTTCACAGGGCATGGGGAGGAAACGCTGCATCTATAAAATCTTCAGTTTTATATTTCACAGTCATTGCAGCTCCCTGGCAGATACGCCAAGCGTCCCTGGCAATGCCAAAACCCGACAGTGGCACCGGGAGAGAAGCCTCCCGGCACCTCCAGAGTTTGCTGCGACCAGTAAAACCAGGGAGGCAGGACAGGAGCTGGGAAAACCCGGCACGAAGCAGAGACCACCCAACGCTTCTCAGAGTCGGTGGGTTGGTTTGTTGTTTTTTTTTTATGAGCCTATTGCACCAAAATTAACACCGTTTTGCATCTCAAATGACGATGGTGAACTATAAGAAAATATATAGAGAGAAAACGCTCGACACAAACCTTCAATGCCACTTATACACTTCACTCTGTCTCGAACCTCCACGTTGTAGCCCTCGAAGGACATGAAGACCCCGTCGGGGTGGTAAGGTGCTCGCTGTGTGTATACTTTGGAGTAGCTATGAGAGAATTCAAACCTGTCATAACCATCGTACTGAGCAATTTTCCCATAAACCTCAAAGTATTTCTCTACCCAGCTGAACGGCAGGAAGACCTCGTTGCCTTCCCTCCTCCCTTTCACGGTGTGCTCGTCATTGATCAGACAGTCAATCTCCTCGTACTTCAGCCCCGGGGCTTTGTTGAAGCCCCCGGCGATGGGGGGAGCCTTTTGCTGCTCCTGGGGTGACGCCTCCTCGCTCTGCTGCCAGGACAGGTCGCTCTCGGAGGCGGCAGCGGCTCCTCCTCGGCGTTCGGGGCCGGGGAGGCTCCGGGGGAAGGGGCCGGCTCTGTCGGAGGAGCATCGGTTCCAAAGCAGCACCATCAGGAGGGTGAAGAGGGCACAGATGATGATGAGAGTCTTGTAGTTGACCCGAGCTGCCAAGCAACGCATATTCACACCATACCTGTGACAACAGAGAGAGAGGGGATTTTTAGAAGCGACGATTAATAGCTAGAGCTGTTAGTTCTGCTAATTGGGAGCCCCGGCGGGGCCTGTCTGGCGGGACACAGAATCACAGAATGGCAGGGGTTGGAGGGGACATCTGGAGACCATCCAGTCCAAGCCCCTGCCATAGCAGGTTGCACAGAACATGTCCAGGTGGGGTTTGAATGTCTCCAGAGACGAAGACTCCACCACCTCTGGGAAGCCTCTTCCAGGGCTCCACCACCCTCACAGTGAAGAAGTTCCTCCCCATGTTCCAGTTTGTGCCCGTTGCCCCTTGTCCTGTCACCGGGCACCACTGAGAAGAGCCTGACCCCATCGTCTTGCCACCCACCCTCTAGATACTGCTCAGCACTGATGAGATCCCTTCTTAGTCTGCTCTTCTCCAGCCGAACAGCCCCAGGTCCCTCAGCCTTTCCTCAGCAGTGAGGTGCTCCAGTCCCTCATCATCTTCATACCCTCTGCTGGACTCTCTCCAGCAGTTCCCCTTAACTGGAGGACCCAGAACTGGTCCCAGTGCTCCAGATGTGGCCTCTCCAGGGCAGTGTAGAGGAGGAGGAAGATGACCTTCCTCCACCCGCTAGTCTTTTTAATTGCATTCTTTTTAATGCCCCCATGATAGGGTTGGGTGGGAAGGGGACAGCTGGGGGCACCTTGAAGAACATTTGGGTTTTTCCAGCTCTCTGTAAGCAACGAGACCAAACGTATCGAGTCACGATTCCCCTCCCACCTGCGACAGCAGATTGTCTCACCAAACGCAACGGATGCAAAGAAACAGGGGCAGTCACTTCTAAATTAAAGGCTGGATGTTAACGAGATGCTCAGCGGCCACCAGCACTCAGCGAACAAACTCCCACCAGCCTCAGCACCCAGGAGGAGGAGAAACCCCCAGCAGAACATAACCCCCACCTGCCCCGCTCCACGAAAGAGAGATTTCCAACAAAACAGCCTGACAATCAAACCCTGGAGCCTAGAAATATCCCTAGTTCCCACCACGGAAATCACTGAGACACCTACGTAAAAACAGATGGTTATTTTTGCCTTCTTTCTCTTAATTTTTTTTTAAAGCACAAGCTATAAACATTTTCTGAGACGAAGCTCAGCACTCAAGGCCGGATCAATTCTCGATGTTACCGCACCTCAAATGCGCTTTTAAAGCTATAACGTGGAGGAGGAGGAGGAAGAAGGCTGGAACGGGGGGACGATAGAGTTGGGGGGGGAACACGGTGCCAGCAGTGGCAAAGGAGGGACTGGGAAAGTTCAGGCTCATCCCTAGGGACAGGACCTCCATGGGCTGACATGTCCCATGCCCCCAGGAGAAGGCAGAAACTACGTAAACCCTCTCCGAGGATTTTAATTTTATTAAAATAACACGCAGACAGACTCTGACACCTCCGCTACGGCCCCAACGAGGAGCCAGGCAAGGGAAATAAATCCGCAAATTAAAGCGATTTCCAGCAGACTTTGCTCAGAAACCCCCACTTTGGCCGAGGAGCAAAGCCATTTCAAACGGACACAACGGGCGTTTTTCAGAGGCGCAGGAATATTGAAGATACACTTCATAAAACCCCTATTAAAGAGAAGTTTAAATTCCCCTCCCTGCTAAGCCGCGGCACCCGAGCCGCTAAGTTTTAAACCTTTGCTTAATTACAGCCCCGTCTGACATCCCTGGGGCGGGGGGGTTGTGCCAAAGTGGTCCGGCCCTGATTTCAACAAGGTGCTCGGGGATATTGGGGATATTCTGCCGATAGGCGGGAGCCAAGCCCACAGCAATTAAAAGGAGTTTCACCTCGAATTCCACACACACACACCCCCCCTCCCCTTTTTAAATGGAAATAATCAATTATCTCTCACCAGTTTTATGCTTCCACGCTGCAAGCACCATCTGGTCATTTAAAACCGGACTTTAAAAGATAAGTGTCTTATTTTCTGAAAGCCCGGTTTACTACAAGCTTTTAGAGAACATAAATTTAAACATATAATTGTGTTTTTATGGAAATGCTGGCAGAAGAATAAATCCAATTTTCTGCATCAGCAGATAATTTTTAGCGATGATGCTTCCAGGATGACCTCAACAAATACACAGTTTTTTTTTTTTTCCCCCTTACACAAAGGGCTAATTCACTTTTAAACAGGGAACGACATTTCTGACACGCTTCACCCCTACCTATTAAACTGCAAATTAATTAAGCCATCTGGCTTAGCAGGGGCTGGGGAGAGAGGGATGGGGAAACACCATCACCACACTTTTTACACCCCTGTCACCCCGTGCCTGTTACTCCAGAGTTTTAAACAGCCTTCCCAGAGCTGTGAAAATGTCCTGGCTGTGCCATTTCTACACGACTTTTATTTCATTTGGGTTCTGCTGCCTTGGACAGGGGGGAATTTGGGGATTTGTAAAGCATCTCCCATACTCGCCACGCAGCTCCAGGGAAAAGCAGGAGATGCTCTTCCTGTGTCCAGCTCTGGAGTCCTCAACAGAGAAAGGACACGGACCTGGTGAAACGGGTCCAGCGGAGGGACAGCAAGATGCTGAGAGGGCTGGAGCCCCTCTGCTGTGNTGCCCCATCCCTGGAGGGGTTCAAGGCCAGGCTGGATGGGGCTTGGAGCCACCTGGTGTGGTGGGAGGTGTCCCTGCCCAGGGCACGGGGGTTGGAACTCCCTTGAATTCCACCTTGTGCTGTCACTCCACTTCCTGACAAAGCATCCCTCTCCTGCTCTCCTGTAGGCTCCCTTCAGATCCTGGAAGGAAAACATCCTCAGGTGGATGAAGTTCTTCAGGAAGAACACCTCTTCAGGCGGTTTTCAAGTTTGACGTCAATATCCAGAGTTAAAAAAAGAAGAGCCATTAAAGCAGTGGTGTGTGGTGACACTGGACATGACGGTTTGCCAAAGGGCTGATGCATCCCACCCAGGCGAGAATTATTTAACCCTTTCTCCCAGCTGCCAGAGGTCCCATCCCTGCAGGCCATGGGTGACACTGCGGTGACAGCGGCAGCAGGATGAACTCAGAGAGGAACACGGCTGCTGGCCACGTGCTTGTATTTATTTTTTACCGTTATTCCCGTTTCCCCTGGGTGACACAGACACAAGCGAGCTGCTGGGGGCCACTTCTGTGCCGCCCTTTCTTTTTTCGCTCACGTTGCCTGGACCGGCTTTTAATAAACCAGATCAATGATTATTTTTTTTCCAGCCGCTAGAGATGACTCACATTTAACTCAAGTTAAAAGCCCCGGAGGACACATCACGTGCGGCAAGAGCCCAATTTCCACGGCCCAGCAGCCCCCCCCCCCTTACCCACAGGAACGAAGAGGGAGCACCAAGCTTTTAGAAGCTGGTTAAAAATACCAAACGTCCTTCCTGAACAAATAACCCGGCGAGGACTCGAGGCACCAAAGTCCCTTTCCCAGGAACACGCCGGCTGGCAGCAAGTTAAAGCCTTGGCATTTAAATTTTCTGTGTTTAAACAATAATCAGAAATGAGTTGCCCGCTGAGTCTCGGAATGGTCTGACACACCAGCTCCGGGTCTGCTGGGTAAGAGAAAAGGCAGCGTTTCCACTAAGAGCAGGGATTTCTGCTGAATAGCGATAAGCTACCTATTTACTTTGAAGCCTCGATGCCAGACTAAGCCATTTAGTAGAGGGGGGGGAAAAAAAAACAACAACCCACCCCAGTGACTGCCAATCTGAGACAAGTCAAACTCGGTATTTCAAGAGAAGCTACACCGCGGAATCGGACAAAATAAAGCAACAAGACCCGAACCTCAGCGTATGCCCAAACCTAAAAGCTATACTCGGTTACACACAAACCCCCAAGACAGAATTTTTCCTTCCCATTTCCTGTTTATTCCACAGCAAAACCCTATTTAGGCTCAGCACTACAACATTAGCTAATGGAAAAACCAAAAGAACTCCGGAATTGCTTTCAATAACCGTGGAAAAATCTTTTTGATAAGTGTCATGACATCAAAATTTCACATCCTTTGCCAAAACTTACTTATGTCTTAAAAATGGGATATTTATGAATCATCTGACTTTCTGACGGCTCCGCATCTCCCAAACGCGTTTTACCTGCGGCCTCAGTCTGCCTGTGGTAGCCCCATGGATACACCTCCTCTCGCCTGCACTGGTGAGGCCACAACTGGAATAGTGTGTCCAGTTCTGGGCTTCCCAGTTCAAGAGAGACAGGGAACTACTGGAGAGAGTCCAGCACAGGGCAACAAAGATGCTGGAGGGACTGGAGCATCTCCCTGGTGAGGAAAGGCTGAGAGAGCTGGGACTCTTGAGCCTGGAGAAGGCTGAGGGGAGACCTTCTTCATGCTCACAAGGATCTGAAGGGTGGGGTGAAGAAGGATGATGACTCTTCTCAGGGGTTCCCGGTGACAGGACGAGGGGCAACGGGCACAAGCTGGAACATGGGAAGATCCATCTCACCTTGAGAAGAAACTTCTTTGGGATGAAAGTGCCCTGGCAGAGGCTGCCCAGAGACATGGTGGAGTCCCCTTCTCTGGAGACCTGCCTGGATGCAGTCCTGAGGGATGTGCTCTGGGCAATCCAGCAGGGGAGCTGGGCAGGATGATCTCTAGAGGTCGCTTCCAGCTCTGACAATTCCATGATTATGCATCTCCTTCCCCACGACACACACGAACTAGCACTGCTTTGCCAATCACCGGACCCGGAGGTGTTATGCATTGAGGAAAAAACGCATTAAAAGTATTCTGGCAAGGCGTAGAACCCACCCGAACGCTAACCTGGGCCCAACAGACAAACCCAACTTCTGATATTTCATTTATACTGGTTTTGCCCAGCGCCTGTATTCAGCGAGTATTTTAATACATCCTCAAGATTTCCTAGCACTTAAGGAAAAAACAAACAATTACAACTGTACAAACAGCAAGGAATGTATCTCCCGTAAGGGAAGGGAGATTACCAGCCCCTCCGCTGGCTCTTTAGCACAGATTGATGGCTAATCCTCCCCGCTCCCAGTGCTCCATCTGTGGATGATTATATTTTAGATCCTCTCTGTCTAAAGTGAAGAAGCCGTACCCAGCAGCTTATCCTACAGGTTTCCAGTCCAATTAGAGCCCAACACAGCGTTATTTGTATCAACACATCTATTATTAAGCGGCAGAAAAGCCTGTTGCTCTATAATAGTTAATTCAAGAAGTCAAAGTACTTTTCTATGGATACCGATGTTATCGTTTCTTATTAAAAACAGAGATTTTAATCTCTGTTCAGGATCAGGCAGGTCCAGTGCCGATACCCTTGCAGATACTCCATTTTCGAGGTTTTCAAACAGATTTAAGCTGCTGCCTCGAGACGCAGGGAACGACTGCACCCACCCTTGCCCTGCTCCCAGAGGGGACAGATGTCTTCTCCCGCTGCTGGACAGACAGATGGACTGTCCTCTGCTCACACAAGTCTGAATAAACTATTCCCCCGCACAACAGCAGGATTTTACTGACACGCAGGTTTTTTACTGCCATGCACTCGGGAACGATTTATGATCTCAAATTGGGGGGCAGGGGGGAAAAAACATGAAAACTGGAAAAAAACTTGCAGGTTTCACTGCAGTGAAACAGACGAGTCGCTTCAAGCTGGATAACCCAGTCTGAGCCCTGCTTCCGACAGGAGGTGGGGCTGGACCATCTCCAGATGTCCCCCTGCAACCTCCATTCCTCCAGGAACCCAGAGTAAGACGCCCTAAAGGCGGCAATGGAGCCAGGGGAACACACCAGACCTCCTCATGCTGGTCCTAGACACAAGCACTGGTTTTCTCACCTCCTGCTCAGGCCGCGTGCTTTAAAAAGCAATTATCAGTCTGTATTAATTAAAAAAAACAAACGGCATAGCTCAAAGTGTAACTGGAATCTAAACTAGGTAGAAAAAAACTTATTTTTTCTAAGAGGTTTGGAGGGTGCTCCCTTGTTCTGAGCTACAAAGGCCAGCTTTAGCCGTGTTCCTTTGCCCGGAGGCACTGGGACCCGCCAGCCAGTCCCAGCTACTGCCAGGGGCTCTCAGGAGACTCCCAAGGTGCCTTTGTTTCTCTAGCAAATCCAGTCCAGAGCATCGCTGTAAAACTCTGAAGATGAAGTTACCTGTATGTCATATTTTCATGCCGTAACAGGAAAACCAGTTAGCAGGGTCTGCTGCTGCAATTATGACCCATTTATTGTACAGCCTGATAAATCTACTTACTTTCCAGATGGATTAAGCTATTAAACCCCTCACTAATGGCACAAACAGTAACTCCAGAAACTAGCTGCTGCTTATGGAGGCATCACGCTGCCTCTTTCCAAGCTATCAAATATTATATTGTTACTGCACGGATTAATGAAGCAAAAGACAAAACCATTCCATCAGTTTCCCTCATATTTTGGCTTTGAAAGCGATGCCCGAGCAGGTCTCAAGGCAGCAGCATTAAGGGCTGCAAAAAGACCATCAGAAGGAGCCTTGCAATATTATTCCAGGGGTCAGAGCTCTGTCCTGGGGCAGGACCAGAGAGCCCACAGCACCACTGGGATACAGCACCCTTTCTGCATGGCACTGGCCATGGCTGTGACTGCAATTCTCACAGCATCCCAGAATGGTGAGGGATGGAAGGGACCTCTGGAGACCATCCAGTCCAACCCCCTGCCACAGCAGGGTCACCCAGAGCAGGTCCCACAGGAACGTGTCCAGGTGGGGTTTGAATGTCTCCAGAGACAGAGACTCCACCACCTCTCTGGGCAGCCTCTGCCAGGGCTCTGCCCCTCCCACAGGAAAGAAGTTTTCCCAGAGAGGAGGTGGGGTTTGAATGTCTCCAGAGACAGAGACTCCACCACCTCTCTGGGCAGCCTCTGCCAGGGCTCTGCCCCTCCCACAGGAAAGAAGTTTTCCCTCACACTGAGATGGAACTTCCTATGGTCAAGTTTGTGCCCACTGCCCCTTGTCCTGTCCCTGGACACCATTGAGAAGTCTGGTCCCATCCTCCTGACACCCACCCTTTAGGTATTGCTTAACACTGATGAGGTCCCCCTCTCAGTCTGCTCTTCTCCAGCTGAACAGCCCCAGGTCCCTCAGCCTTTCCTCAGCAAGAAGATGCTCCGGTTCCTCATCATCCTCACAGCCTCTGCTGGACTCTCTCCAGAAGTTCCCATCCCTTCTTGAACTGGGAGGCCCAAAACTGGGCAGAGCAGAAGGGAAGGATGGCCTCTCTTCACCTGCTGGCCACACTCTTCTTAATTCACACCAAGAGACCATTGTCCTTCTTGGCCACAAGGGCAAGTTGTTGGTTCATGGTCAACTTGTTGGCCACTAGGACTCCCAAGTCGCTCTCTGCAGAGCTGTTTTCCAGCAGGTCACCCCCAAACCTCTCCTGTCCTGGATGCCACTACTCCCACCTTCAGCTCAAATGGCTTTTGTGCACAGGCGTTAGAGCTGCAAGTTCCTCTGCCTTCCCAGAACAACGTCAAATGCCTCATTTCCAACTATTTGTCCCCGTAAAGTACAAACTCAACAACAAACCCAACAGGGGTCACCCCTTACTTACACCTTTTTTCCTTAGAGTGCCGTCTGGTGAGATGCGGTGGGTGGACTGTCAGGAAAGGTCTCACTGTGGGTTAATCGTTCAGAGCAAGCAAAAAAAGGCAAACTGCAGGCTGCACCCACTGCTTTGTGGGCACAGATGCATCATGGACTCCATCCCTCCGTGCAGCCTGGCTGGCATGAACAAGCCATCGGGTGGGTTTGTTCCTCTGGGTCCTTAATAACTTCCTCATAACCAAGCATCTGATCACAGCCCTGAAGAAAAAAAAAGCAGATTTTTACAGCTAGAAAGCAGGAGCCAGCAGAACGTCCCTCCTCGCTTCTTTCTCTCCTGTCCCTGCAGCAGCCAGCAGGTCCCCAGGCGGTGGGCACCCAGGGCCGACGCTCCAGCTCCCCCCAAGAAGAGGAGGGCTCATAAAAGTCTAATCAAACCAATTATTTACACCGATAAGACACGTGTTTTTACATCAGTGAAATACCTTGATGAAGACCCTTTTTATCCCCCCCAAACAACCTCCGCAGTATCTCTGTTACCGGCTCCTCCAGTCCTGCAGTCTCCACACAGATCACATTTAATCACAGGCGCTGGCAACGATTACATTATCGTGTCAGCTCCTATTTGTTACCGACTTATTAAAAAAAAAAAAGGGAAGCCTTTTATACTGATGATGGAGAGAGGCAAAATCTTCAGTGAATACAAATCTGGCAGCATCTCCCTGGAACACGTGTGTCACGGAAGCACCCGCCGCCCAGCACCGCAACCATCTGCCTTTCCCAAAATATAAGCATTTGAGCCCAGAAAGGGATTCTTTCTCTTTTTGTCCAAAAGTTATTTTATCTGCTGTTGCAATTTAACAGTTACAGCTGGGATCCTCGCGAGGCATCGTACCCCCCAAGTACCCCCAGTTTCCTCCTCCCTTACACAGAATAATTGGGGAAATGTGAAGAAGACGTGGGGTTTGGGGTTTTTTTTTGGCAGCACTCTCTCTAATGGACCGAGATGCTGATTTATATCCTCCAACAACTTTGCTGACAGCAAGCCCGCCGGCTGGTTAAATCATTATAACCTTTATCTTAAAGGTGGGGTGGTATTTTACATTTAAGCCACAGTCGAGGAATAGTCAAATTGTAAGGAAAAGGAGGCCAGCAAGGAAAGGCAAACTCCTTTAACGTGAGGATCAATCCAGTCTAGCGGCAGTAATCTAAATTTTGATCGTGGCACTGGAAAGAAGATAAGCCACATAACTCATGGTCTATTTAGCCCTAAAAAGTCAGAGCACATCTACTTTGGAAACCCCTTTCTGCAGCTCAAGGTTAATCTCTAAGGTTGGTAAGACACCAGAAGAAAAGCAGGGTTCTCCCCTCCCGCTTCTCTTTTAACGACACAGCAAACGGCTACCAAACCTGCACGCCTGCAGAAAAGTTTGGAGGGTCTTCCAGAGAAAAATCCCAACAAACCTACTTGCTTTTCAAGGCACAGATACAGGATTTCCAACCTAATTCTAGGCTGGATTTATGAATGATGAATTAAAGCGCACACAACAACACAGGTCAAAGCATCACCTTAATAAAATAAATAAAATCTGGCTTAAATAAAGAGGTTATGCATCTTTGCACATCTATGGCTCAGAGCAGCAGAACTTAAAGAATAACATCAGCCCTGCGCTTAACTAAACAGCTCAAACCAAAGAAAAAAGCCACGTCTCCTTTTACCAGCCCAATATTATTGCCCGCTTGGGGATAAGCTCTGCCCATCCCACACGGCTACCCCAACCCAGCTGGGGGAAGTCACCCCAGTCTCTTATTTACTGCTTACCTTACACTGAAAACATACACTGGAAGACCTAAAACCCAAAGCTTGAAGCTTGGTTTCCCTCTCCTCTGTGAAAAGAAGGGGCAACAGCAACATGACCCCCCACCCTGTTCTCCGCCAGAGCCTGCTCTGCACGTGTTCTCCCTGGAAATCAATGGGAAGAGAACACACAACCCAGGACCCAAACGAGATTTTTCGCTATGGCTTTTACATTTTACTCATCGAAACGCCTGGAAGGTGGCTCCTGAGGTTCCGTACCCATTAGCAACTACGGTCCCCAACTGAATTCTTTCACCGAAGGACATGCTGCCGCCGCCACCACCACCCAGGAGTGACACAGAATCACCTAGGTTGGAAGGGACC
>VZRU01011001.1:548414-571673 GCA_013398155.1 Pedionomus torquatus | reverse complement strand
CGGACGGACTCGGGGCCGGGTGACTCGGCGAGGGGCGGCGGGGCAGACGGGAGGGTGACCGCAGCACCTTCGGGCTCAGCCCGGGCTGGCGTCACAGCTTGCCAAGCCGCTGCTCAGAGTAGCCCTGGAGTGAGGGTTGAGAGAGAGCCCGGCGCTTTCTGAGCGGGGTTTGAGATTTACATCCCCGCCTTTGATCGCCGTGGGCGGCAGGAGAGCTCTGACAGCCAGTGGGGAACCTGTAGAGTTAGGGCAGCCCTCCTCCGGTGCGGTCCGGTCCGGTCCAGGACTCGTTCAGAAAAAATTGGGAGAGTGGGAGGAGTGGAGGAGGGAAATCGGGCTAATTTAAATATTCCCAAATCAGAAAAAATCGTCGGGCTCGAAACCAAGATTTTGACTCCTATGGGTGGTGTCTTGGGTCACTGGTGTCTGGATTGTCTGGATCTTTCGGAACCGGCTCTGTGCTTTTGTGTTATTCTGTATAGCAGACTCTGCACCCCTTGTTTTCCATGGTATTCATTCTGGGGACGGGGGTTGAAAAATTAGTCCGAGGTCTGCACTTAATTCCTGCCAGAAGGGCATTCCATATGTGCAGGTGGACAGTTTGCATTATGACCAACAAATAACAAGCGCAGAGTGCAAATTAAATAAATTAACACCAAGGCATGAAAAGCAGCAGGTTCTCAGCATGTGCCCCAGCTGCGCTGTAGCTACCGCCGCAGCTGTTACTTTGTTTTCTTTTCTTCTAATGCCCACTAATTTTACTGCAAATTCGGGTTTATTTGTAGTATCTCCGAATAGAAAATATCCCAAATCTGTTGTCTGAAAGAGAAGCGACTCCTCTTTCTGGCCCCGGTACCTGCAGCAGCGGTTCTCCCAGGGCTTCGCTGTTAAGGCGGGCGCGGAGTTTCCAGCCAGTGAAGGCGGGCGCGTCCCGGAGCGGCAGCGCGGAGGAGGGGGACAGGGGACGGGGGACGAGGGACGAGGGACGGGACGACCCGGCCCGACTCGACCCGATCCATCCCCGGGGGAGCTCGGTCTGCCGCGGTGGTTGCGGGAGTCCGCTTCTGTAAACGCCAACTACTGAGTGTGTTCTGATCACGCCGGCTAGGAGGTTGCATCAAAATACGGAGCTTGGGAAATTGGGCTCTGAAGCGATCAGTTTCTCCGCACAGGGAGTCAGGTGTCATATAAAAGCCAAAGTCAATGTGTAAACAGGTAGGATCCGAAGGATGCAAAAGCGTCACAGGAGGTAAACCAAGGTTGGCTGTTTGGAAAATGTGATTCTTCAACACTTGCCTTGATATTGTGTTATGTACATTAGCAGGAGCTTCTTTTTAGGCATTTCTTCAAAGTTAATTATCTTCCTGGTTTTTCATGTGTAAACCCTAACTAAATGGCAATTGTTGGATTTTTAAAAAATCCGTGGTATTTAAAAGATCAGAGGCTTAAACTACAGGTTCCCACATCTCAGCTGAGTTCCGAAATCCCACTTTTTTTCTCCATCATTAGATGATGGGCGTCAACTTTAGTGGCACAAATATTAAATTAAACATTAATAACACTGCCAGTGAGCATATATTAATAGTTTCTGGCTCCAAAAGAGGAACAGACACACTGTCGTTGCTGATAATTGACAATATTTTGATATGTGAACACTTCAATTAGCAAGACATAAACATCATTCTTTAATTTTATGAACTCCGTGATTGTAAATAGAGTGTCTAGGATGAGAGAAAGTTATCATTGTTGTCTAGGCTGTTGTCATTGAAAGGTGATTCATGCCATCTCTTCTGCTCTTCAAACACACATAGAGTTCCTTATCACCACTATGGATGAAGTTAGTGTTGTCCAGTGTTGAACACCCCTAGTTTCTGTCCATTAAGGGTAGAAACGTTAAGTGTTCTCCATCATCAATCTGAGAATGAAGCAATACATGTTTCTGTTTTTCTAAGCTGTCTCATACATAGGGTGGTAGCATTTGGCATGAAAGTCTGTATCATGTAGCTATGTCCTTTTGTAGCTGAGTAAATTCTGCACAGTTCTGGTGTCATGCAGCTGTAGCTGTATGGGAGTGGGGAGGACTAGCTAATTTAGCCCTATCACTTTTGCTGTATCTCCTAAACGATGATACAGGAAACATTTTCCTGATGTATGCCCATGCTGGGTGATATGCATCATGGAACCAGTTCAGTTCTTTGCTGCCTGGGGTTCCAGGTAGAACAGTGTGTTGGGAATTAGCTCCTGCAATGAGCACTGAAGTGTGTGGAGAAGAAACTACTACGGTAAGAGTAAGAAGATACTTGAGTTGTGAACAGGACTTCTGGAAGGTGTGGAGAAGATACAGGACTGTGAGAGGGTTCTTACAGTATAATGGTTTATATTGTTTTTTGTTTGGGTTTTTTTTTTTTTTCTTATGTTATAGAATCACAATTAAGCTTGCAATAAAAATCCAAAGCACAGATAGTCTAGGAGACAGTAGAAAGAGGAGAGAAAAGACAATAATAGTTGGCTCTACAGGGATAGCATATTGTCTCTTTAAATGGTGCGTTCATTCAGTTTTCCTTGTCTCAAATGGAAGACACCTAAAAGTGCCACAAATATAGCAGAAGTAAAAATCACTGATGAGATGAAGGAGAGAAGGCTAAAAGATGAGGAGACCCATATTTAGAAAGGAAATAATAGTGCAAGAAACACATCAGAAAGTAGAAGAGTAGATAGTAAACAGGAGAGCATACTGTTTCTGTTTAATACAAGAACAAAAATGTGCTCTGGAAGTTGAAAATATTAAGAAAGGCAACCACAACTGCTGTGATACTGTTATGTTGGCAGGTGTGATGGTTGCTTTCTGTTCAGCTAAACCATGAAAACCAGCCAAGCTTCTCCAAGGAATCAGCTACTTGAGACCAGAAGATACACCACCCAGTCACAGCAAAATATGAGGCAATATTGACTTTGTGACCCAAGAAGTTTCACTGGCAAGTGGAGAAGCTGGGTACTGATTGTTTCAATAGTGTAGGTGTCTAGGTATGGGAAAGAAGCATAACAAGGGTAACCAAATCAAACATGAAGAGAGAGCAAGAGACACGATCAGAACAAAAAATGGACAGTTTGGTTTTGGGAAGACAAAGTATAACAAAATGAAGCAACAAAGCAGAAAGGAAGGTTATTCAGGTTAGCTGCTAACAACAAAAAAAAAAAATAACCACAATGTATTTGACTCCTATTATTCTCAGAGAAATAAGAGTTTGGATATTCTTTGTAGACAAACAGGATCACATCAAAGAAATGGCTGATTCTTCAACAGTTTTTCCCTCTCAGTGAAACCACCACCACCACCTTAGGACCCTCAATTACTACTCACTGCTTGGGTCAAGAAGGGGTAATCATATCTAGTGTAATGGGTCATTAATCTATGGAACTCATAGCAAAGAGTCTTAGTGAGATAAATAATTTTGTAAATTTCTAAGAGCTGTAGACAATTAGTGTTGATACGACATCTGCTGTTATATTTTCTGCCCTGGTAATTACAAGGACTATTAATTCTCTCATCTCAGGGGAATGTTTAAGCGAAAAGATTAGGAAGCTGTTTACATTTATGGTACCTTTATATAGTCAGATGTCTGTGTGAGCTTTCCTCTGAAGGATATTACATTTTTGGCAAAATGCTAAATTATGCAACTTTATGCTAAATAAAGTTTATTTATTTATGCTAAATAAATGCAACTTTTTGTGTATTTTTTTACACCTCCTTTATTTGCAGTAGATTTGAGCAAAATTGTTAAGATGTTTGTCAACTATTAGAAAGTGTTCATGTGGAAAATAGATCAGAGCTGGATGTATGGGATTGCATCTAACAAAATTTTTCTCTCAGCCAAATAAATTGTTTTCTGGAAGTATCCAAAATTCATATATGCAGCTTGGTTATACCTGTATTTTGACTAAGGTTATCTGATTAATAAAGGGCTCTAACTCATTTTTGCCAGTTAAGGATCCCTTGTTTTCAAAGGAACCGAGCACATCAAAGTCCCAGTTGGGAGCATTTCTGAAGGTTAAGCCAATTGCATGGAATATAATGAGCGGAGACTTGGCATCCAGCTCAAGGAACACATGTTTAAAATTCATTGCATGTCCTCTGTAAATGGTGGGCACTTTCTGCTGTCTTTGCATTTTTTTTAGGCCTACTGGTCCTGCAGAACTTCACTATCTCATTATCTCATTATCAGTTCTCATGGGGAACCAATGTTTATACCAGAGCTGGGAACACAGTTGCTTCACTGCCACGAAGGCGTATTTTAGACATCTAGAGAGTTCTAGAGGGTGATGTTCAGACTTGCTCTTTTGCTTGTCAGACAGTTTTTTTAAGCTGACCATGCAAAGAGTCTCAGCTTCTACAGGATTGGGTTTTTTATTTCTTCTGAATATTCTACTCACAACTATTCCATAAAAGTTTATATTCGATAAAAGTTTAACCTACCGAGTTTGCAACCCTACCCTTGATCAACATGGAGGCATAGAGAGAGTAAGAAAACACTGGAGCATCCTGCAGGTGGCCATTCTGTAATAAAGTCTTGCTCTTCCCTGCTGAGCAGTGCTATGTGTTCTTCTGCTGTAGTTGGCATGAGTCTCCCACTGGTGTGTGCGTGCACACACACACAGATTTAGAGGGGAGAAAGAACAGATTTTATCCCTTAGTATGCTTACTGTAAGTTCTTTCCAACTGTGCCAGAGAAAGCACGAAGGGGACCAAAGGTGGCTTGAATGAATGTGAGGACTACACATCAGTGCAGGGCTGTCCTACAAGAAATGAATGTTTTTCTTCATGACAAAGTAACTGTTGTGTGAAACAACTGAGCATTCTGTTACAGAGAAATGTGACAAAATTAAATAATAAACATTTGAACAGTTAACAGACTGATCAAATTATTAGGATACAGCTCATCACTTGGTCAGAGCAAGGTTACTGGGGGAAAAACGTGCAGGGTTACTGACAAATATGCTTTCCAGAATCAGTGTTAACAACTGTGAAAACAAGAAATGCATCTACTTCAGCAGCATAAAGGTAGAACAGAGAAGTAATCATACCACATGGACCAGATTTATTTACGATAAATGTGAAGGCAGTCATAACACTGCAGGAGTACTCAACACGCAGACCAGCGGTGATACACAGTAAAAGCAAGAGCTTTATGAAATACTCTTTCACCATACATGCTTTGCAAAGAAAAAAAATAAAATTGAAATATACAAGAAAGTTTATAACAGCTGGAGGACAAATCCGTAATGCTGAAGATAGAGACACAGTGTTTTGCTGAGTCTCTTCATCTGTGTCAGATGCTCATTATATAATGCTGGGTAAGAATAAACATAACCATGACAATTCAAAAAAAGACACTTGAGCTGTGTGAACCTTGTTACAGCTATGATGTGCTTACGGTTAATGGCAGTCCAGTGGGTTTATGATGTGCTTTTATTTCATTTTCTTGTCTGAAAGACGATAATGAGGTGTTCTTGCAGATGCTTACAGAGACATCCTTGCAAATGTGAGAGCAGAATGGGACCAATCCCAAAGCTGGATTTTTGTTTGATGGAAGGCAAGGGGGCCGATGTGGGTTGAGCAGAGATGGGACTTGCCTCCTACTGGGATTAAGTGAGAGTTAACAAGTAGGAAAGTAGATAGGCCAGAAAAAGTCTTGGAAGTGGAGATAAGTAATTTATACTTTATGTGTGAGAGAGGAGAGGCCAGTGCAGTGTCTTTTGCTTCCTAGACTGCAGGCAAAACACGATGATCCAGTCAGGCAAAATTTAGAGCTGTCTTCTCTGGTCACAGACAGCACAGAAATCACATACTGAGGCTCATGAATGTACAGCTGTTGTGGAAAATTCCTTGATTTCTGGAAAGGAGAAGGTAATGTGGGCTAGGAGAAGGCTAATAAGCTTGGGGGAAATACCCTATATCTGCTGTATGTCACATAAAGTCTTGCACGTGGAGTTTGAAATGGCAAAAGAGCATCTTCCCCTTGTGGTTAGACAGACATAGATTATCAGATACATTAATAAATATAACAACCTAGATAAAATGATTTTGACAAGAGATTAATAATTTTATGTGCTATAAAGCTGTAGTAAATCACAGTGATACCTGACTGCTTTTTAATCCCTTTCATTCAAGAACTGAGCTACCATTAAGAAGTGATACAGCAGCCTGTAGATGGTGATGGCTGTTTTGAACTCAGACATCAGATGGAGTTGACAGCATAGGAGGGATCACATTCTCAGTAGGGCTAGAGTCAAAAGATTTGAAGAAGAACTTCAAAGTATGTTTCTCCATGAGAATGGCAGAGAACATCACATGTAGGCTTTTAAGTGAAAGGCTATTTTTGCAGTTTGAAATTTAAGTTGGGTGTTTTGACAGGTTCAGGTTATGAGAGAAAATACAAGACTCTACACCTGCCACTTTCTGAGGCATGCTAAAGCATTACATACCCAGCTGCAGGGATTTGAATGAAAGAGGTAATTGTGGAATATCTGCTATTGCTGAATAAAAATGAACACCAGCAACTCTTTATGTTCTTCAAATTTCCCCAAGGAAAATGGAGCAGCTGATGGGTTGAACCAACTAGTTTATATATGTGGGGATAAGGGAGATTTATTGAACCCAGATATTTTATAATTAATGAAAGTCCTACTTCCCTCCAAATCCTAGAAAATCAGGGACATATTAACTTGTCTGATTGAGTTGACTCCTGATATTCCAGACACAAGAGTTCCCTTTAGAGTGGTCACTATGGAAAGAGTGAAGTTCCTTATGATTGATGAACGAGAGGACAAATTAAAAGTCAGATGAATATTCAGAAAGATGTCCTGTTCTGTGCAAATGTGTAGCACTTTTGAAGACAAAGTGCAATTACCAATTCAGAAAAAGAGTTGTCAAACAACTGTTTATAGTTTGAGATATTTCTCTTCCTTCATACCAGTGAGCATGTTGTTTACAATGCTAGTAATTAACGTTGCCCCAGGAGAGTGAGTGTATTTCCTTCTGCCTCTAAAAACTTAGACAATCTTTTAAATTGCCACCAGTTCTACATCTTTAAATAATACTTACGTATGTGAACTGCAACCCTGGTCTGATGGCACATCCATCCTTCAGTACCCACCAAGTTTCCTTGGCAGGGATGTAAAGATACTCTTAGTCTGCAGAACTGTCTCTTAATTCTTAAACCAAACTTCCCATAAAAAAGGTGATATAAGAGACATCTCCAGTCCAACATGCAAAGGGGCTGGAAAGCTCAACTTGCCTGCTCTTCTACAGTTGATTTCAGTCTTCACATAACATCAAATCTCTCATGATTGCTCAATTGAGTGACTGTCAGAAGTGACAAAATTAGACAATATGCTTTTTATTTCAATTTATATGGCATATTGATTTCTTTTCAGCAATTATGGCAGTAAATGTAATTAAAGTTGTGTTCGTTTTTTTTTTTTTTTAATTAATTAAGTATTTTTGGTCAATTCTGACAATTAAAATATTTTATGTTTCTGTTTAAGAATTTGTTGCAATATGGTAAGCAGTATGTGAGGCTGTTTAATTTGTTAGTAAAATAGCAAAAATAGACACTATAATTTGTACAACTGGTTGTAGAACTAGCTCTTACATTTTTTTTCTCTGCTCTTGAGACCAGATGTTTCATGTAATTTTTTAAGGCTATAAAATATACATTTTCTGTAAAGATTTGTGACTGACTTAGAATTTGAAATGGTTTAATGGAAATAGAGAAAGTTGAAGTATAGAAGTAGGTGTTGAAAAGAGACACCAAGTTATTTGAAGGCTTGAAAAATGTTTTGCCATGAAAAACTTAAAACAGGATTGGCTAGAAATACTTTGATGGAATGTTTTTCAGCTGATAGTATCTATTTATCAAATGGAAGCTCTGCTGGAAAGAATCAATTTTCATATTTCTGGTTTCAAAATGTTTCCAGTGGTTTCAAAGTTGTTAAAACATCCTGTTTCAACATTTTCTAAATTAAAAAAAATAATATAATTTTCATTTCTAAAAGCTTTCCTCTCAAAATGTAACCCAGTTATGGCAACCATCTCTAAACTGAGCTGGAAATACTGCAAATAACCCAAAACTGAATTGCTTTTCAGTGTCTTTTTTTTTTTTTTTTCTTCTTAATTTCTGATACATCATCAACATTTTCAAGGGTTTTACATTTTATCAGGCTTTGAGAATGGAAAAATAGTTTGTTCGGCTTGATTGAAAATCCAGCCGGTTCAGTTTATCAAGAAAGTTCTTTCAGTGGAGCACCCTTCTGCATTCATATATTAAATTCACTGAAGACCATTCTCTAGCACTGAGGCCAGCTCACATATAACAGCCTCTCTCCATGCTAGGGAAGCTTGTCATCTGCTGAAACAGAAGCGATGCATCCAAACCGCCCATTAAGAATGATCATTGGCCTGCTCTAATTCCTGATCCTGGCCCAGGAATTGGCTAGGAGGGTATGAACTGGCCCGGTTTAAAATCATTCCAGGGACTTGCATAGACAATTGAGCTTCAAGTCCCGGTTTTCTTTGTACAGGCATGTCTTATGAAGCATATCATATGTTTTAATCTCTCCTACAAAGACATGAAAGAAGCAATGACTGTAAATTAGAACTACAAATCAGAAATACAAATTTACAGCAAAGTGATTAACCATTGAAACATACAGTGAATTCAGCATCTCTTAATGTCTTATTGTCAGGATTGGACAGTCTGCTGCAGAACAAGAACAAGCCAAGTAAAAATTACTGAGCTCAGACAGAATATCAGAGTTAACAGCAGATTAAACCAAATAGCCTAATATTCCCTACTGGGGATCAATTGCCTAGAAAAATGGTATGAAAAAGTATTGTTTGCTTCTTGTGTTACATTATTATTAAAAATAATTATGCATCCATTCATTTTATGGAAACATTTTAAATCAGAATTTCTCATTAAGCTAACATGCATGTTCCAAAGGCTACATTTTGATATTTAACTACAGGTAGGAAAGGAGGATGACTTTCTCAGGATTGTCAGAAAATGGTCAAGGCAGCATATTTCTCTTCAAGGTAGGGCAGCAGTTTGTGCCCAACTGTTTAGATCAAGAAGCACATCCTCTGCCAATTGCCCCGCAACACTGGCCAGGATGCATATGAAGTAAGATGGAGGAGGATGGTATCCATTACATCTCCAGACTGCAAACATTCCTGATTTGCTTTTGCTATTCTTATACATTTTCCTGTTGAATGGACTTTAATCTCAGTGTTTGCTGTTGAGATATATATCTGGATATTGTATATTAATAAAGAAAACATTCCCAAATTTTCCACTGGAAACTTCATCTCTCAAAGGGACCCGTGAGCTATGTACAGTTCCATGGAGTTAACACATGCCTAGAGGACTATTTTTCTTCCTGTGATCCTTTACAAAAAATATGCTCAAACTCTTGTTGCACTTTTCTGCTGGTTCAGTTTAGTAGTCAGTAGCCTGGAGCTATGGATACAAAATATTAGCTGTTAAACTGTCAAAACTTGTAACAAGCAGCAGCAGCCATTGCTTGAGGGACATTTAAGCAGGGTTTACTGAATACTTTTAAAGTGTACAAAAGGCTCTTTTCAAAAGGGATCCTTTTAGTTATATTTTATAATATTACATAGTACTGGAAAAATCAAACTGAAGCATGTCACATGGAATAAAACTCCTAATTAGGGCTCCACTGGCATTTCTGGTGATCCACCATCTCCTAAAATACAAGTATGTTCACATAATTTTGTTGGTATGAAATATGCTCTCCTATCTTTGTCCGTGCTATTGGATATGCTAACTGATTGTGGCAGAAAAAGTCAAATGCAGGGCAGCAGTCAAATACGTAGCTAAGTGTCTTGCAATACATTCTCTGTGCAACTCAGGGCATTGTGTAGTGAAGGCAGCTGCATTTTCAAAGCAGAATTTTAGATACTAATGTATATGTACGGTCTTGGTCTGACACAGTCCTGATTCAAAGCAGCCTTGATCCAGAGTTCAAGATTTAACTTTAGAAACTTCTTGTTTGGGACAGACTATATCTTATCCCTATTTTTGCCACTTAAATGTTATGTTTTAACATGTTTCTGAAGCAGTTAGCACAGATTCAAAAGTTTGGCAAGTCTTCAAGAAATGTATGTATCAACCTGGAGGTTTAGAACTGGTCTGGCTGCATGTGCACTTACAGAAAACATTGACTGGGGTTTATCTTTTCGAGCAAGATGTGGTCCTGAGCAGGTACCCTTTGACAGCAATGGGTAGGTGTATTTGGGAGCATTAGGGTAGTCTCTTACCTCCTGAGAAGTCTAACTGACTGCGTGGCTAGTGATACAGATACTGTACCCCAGTTTGAACAACAATTAATGGATTGTTTGCGAAACAGATATATATATATGATAACATTTTCAAGGTACAGGCCAAGATATCAATAAAGAAAAAAAAAAACCACCAACAAAAAACCATTAAATAGGACTTTTAAGCTCTGTGCAAGTTAATGATCAAAATGTGTCTATCTCCTTACCTGTGTAATTTTTTTTTTTTTTTCTCTCTCCGTGTTTGTCTGTCATGATGATCTGTCTTTCTAATTCCTTGCAGACATCTCAGTCAGTCTGTTAGCAGTAGTCGTCAGCTTCTGCGGGCTCGCCTTGCTGGTAGTCTCACTTTTTGTCTTTTGGAAGTTGTGTTGGCCTTGCTGGAGAAGTAAACCTCTCGCTCCCAATGCCAGCAACATCCCTCAGAGTAACTCCAGTGCTCCTACGGAGGTTTTTGAGACCAGTGAGAAAAAAGAAGTTAAAGAAAATGGGAAACCTACACCGAAGGTACTTGAAGCTGCTTTGAAAATTAGCCACACTTCACCTGATATACCAGCAGAGGTCCAGAATGCACTGAAAGAGCATCTGATCAGACATGCACGCATGCAAAGACAGATCACTGAGCCCACATCCTCGTCAAGGTAAGTCAGGGGCCCTGGTGTTTGTGGCAAGTTTCCTGGGAGCAGGTAGAGCCAAAGCACTCTGCCAAAAACTTCCAAGATCCTGGTCTATTCACTGAATTCTTAGCAGTTATGGGTGGAACAGCAGTGATGTGAAGGAGAAGCCTCAGTGTCCTTTTGAACAGAATATTCTAAAACATGCAGTGTAACTTCAGTTACATCATTATTTTAACCTATGAAGACCAAATCTTTGTTTTCTGCTACTTTGTAAATTCAGATGTTCCTACATTAAGCATTTCCATTTTAGATTTCATGTATAGGAAAATCTATTTTGATGTTATTTTTTTGAAGTACTGCAAGTTTGGGTTTTGACAGAACTATTTTTATAGGTATAGCAGATGCTTTTGCAAATCAAAGTTTTCCTCTACGCTAAATAAATGACAGATTTGTTGTTGATGGCACATTTCTTTAAGACATGGTTTGCCACTTATAAAGGAACTAAAATTCCAGTCCAAGAATGTGGGTCCTTATGGACTGATCTTAAAGCAGTCCAGATTTTATATAGATCCTTAAATAAATGATAAGTATGTAGTATTGCTGGAGTGATTACTTTTTTAATAAAGTGGAGGACAAAATTTTTATTTTATCTCAAGTACTGGTTTATATTGAAAAGCAATGAAGACATTTGCAGTGACCTATAGCTTCAAACAAGGTTTTCTTCAAATACTGTCAGAAAATTTAGTGCATGGAAAACAAATACCAAACTGCAAAGATCACTATCTACACCAGAAAAAAAAAAACAACAAACAAACAAAAAAAAACCAAAAAACCCCTAAACAAACAACAAAAAAAAAAAAACACCACCAGAAGAAATGTTTTGTAGACAAAAAATGGGAAAATGAAGGCTAAGTGAGGCACTTAGAACGTTGCATAATGCCATAAGTAAGAACACGAATACTGTATAGACAGTAGATTTCCCTCAATAAAACATTTGCTAAATGAACACCTGCTACCAAAGCAAAAAAAAAAAATAAAATCCACATTCACAATAATAATTGGAGGCACAAGACTGGAGTAGATGTGTGCTTCACATTCAGTGGGCACATACTTTACCTACTTTGCTGCCCTTCTGTGAGTCCCTAAGACAACATTTTGCCAGCTCAGTGCACTCATTGCAGTGGTGAGTGCTGAAGTGGTTTTTCCCAGCTATTCTAGCAGTGTGGACCAGCCAGCAGACAACTACAGGAGGTTCCCAAAAATGAAAGCACTCCAGCCAGGGGAGGTCTAACTGACTTCAGCAGCTGAACCATCTCCTGAATTATGAGATTCTACAGCTGTCTTTAAGCCATATTGCGATGGCTGTGCCTGGCTCCAGCTACAGCATCCATCTGCTGAGAGAGAGAGCACAGTATCCAAGCGACTCTGAGGAACATTTCCAAAATACTGGGAAGATAACTTTGAAATTGTTACTGTTACGCTAAACACAGAGGGACCAGAACTGATGCAGCTTAGCATGACAAGGATGTTACATAACTCACTATTACCTAATAAGAAGAGTTTTATCTATCTCGTACAAACAGGTAAATCTGTAGGTAATCAGACTGTCTGACTTTCTGAACAGACAAAAAAATAACTGGTTGGCTAATGGACTTGAATAGTCCCTGTGGTACTATAGGGGAAGAAAGAAGTTCCAGGGACATGATCCAGAGCTACTTCAGGCTGTGAAAGTATTCCCACAAGCCTCTAGAGTGTTTTGGACTGGGATCTAAATGCATATCAAATGTTATCAAATGTCTGTGAAGCCAAGAACAGTTTTACAAAATTAAAACCTGCCATCAATCCTACTCTTTCTGCACATTGGTAACTTCATGAGTGTTTTGGTTTTTTTTTTTTCCCTTTTTATTACCTCTAGATTAACAGGGTTAAATCTCTCCTGAGAGGACAGTTGCTTTGTTTTGAGTAACCTTGGTTGTCCTACCTTAGCCAATAATAGCAGGGTGTTTGAAGACATCACCTTGCTTTACATTTTGCTCAAAAACTCTGCACTCCTGCTACAAAACATGTTTAGAATGACATGTGTCTTAAAAATTACCCAGAAATGGTCCCTTTCTGTGTTTGTAAATGCATTTCTTCTATACCCCCGCCTGCCTTAAGTGAGTTTAACCTTCTGACAGACCATATTAATTCTTGCTGCCAAGAATAACATGTATGAGATAAAGACTGGACATTTAGACCAGCTTTCTGGATTAGTCCTGCATTGTGCTGCTGAATGTTGAATCACAGAAAGGTTAAAAACTGTCTTTGGTGTCCCTCACTGGGGACTTCTAAACAAAGGCGAGCCATTAGCGGGCACAGAGGTAGCATAACTTTCTCTTGCACCAGTTTCAATGCAGCATTGCTTTGTTGTTGTACTCAGGAGTCCTGAGTGACCCAAATGCACCATCTCCTAACTGTATTTCACTGACAACCTCACAGAAATTATTGCCTTCTCTACACTCGACAATCTGGATTTTCTTCTCTACACTGAGCTCACCTGAGCTGGAATAGAGAAAAGGATTGTAACCAGTTCTGTGATAAATTCTCGTAGCCATCAGCTCTTAATAAAAGAAGTAGAATCACATTAAGTCATTGTAATTGAAGTTTAAGGATGATAAGAAGCCATTCAGAGCAATAATAATAAAATGTGCCTGATCACTTTTTATAGACTGTGTATTTAACATGAAGACATGCTAGTGTAGGGAAATTATTAATTTGTCCTTAATCAGAACTATATCATATCATTTTCATTGTTCCCGATAATATGAGAAGATCTGCTTGTTAAAAAAAAAAATAAAAATAAAGAAGCTCTTTAGTCCTTGATCCCAATTAACCAGCAAATACAGCAAATATGATAGGTGAAGTCCTGTGTCAGTGGTTTTCATTTACTAATGTTTTTTCTCCATTATTGAGAACCACACTTCCAAGTACTTTGTAAAAGTATTCTGTAATATAGTTTATTACTTCTATGATAATTTCTTCCTTCAAATGTTCACCTGTGTATTCAAAGGCCATGCCTTTTGCTCTTTAGCATTAAGTTGTAGAAGAGCTTGTAATTCAGCTCTGCAAATTTGTTCCCAAGAGGCATAAAGGCAAAAGTGAGGTGTTTGGGAATCAGAATCATAGAAGAGTTTGGGTTGGAAGTGATCTTAAAGATCATCTAGTTCCAACCCCCTTGCCATGAACTGGGACACCTGCTACTAGACCAGATTGCTCAAAGCTCCATCCAACCTGGCCTTGAACATTCCCAGGGATAGGACATCCACAGCTTCTGTGGGAAACCTTTTCCAGTGCCTCACCACTCTCACAGTAAATAATTTCTTCCTAATACCTAATCTAAATCTACCCTCTTTCAGTTTAAAACCACCACCCTTCATCCTATCCCTGATAACGAGTTCCTCCCTATTGTTCTTGTAGGCCCCCTTTAATTATTGGTAGGCTGCTGTAAGGTCTCCTGGGAGCCTTCGCTTCTCCAGGCTGAAGAACTCCAATTCTCTCAGCCTTCATAGTAGTGCTCTAGCCCTCTTGTCTTCATAGGAGAGGTACTGTAGCCTTCTTGTCATCTTTGTGGTCTTCCTCTGCACCCGTTCCAACAGGCCCATGTTGATCTTACTTTGGGGGCCCCAGAGCTGGACACAGTACTCCAGCTGGGATCTCACCAAAGTGGAGCAGAATCAGTTGCCTCAACCTACTGGACATACTTCTTTGATGCAGCCCAGGATACAGTTGGCTTTCTGGGCTGCAAGCACATACTGATGGCTCATGTTGAACTTCTCATCAGTCAACACAACCAAGGCCTTCTTCTCATGGCTGTTCTCAGTCTATTCTCCATCACCAGATGGTATTTCTGCTTGGGATTGCCGTGACCCACATGCAGGACCTTGCACTTGGCCTTGTTGAATTCATGAGGTCTGTACAAGCCCACCTTTCCAGACTGTCCAGGTCTCTCTGGATGACATCCCTTCCATCCAACATGTCGACTGTACCACAGATTGGTGCCATTGGCAAACTTGCTGAGGGTGTTCTCAACCCCACTGTCCATGTTACCAACAGAGATGTTAAACAACTCCTGTCCCAATACTGATCCCTGAGGAATGCCATTCACCACTGGTCTCTGTTTGGACATCAAGCCATTCACCACAGCTCTTGGTGTGTGACCATCTAAGCCAGTTTCTTATCTTCAGAGTGGCCCATGTCTCAAATCCATGTCTCTTAATTTAGATACAAGGATGTCATGTGGGACAGTGTCAAATGCTTTGCTCAAATCCAAGTAGATGATATCAGTTATTCTTCCCTTATCCACTGACATTGTCACCCTGTTGTAGAAAAATACAAAATTTCCCAGACATGTCTTGCTTTAAATGAAGCCATGTTCGCTGTCACTAGCCACCTCCTTATTTTCTATGTACCTTAACATAGTTTCCAGTAGGATGATCTTGCTGGACACAGAGTGGAGACTGGACACAGACTGTCACAGAGTGACACTGACTGACCAGTGGTTCCTTGGGTCTTCCTTTTTTCTCTTTTTAAAAATGGAGGTTTTGTTTCCTCTTTTCTGGTCAGTGGGAACTTCACCAGACTGCCATAACTTCTCAGATATGATGGATAGTGGCTTAGCAACTTCATTCACATGGTGTCTCAGGACCTGCAAATGGACTTCATCAGGTCCTATGGACTTATGCATACTCAGGTTCCTTAGATGGTCTTGTACCTCATCTTCTATAGTGGGCAGTTCTTTGTTCTCTCAGTCCCAGCCTTTGCCTTCTGTGACATCTGTTGGAGGCTTAACACAGCAGGGCCTAATCAATCAGGAGGTTCCTGGAATGCTTTGGTGATAAATTCTTTCTCCAAGCGATAAAGGAGCCAACGAGGAGAGGTCCTTTGCTGGACCTTGTGATCACCAACAAGAAGGGGGCTGGTAGGGCATGTGAAGCTCATTAAAGAAAACCAAGCAGGTCTGCTGACTTTAGAGGTTGCAAGGAGGAGACAGCAGCCTCTGTTCTAAATCCCGTAAGTGCTGTTGTCCATTCCTGGATTTGATCCAAAAGTTTGGTGTAATGTCATCTAGGAGAGCTAGTTCAGAGCTATCCCTTATAAATCTCAAGTCATATCATAAATCAGCATCCTGTCTTTCTCTTTGGTCTTACATATGGCAATCTTAATGAATTAGAAATCAGCTTCATATTATCGTTATTCCTATGCAAGTACAATTTTATTTTAGACATTTACATACAGATTTACTGTCACTCAAAATGTAGTTGTTCTGAGTTATGGGAGGCATGTCTATTACAGGAGTGCTATGTAAGAGCCAGTAGGGCTTGAATTACCTGGATTTGCAGACGTTAGTCACTTTGCAACATTTTCAGAACCTGGTTGCCTGACGTCCTTGTACTTCATTATCACAGCCATTAATTCCTTTGTTATTGCAGAACAAAGGAAGATAAATATGTTGCCATGACGACAATGAAGCATCTTAATAATTAACAGACCAATTAGCTATCCTGGTGAAATGCTGTGACTCAGAACAGATTCTAGGCACTATGTAATTAGAACTTTGTCTTACTAGAGCAAAAGTGCTGCTGATTCCCACAGGGAACAGCCATACAGCTGCACTGTTTTACTTAGTGACATCTCGCAACAATGACTATGTTCTCTAGAGAATCTTACATGCCTGAAGTTAGAAAATTTGAAAGAAAGTTGGTACCTTAGAAGTTATAGATGTGGGGTTTTATGTATTACTTGTACAAGTATTAACTCAGATCTTCATAAATGGAAGAGAAGTCAAAGAAAAGAGAATTAGTCATGTATTTCCACTCAGACTGGAAATCAGCTTTGCTGTTTCCCCCTCATAGGCAGTTTTCTCTACTGGTTGTCTATGGCAGGGATTGAACATGATTGTACTACAGCTGCAGGTGTGTGGATCACCTACCTGTGCAGGTTTTATTAACACAGACAGAAGCAGCAGTAACTCAGCTCTTCCTGGACGTCATTACGAGTCAAAGACACTAGAGAGCTAGTGCCTAAATTACTGCATGCCCAAATGTTTATTGCCGCTATCTTTTGGATGGAGTTCAGTTCCTTCCATGTATTTAGCAAACCTACAAGGCTGGACTTCCCTCAGGACAAATGCACAAGGACAATCCTCAAACTCCCTCAAGAAAATATTGTACTTTTCTGACTAGTTAGGGCTTTTTGACTCCTCACTCTGTTCCAATGTATACATTGTATGCTATGAACTGGGTAAGTTATAACATGTAAGAGAAAAGAAAAACTTTCAACTTGTTGGTAAAAAAAGGTAGAATGTGTTGTGAGGGGTGTATTATTCATCTAAATTTGAGATCAAAACACCTGGATTTTTTGGAGCTACTTCAAATCTAGACTATGAAGTTCTCCCTCTCCTATTTTTGTGTTACGATAGGACTGCTCCCTGCACCTACCAGAACTGAAACAGCCAAAAAGGGAAACATTCTTGTCTATTATTTAATGGCTGCAGATTACCCTCTTGTATCTCTGCTTAGCTGAACTGCAGTGGTTTTGTGCTTCATGCCTTCTGCAACTGCTTCACTTACAACAAAAATACAAATAATATCTATGAAATGAGTCCTGGTTGCTTTCAAATGGACAATTTGCATTTCTGATTTAAAGAAAGAAACACACAGCTGTGACACCTCTTGTTTTCAGAACACAACACCACAGGGAAACCAAGCAATAAGGCAAGGCTGCATTTGGCATTAATAAGCAATTGATTGCAAAAAGCAAAGGAAATTCTGACAATTTAATTGTTTTTTAATGGCAACTAAGTATGCTCACAGAAGGAGGTAGTGAGTGTTTCTTTTACAGATTGTTGGGGTAGTGAAGTATCAAGGAAATGTGAAAATGTCCAACAAGTAAACTGGACAGTGGGATCATCTGCTGATGCTTAATTCTATGAAGCTTTTTTGACCAGTGTTTTTATACTCTGTAAGGCTATATGGAATACCAGGGGTTTGATTTCACTCTTAGTAGGAAAAGCACAAATTTCCCTTGATGAGTCAAGATAAGCCGATAAATGCATATGCTTATGCAACACTGTATTCAGAATTACAAGGATTTAAGCATATTGTTTCTTCCTAGAAGTACAGGAATCTACTTTCTAATACACTACACAGCAGTGTGAGAACAGAAGGAATAAAACCTGTAGCAGAAAATGTTGACTAAAACTTTGAAATGTATTGCAACCAGAACAACATGTTCCCAGTGTGACTGGAGCAGGCATTCTGTAACTCAGTCTAGTAAATACCAAGCAGGTGTATATAAAAGCATAGAATTATGGAGTGGTTAGAGTTGGAAGGGACCTTAAAGATCATCAAGTTCCAACCCCCCTGCTGTGGGCATGAACACCTCCCACCAGACCAGGTTGCTCAAAGCCCCATCCAGCCTGGCCTTGAACACTTCCAGTGATGGGGCATCCATAACTTTTCTGGGCAACCTGTTCCAGGGCCTCATCACCTTCACAGGAAAGAGTTTCTTCCAAATATCCAATCTAAATGTCCCCTCTTCCAACTTAAAACTGTTACCTCTTGCCCTATCACTACACTTCCTGACAAAGAGCCCCTTTCCAGTTCTTCTGTAGGCTCCCTTCATATACTGGATGTTGTAGGATGGCAAAGCACTATGCTGAAAATCTCCAGACATAGCTCTGCATGACCTTTTCAGGCGCCTTTCACAGTGATCAGTGTGAAGCTTGGTATATATTTAATTGGAAACCCACCAAGGAATGCCTCCAAAAATGAAGAAGTACTGATGACAATTCTGCAAGGGATTGCTTTTCTACCTGACTATACTTTACTCAGGCCCTAGCAAAGTGGGAACAAGCAATGTTGGAAATGTCAACTTGTTCTATGAAAGAACCTGACTTCAGTTTCAGCTGCATAGCCTGAAAACAAGGGTATACATATATGTACTGGGGGACACTGGGTGTCTCTGAGACCAAGTAATTCATTCTAAATGATAATTTCCACTCAAGGATGTTTTAACACTTGAATAACATTGTGGGTGTTTATTTTAAAATTATTTTAAAGAGAGTAACCCTTAGTAATTTGGTCTTCTTGTTTTTTTCTTCTTAGTAATAGATAAGTATTTTCCCAGAGGTAACCATGGCTCATTTTGTGTGTGTGTGCAGGCACAATTCTTTCAGGAGGCACTTGCCAAGACAGATGCAAGTGTCCAGTGTTGATTTTAACATGGGAACAGATCCAATTTTGCAAAGGGGAGAGACAACAACCAGCATTGGGAGAATAAAACCGGAACTCTACAAACAGAAGTCTGTGGATTCCGATGGGGAGCAAGAAGATGTGAAAACATGTGGAAAACTTAACTTTACTCTCCGGTATGACTATGAGAATGAACTTCTGGCTGTCACAATTGTCAAAGCCTTAGATCTGCCTGCTAAAGACTTCACAGGAACATCCGACCCCTACGTTAAGATTTATCTGCTTCCAGATAGGAAAAAGAAGTTTCAGACACGAGTTCACAGAAAGACATTAAATCCTGTCTTTGATGAAACCTTTCAGTTTCCTGTAGCCTATGATCAACTCAGCAACAGGAAATTGCATTTCAGTGTTTATGATTTTGACAGATTTTCTAGACATGACATGATTGGGGAAGTTATTCTTGATAACCTTTTTGAAGTCTCAGATCTCTCCAGGGAAGCCAATGTATGGAAAGACATCCACTGTGCCACCACAGTAAGTAATGTATTCCAAAAGCATTAATGTGGTATTTTTATTTCTCTTTTGTAGTTTGTGGCAGAGCATCCTGTTTATCAGCAGAGTCTGGAAGGGGAAAAAGAAAAAAAAAAAAAAAGAAGCTGTCAATATTTTCATTTAAGTATACAGAGTATGATGCTTAGAAAGCTATAAGATTTAATTACTAAAAAATCTTCTGGAAACTTACCGTCACCCTTATGGCTCCCTGTATAAATATAAATTCCATTTATTAATTAAATAATACCTCACAAAAGTCACTGCTTAACAAGAACAATTAACATTCTAGCGTTAGCAAAATACCCTGTCCTGCAAAATGACCATTTATTAAGGAAGAGGCCTTGTCCTGCTCTTGTTAGCAGATTTTTCATAGGTTGGGTTTCTTGTGAGGGAAGAGCAGTTAAAATGCTTGAAGTCTAAAATGTTCTTTGCTGGCTGCCTTGTGCTTGTGGTGCCCAGTAGATGTATCTGTGTTGCTGCCGATTGCTAGCAAAACTCAAGAGACACAAGCAAGTAGAGTTAGAAAATGGAAGTTCCTTGTCTATTATTGCAAGCAATTAAAGGAGGCCTGTGCATGGATGACAGGCTACCAGTGGGAAAACCATCAGTTTCCAAACACGGTCTGGAGTAAACTTGAAATCCAAACTCCTCTTCCCTGGCCAGAATCTGGGAGGTGGTGATGGGGAAATTAAATGACGTGGTATGTTTTTTTCTTTTTTTTTTTTGTTTTGTTTTGTTTTGTTTTGGTTTGGTTTGGTTTTGTTTGTTTTGTTTGTTTTGTTTCATTTTGTTTTGTCTTGTTTTGTTTCATTTTGTTTTTAAATACTGTTATTTCTAAAGAATTTCTCCCATCTCTAGTTCTGTGGCAATATCCCAAATAGTCCGAGTCATCCCAGTCATCCCTGGGTTTGAGTATGGGCTGGACTTTCACAGTAGGAATGAGCAGAGGACAGACCAGTGCTAGACACCGCTTCAATGACAGAAGCTTTGTACCATGTTTTCAGTAGAACAAAGGCTTCCCATACCTCTTTTCGCAAATGTTTTTGTGCTGTTCATACCTGCTAGACAAGAAAGTCTAAGGCTGCAGGACTAGGAAAGCAAAGAGAATTGGCATTTCCTCACTGGTTTGAGCATAAGCAACATGTTTCCTAAAGGGAAGAGAAATATTAGGAAGTGGAGCATAGTGAAGACAGTTTTTGAATGTGAAGTCACAAGACAAGCTATTTATTTTAGCTGCTGAGTCTACCACACTGATCTGAACAGCCTCCAGCACACCTCTAGAGAACCACAGCTGTATATGCTTAGTTTGATCAACCTCTGATTTCAGGTAAATTTAAGAACTGTATTCTCAAGCTTAAAATTGAATCTGTGTTTAAGGTCTTGGAATAATAGCCCAGTAACAATTTTTAAAATTTCTTCTAGCTTTGATATTATCTGTAATAATTTAGTAATTATTAAATGCTCACTGGTCCTTTGCAACAGTTCTGTGTGTGAGATTTTTAGCTGATAACTAGCTTGGTTTCAGTAAATTAGAATCCCTGGACTGATCATCATTGGTTTTGAGCAGATTGAAACACCATATCAAATTATGCATTTGGCGGAGATACTATATATACATCTGGAAGAAAATCTTGCTAATCTTGACACTGAATTCTAATTCAAATTTCTTCCTCTCTAAGGGTTAGTACATTCAGTTATAGTGCTTAATTCATCCTGCTGGAGGTTTACTATGTATGAAGTATAAGAAAAAGCATAAAGTTTTTGGATTTCAGCCTCTCAGCCAGTATACTTTACAGTATTCCATGAGTCTGAATAAGTTGTCTCCACTTAAACCATTAACAATAAACACATAAAACTGAGATATATTCTAGCATTGGGTGACTGCATCAGCTTTCACGAGCCTTACACTGTCCTCAGAACATCATGTAAGAAACTCACTGAATTTATATTTTCTGGCAAAATTAAGCCCTCCTATAAGATGTCCTTTTACTACATGTGCAATGTGCTGGCTTGTGTTTTACTTCAGCTGTTTCACATAGATTAAAATTGATTAGTAATAAAGGTTTCGAGTTCTGCCATTTCAGAAACTGTAAAATAAGGGAGCCAATCCTGCACAGGAATAAACTGTATAAGCTGTTAATCAATGGAGAATTACAGCTTTAATCACAAGATCTAAAGTTTACCAAAGTCACTAACTAGCACTTAAATAACTAATGCTTGCCAGACTCAATTGGACTTGGATTAAACATTGAAAAAAAACCAAATCTAGCTAGTTCTACAGTACAGCTTTACTCCAGGCAAGCATGTTTTGTTTTGGTGTTCAAAAGAATCTTAAAAAAAACAACCCAAAACTAACTAGCTGTCTTGGTGGGAAGGTCCTTACTTACATAGTAGAGCATAAGAAACAAAATACCATTCTGCAAATATATTTCTCTCATGTCTTTTTCTTTTTCACTTCTGCTCTGTTTTGTTGTATGTTCTGTGAAGTTTTTCAGACTTTTCTTCAGACATGCTTCCTACACCTAGTGGGTTTGCTCGTGTTTTTGCTAAATGATAGAGGGTAGAAAATTGTAGAAGTGCTAGAAAAAAAGGTTGGTCCAAAACTGTAAAAACACAGCAGAAGTAGTTTCTCCATAGCTTCGAGCCTTTTACATCTATTCCAATACCAAGAATCTTCTATTCAGAAGTAGTGTAAGGGTATAAATAATGCCTATTCCCTGCTCAGAAAGAACCTATTTTTATGACACAAGGCTCTGTGGTCTGAGTTGAACACCAACTAGGTAGATTTGCAAAGGAAATGAACTGCAACATTTGACCATCAAAGGAAGTAACCACAGGAGATTGGGAGAGTCTCTGCTGTGCAAAGACTCTCTGTCAGTAGTTAACATAACTTTGAAAAGTTTTGCTTGCACATCCATAAAGAGATTTTATTTGGTACAGGAAATACACAGTCTGGGAAAAGTTGGACTGGTTGCTCCGAGTCCTTTTGGCCATTAAAAAAAAAATAAAATAAATTACTCTGTGGTAATCTACATTTTGAATAGTTTAGGTTTGTTTTGTTGTTGTTTTTTTTTTTTTTCTTTTTTGCTTGTAATAGTACTTTGAAACTATTTTATAGAAGTGCAGGATTGGCCCCTCACATGCTCATTTTTATTCTTATGATTTTCAACTGTTGATATTTATACATCTTTTGTAGTTTGTATTTTTTCCTTTATTTTTTCATTCATATCATTGTTTCTCTGTTATATGTGAAGTAGAAAACCTACAGCCATTGTATAATATGTAGCATGTACCTGTTGTTAGTGCTAAAGCATTTTCATTTCTTAATGTCAAATTATCAAAGTAATTTGGTGTAAAATCAGTTGTGGAAAAGAAGTATCCTAGATATCTTATTATATTAATATCCCCAAATTTTGCTTACTCATGGGTGATTGAATTCTCAATAAATAATACATCATTTACTTCTGTTTGTTTGATTAATTTAAAAAAAAAAAAAAAA
>VZRU01011001.1:527713-548373 GCA_013398155.1 Pedionomus torquatus | reverse complement strand
AAAAAAAAAAAAAAAAAAAAAAAAAGGAAAAAGAAAACCTCAAGAGGCAGCTTTGGATCACCTGTGAAGGTTGATCAGTATATTGGAACACTCCGATTCTTAATACACTTTGGGAAACTAATCCATAGTATAAGAGACAAACAAATACCAAATAGGTTGTTTAGTCAACATATCTAGCTTCTGTCTTCGAAAGGCTTTCTGAGTTTTGCATATATTTTTGAGGTTTTGTTACTATCAAAATATACCATATACTTTCAAAAAAGAAAAAATTATTTATTGGAATTGCTAACAAGCACTTAAGTGCAAATACTCAGTGTTGTAAAATTGTTTAGGCAAAACCCCCACCTCTTTCTGCATGTAAAAGTTTATTAACTTCCTATCACACTTTTTAAAATGATTTATTGTTTTGGAAATCTTTGCCTCTAACATCATTGCCTAAAAAATTGCCAAGTGACTGTCAGAAAGTGGTTGTTTGTTGTTTTTTTCCAAAGGTACCCTGTGAACTCTGTTAGTGTAACCACTTATAGGAAACTATGCAATTGGGAAAAAAAAAAAAAAAAAAAAAAAAACAAAAACAAAACGGAAAAAAAACCCCAAACAACAGAGCTCAGAATTTAGATGAAAGCCATTTCCAGCACAGTGTCAGTCTCTTGGTTATGTTAGTCATGTCGCATATTTGTAGCCTCTTGAATTATCTTCTGTAGACAGATGGAACTTGATTATTATTTACATTTCCGGCACCAGGAATTCCAGTGCTGGAGATCTCTGATTTGTGAAATGGGATATAAAAGAAGGTTTTGTAAGCACACAGACTTCATGTGATGCCCATGATGTGTGATTGCTGTTAATACTTGCAATAGAAGTGAATAGCAATGTTGTAAAAGACAGAAGTGCTTAAGTATCTTTTTTCCATAAGTGGGACAGTAACATTTGTCTCAGGTAATTTATGTCAAACACTGACTAGAGCAGGATGTTACATGGGTAGTCCTGATAGCCTCTGTTATGGAAAGGCATTCTTCTGACTTCCAGATCAAACAAGAGTGAAGGCTACCTCAGCAGTTCAGCCAGAGCAATTGCAGGCCCTATCCTTGCTTAGTTGTCTCCATAGTTCGCTATTTCCTAAGTGGACAAAAGACGGCACACTAGACCTTACTCTGAGTTAGACAACAGTGATATAGCGATGACAAAGATGTACCTTATGCTAGTCAAACTTTGAGGCCACACTACAAGGACTGTCCTATTTCTTAGTGTTCAAAGAGCAGCACTATCAGGAAATGTTTTATCACCAACAACGTAGTAGACTATGCCCTGTGGTGAGCCAACCTCCTCAGAAAGAACTTAGACTAGTAGTGTTTCTGGAAATGTACATAAAAGCTTTAACACAATGTTAAACAGGTGTGAAAGAGTAAAAGCTTGTCAGTATAGAAGCCTTTACCATCTCTATAATGGGAACAGTACCTTTAAAGCCAAGAATAGCCATCACTTGTCATTTCTACTCAGGGCCAGTGAAATAAAGGATTTGAGTAATCACCTGCTCCTGAGTGGGCGAGAGAATATCCTCAGTCAGTCTTTACAGGAAACGTGTTGAGATTTTTCACTTAGGTTTGGGACTGCTTTAGGTGTGGGTAATAACTCAAAAAGACACAGAGAAAGGGTAGGTTTCTGTCCAGTTACTGAAAGCAGGGAAGGTTTCTGTTAAAATTGAATGCTTGTCTTAATTTGAAAAAAAATAAAAATAAAAAAAATAATTTAATATTCTGCTTTGTTAGAGACAAACTGCTAGTTTCAGTCTACCTTCAAAGTAAGAAATACTAGATGTCAATCAAGGAAAATTGATATCTTTGTGTCCAGCCAGTACCATGGTAGATATGCTAAGGTACACAGCTTGACTGACATGCTGTGCCCTAAGTGCTTCTGAGTTTATCACTGCAAACAGTCTATTTGCAGTCAATGCACAGCTGCTTCAGAAGAGCATCTTTATATGGGAAGCCACATATATTTTGGTTCTTTCATGTACCAGTAGATGCCACAGTTGGTTCATAGAAGTACCTCTATTTTCATCAGTTCTGAAGCAGGAATGGGCTTTCTTCCTGCCTGGCAAGACAAAATACCACCCCTGCTGCATAAGACAGATGGTTATGTACAGAGGGAGTGACCAAAGAAGGACCTAGGAGGCTTCCTGGGGTGCTATTGAGAGCATCTAGCCTGCTGGACTGGGTGTGCTATCTCAGGGAGTCTTTTTTAGGCCATCAGGACTGCAATCAGCAGCAGCGCTTACCTAGAGCAATCAGGATGTCGGGCAAAAACAAGCACTAGGCCTCGCCAAGCAGAAGATGCAGTTGTTATGGAGCAAGGGCCCCCATTGCTTCCATGCCATCTTCTGCAGAAGCAAGAATAAACACAAACCTCATCGATTCATTTCCCAGGACAACAGCTCAATCAATAAGTTGTGCTGGGAGTGAGAAAGAGTGTTTGATTCAATATGCAAAGAGTAACAGGACAGGAAAATAAATATTAGGTGTGGGGGCAAGGTTTTCCAAAGTAAAATCCCCTTGAGAGGTGGTAGAATTAGCTACCAGCAGTTCAGAATTACAGGTGGTGATATGTGAGAAGAAACTACCCTGAAGGCAGAAGGACCTCTATCTAATGTCCTGAGTGAATTTGTGGGGGTACCTAGCTAAAACTTGTCTCCTCTATTGAATTTTAATAGGAAAAGAAAAGGGAAAATCTATTGCAAGAAGAGACAGCAAAGCTTCCTCCAGCAAGAGCAGTTCTAAAAACTCAGTCAGGCTAATTGATACTCGCCTACAAGGGCTTCAAACTTCTCCTCATGTCCTTCTTCGGTTTTTCATATCTTGAGTAGGGAGAATAGCCTCTGTAGAAATGCTGCTACTTCTACAGATATACATGTGAAGATGGGAGCCCTGGTGTCCATTTGGTCTCGTAACAAAAATAGAATAGAGACCTTTTACCATCTGACTTTGCCAACCCCTGGACTGATTTTCTGGGAGCCTGTAAAACAGGGAATGCAGACATAGCTTTGGTGACCTAATGGAAAAAAAAATATTAACACTTCCATTCAGGTGTTGTTGCTTATGTAGTATGAGAATTACATTATTTGAAGAATCTGTATTCTGAGCTAAAAAAAAAAACCAAAAAAAAACACAACAAGTTAATCTGAATAGCTGACATATGCATTTGAGATCAGTGTTTTCTTTGTTTTATTTTGCTCTAGCATTGATGGACCAGAAAACGGACTGAATAGTGAGGTCAACTGGGAGCCATAAAATTAACTGAAGCTGGTATAGCACTTACCACTGTTCCAGTTCCTCAGTTCTGTATGAAGGCATTTGTGCACAGAAGGGAAATAAGTAAACAGGAGATACGCAGTACCAACAAATGCTTCCTTTTGCATTAGTGCAGCTGTGCTCAGTGCTGGTTTTTCTGTACCCAACATGGGAAGTTGGTAGGGGGGAATCATTATGAGCATCTCTAAAGCTAGCTGTTAATTGAAATCTAAGTTTAATTGAAGAAGAAATAGAAAAGCTCAAAGTAAGTCCTGGAAAGAGAAATTTTCATGGGAAATAATGTGCAAGTATATGATGCATGTAAGACAATCTGAAGCATAGTTAAAAATTTGCGTGAAAGGCAACCACCAGGTCCAGGGTTGTGTCTTCTGAGTTGTGTTTTGTTTGAGGTGGACTGTAATGTAGACACAACTGCTGAGCAATTTGTTCCTCAGCTTCCTCAGATTTGCTTGTACGAAGGGTTCTTGTCAGGTGCCTTGTGTGGACTTATTTATCTAGTGTATTATAAAGTGACAAACTTATGAATTTTCTAGAGCACTGGGATTCTGAAGTAATTTAAAGCCTATTTTTAAATCTCAATTAAAATCAGTAATACTTAAGGGTCCAGGTCATTTGAATATGTTACTAGTGATAATCAATGTGGTAGACAAAAACTGCCATGAGAAGTTTAAATACTGAGCCTACTTTGTTATCATCTATGTCTGAACCTGTGTTTTCAGCTTCATATTCATGAACATTTAGTGCTTAAATTAACAAAAAAAACCTTGGTGATATCCCAAACATTTTACCCAATACCCAGTCTCCGATGCTATCACATACATATGCAAAATATTAATCTTAATGCTTCAAAAGAAGTTCTTAAGTCTTTGGATTCACCCTCTGTGATTGATTTCCAAAGAGTATTTATTTATTTGAATGATGTATTGTAATACCTTAATCCTCAATTGCCCTATGACTTGTATAGGTCCTAACAAAATATGGTCAGTTCATTCAAGTATGAAGAAAGATCACCGATATCAACACATACTCAGAGTAGAAACAGTGAAAGTACTATTCCTTACTAACCAAAGTTTCTATTCCTTACTAACCAAAAAGACGCTGTCTACAAAACCATCAGCAAACATCAGCTTCCACAGCTACTACCAAATAATATTAAAAAAATAAAATTATTAGAGTTGTTTAAAGGATTCTGAAAGAACTTGTATTTTTGCGCAATCCAAGGACCATGGGAAATCCTAGTCTGTGGTGGTAATCTGTAACAGCCAGTTCTGTCCACTGGGAGGAGAGTTAAGTGTTGTCTACAGAATAGAGCAGGGCAACTACTAATTTTATTTCTAGCCCTTTGATCTTACAATGAATGACTCATAAATGTATTTGATACTGACAACACTGTTTATTTGAAACAATAATTCTAGTCTATTGCAAAATTTATCTGTTGAAATAGTGCATAGAGCAACAGGAGTGTTGATCCACAAGAAAATCAGACATTTCAGGGCAGCACCATTTTTTTCCAAGCATAAGTCACATGCCTTCCTGCATAAACAGTGAAGGGGTAGAGAGTCTTTTACCAATCCTAAAGCCACCCCTTACCATTTCAAACTGAGTAGTCAGTACACCCATTACAGAGCTCTGGTAACTTCAGTACATCTGCCATTTGGTCAGTCTGCTGTGTAGAGCAAAAAGATTCCTCTCATTTACTGTCCAAGAATTTCTTTTTGCATTAAGGAATCTTGCTTATTCATTGCATGGTCAAAAACATTTGAGTTTGTCTGCAGGACATTTTCCAAGCTCTTTTTTTGATATAACTTCAGTACAGAGATTTCAGAAAGGAAGGAAAAAGGACTGAGTGTAAGCCTCAAATGGTTGCCATTTTCTTAGGCACCGATGCTTTTCTCTGCTCTTCAAAAAATACGGTAATCACCATATGGAGTTTTCAAATATTTTGAGCAATGTTTCTTTTAAAGTGTTTAAGTCATGGTAATAGTCCTATCTGTATTCCTGTGTATCATTTGAGCTCACTCACACGGTTAAGTGTCTATTCAATTTCTCTTCAAAAAACAGTAAGAATACTCAAGTTCATACTCTGGTCTTGCAAATATTTTCTCTATTCACTTACACAAGTCATCTCTCTGAAGAAGGAATACTTAGTCCTTTTTATGAGCTGCCCCTTGTGTTTAATTATCCAATTATCTTCATCACCTCTCTCGACATAGACCTTAAACTTTGAAGCACTGGATGTGGAGGAATTATATTTCCTTTTCAAACAAAAGGGATCTCTGTGACATATGGATGTGATGAACAAAAATCAGACTCTAAATTCAGAAAGTAAATGTTTAGTAACAGAAACTGTGCTTAAAACAGATTTCAGGTGACAAAAACTATAAAATATAACTGAGAGCATTCGCCACTGTAATAAATGAGTGAAAACAATTATACTTCATTTGTTCAAGCTTTATTTGTATTTTCTGAAATAGAAAAATGAGTTTGGTTATGTACTTCATGGTACAAAATTCTGCACGCAGTGTGGAAAAGTAAGGGGTTGGACTGAGGAGATATCAATTAGCAGTATTTGTTATATGTGGACTGAATGAGCTTAATAATTTTGAAATGTTGAGGAATCTAAAATTCTGAAAAGGACAACATTTTTCCACAGTGCATGTTCGTATGCTTATCAATCCATTAATTCTTGGAATAGAATCCCAGCAAAATGACTGAACATGTGAATTTACCCACCTTCACTAAAGTCAATATTTTATTAACAGTGCAACAGATAATTTAAAGCTATTCTAAAACTTCAATCCTCAATTTAAAGTCTGCCATGCAGAGGGAAAAAAAAAAACACCAGCCAAACAAACAAAACCCCCAAAGAACTCCTAAAGCATGTGATTAGGTCCATCTTTACTCAAGAAAGATCTGAAGTACCTACTTTAATTTAGACAGAGTATTAGCCCAGAGGAAGTCAATATATTTATTCATATAAGCAGCTGATAAATGTGAACAAGAAGCCCTAATCTGTCTCATAATTATAAGCAGTGTATTTGCCATCTACACAGCAATCATTTTTTTCACACCTATCATTTAAAAATGTATCTTGCTTCCCTTCATGCTTCCCTTCTAATGCTAGAACAGCTGTACCATAAATCAAGTAGTTCTCAAACAAATTTGTACTCTCAGGGTATCTCTAGGTTTGACAGATAAAACTTTGAAGCTAAGATATTAAAAATAACTTTTTTAGTAGTAGTCAAAAATAAGTCCATTGAGATTGTATGAGCATGTATGAGAGTGGCTGCCTTATAGAAGTGACTTCCTTACATGCTCCTTACAAACTCATATTTAAAAAGCCTGAGTTGTTCTTAATATCCAATATTCTTTGGCCTATTTTGGGGTGTGTATTTAAAATCTTAGAAGAACAGAAAGTATTTAGAACATAAACACCATCTCAACAACTGAACCTTTGCAATATTAGGATAATTATTTAACTGTGAGAAAAGAAAAAATAAGAACTGGTGGAAGCTCGCTTCCTTAGATTACATTTCTCGAGTGTTGCAGCTTCTGAACTGTATAGCAACATCATATTGCTTCAATTCGTAGCACATTTTCTCAATATAGAAACTACCTCTTTGTGAGGATTCTTAAGACCCATATGGCCTTATCCATCCTTCTGAGCATATTATGCTTCAAAGAGTTACTGCTGAGCCAGGAAAGCTGTAGGTGCTGCGACTTTACTTTCTTTTCTTCTAGAACTGAACAATCCCTCAAGGCACAATAAGAGCAATAAAGTTACCAACTTTTAGAAGCACAGTCGTCTTTCCAAAGTACTTAGAAGAAATATTTCATACACATACATGTGTGCAGAAATCAGTCTCCTATATAAATTCCAGTGGCTAAAAGGCACTTAAATGTGTGTGATCAAAATGTCACACCAGGTTTCTTTCTATTGGAGATGATGGCGTCTGAGTCTTTTCAAGAACAGAACTTAAAATTCTACATTCAGCACCTTTTAATTTGTGGGAATTCCACACAAACATTTCAAGAATCCAGAAAGTTTTAGCTCTGCTTTTGTTTTAATTTCTCAGTTTAGTAACTCTAGACCCTGTCACTAAAATATCATCCTGTTGGTACTCTTTCCATACTTAACAAAAAGAATTTCTTAAAATTGTTGGTGAACTCTTCAAAATCACCTGAGGCTGCCTAAGAAGTCTCGCATGTCCAAAAAGAAATTCTAAATTTTTGCATGATCTGAACTGAACTGTTAGCAATCTGGTCAGATTTCTAATAATTGCTTTTCTTTTTCAGGAAAGCATAGACTTGGGCGAGATCATGTTTTCCCTTTGCTATTTGCCTACTGCTGGGAGAATGACCTTAACAGTCATCAAATGTAGGAATCTCAAAGCAATGGATATAACTGGCGCATCAGGTGAATCTACTCTTTTTAACTAAGAAGGCAGTCTGTTCAGGAAAGGGAAAAATATGAACTCCTTGGTTTTTGTGTGTTTAACATGGTTGTGCAATGGAAATGGCAAGAAAATGGGTATAAACCCTGTTCAGATCTACTGGCAATCAGTATGTCTGTTCAGAATGCCTGTACCTTTCCTTTGCATTGACAGCATATTGAAAGCAGCATATTTGCCAGCATTACTAAAATCCTTGGAATATTTTGTCTTACCAATATGACATACCAAAAAAAAAAATAAAAATCACTCTTATGCTAGACATTTGCATGACTTTGAACCAAAATGCACACACCTGATTATCTGTTGCTCAGATCCATATGTCAAAGTGTCCCTGATGTGTGAGGGTCGAAGACTGAAAAAGCGGAAAACGACCACAAAGAAGAACACCCTCAATCCCGTTTATAATGAGGCCATCATCTTTGATATCCCTCCAGAGAATGTGGACCAGGTCAGCCTCTCCATTGCAGTGATGGATTACGATCGGTAAGCACAGTTTGCTTTTTGACCATTAATCTTCAGTGAGAAGTTATCTGATCATTGCAAGCAACTGCTTTCTACCTCCTTGAACTCTCAAGTAGGCTCAGTGTCACAAAAGATAAAGCTTTTGCATCTCTTCCAGAAGATGTTTAAAGCTTCCACACCTTTCAGAGCTCAGGCCATTTTATCTGCATTGTAAATAATTGTGATGAGGAAGAAATGTGGCTCAATTTTCTCATGGGCCACTAACCTTGGCTTCTATTTCTGTCTCCATCTGGTGGCTGGACTATGTAAATCTTTGTAAATCAGGTATGCCTTCCAGTTTTAAAAAAAAAAAGCCCTCACACCTCTGATTTCTATTTAAATGGCAGATATTTGAAATCAAAGATAATGTGGATGACTAAGAAGGAATTAGATGCTAATTACTTCATTGAATTAAGTCATAATTAATTCCTCCATTGACTCAATAAAGAAGCTTTCTAATCTTTAGGTTCTGCCCTTGCTGATAACACATCTGAGCCTCAGTTATCTATGTCCTCACTAAAACTGACAGGAAGAGACTCCTACTTAGAGTGGCTCAAGGATTGCAGATTAAACTAGACAGTGACTGAGAGAATCATGCCGGAGCCAAGTCTGCTTCATTCAAGTGCCATTAGTAATGAGCTCTTGAGGCTGCTGAGCAAATAAGCAGTGAAAATCTAATTTATAACATGAACTTTCAGATTGTTTTTCCTTGCCATCAGATTTCTGATCATCTTCCAAATCCTGTCAGGAAAACTCTCTCAGACATATGTGAAAGGGGCACTGCCGTGCTGTTACAGGGAGAAGAGCACAATGACTTGTACACATTCAGTCCTTTCTAGATGTTTGTTTCAAAGCATTTGCTAAGAGGAAGTTAGGAAACATTATTCTAAGGTTTATACAGGCAAGGGGCAGAACATTACTCCCTGTAGCCCCTCAACAAGTCTATGGCACTGCCAGGAGCATGAAGTATTAAAGGTATAGCCTGTTATGGCGATGCTTCTTGCCTTTCACATTTTTGACTGAAGTTCCAACAACTGGAACAGTTAAAACTAGGAAACATAGTGTGAAATTATTTCTGAAGGATTCACAGCGGGAAATGTATTCCTTACCATTTCCCTTCACCTTCCTCTCCCACAAAATTTAAGTGTGTTTTTCTTCTAGATCATTTGGTGTATTAAGGTCTTTTTTTCTGTTCTTGTGTCTTTTGGGTTGTAACCTTTTAATGACAAGGGTTAAGTCTTCATTTCTATTTTTATAGTTGTTAGAAGCACTCTGGTAGTGGCTAAAGGTTTTTGATGTTACCATTACATAACTTAATGTTACTATACTACCATTAAAACTAATAACTGTAATATATAATGTGAAAATTTTGGGCATGTATCCTGTGCTCCACTAAACCAGTAAACAGAATTATACATCAAATGTTATTAAAACTATTTTTATTTTTAAAAAATCTGCCTTTCTGCAATTCTCAGCGTAGGGCACAATGAGGTCATTGGGGTATGTCGGACAGGAATTGATGCTGAAGGGCTTGGAAGAGATCATTGGAACGAAATGCTGGCTTACCCACGTAAACCAATAACTCACTGGCATCCACTAGTAGAGGTAAGAAGTAGACACATTTTCTTCTCAATATATTGAATGTTTTTGTCTCTCTCACACTTATGTGTTTCTGAGAATCAGGAAAATCAGTGCAGCATCTACAGAGTAGATATAAGATCCTTAGCACAATATAAACATGGGTTTATTGATTACTTAAATGTCCCATTTCAAAAATTTCCATGATGGGCTGATGGCATTAAAAGAATAAATTAGGATGTTTAAAATTCCCAGAGATTATGATAAGTAGCTTTACATCCACTTAGAAAAGATCATTTGCAAGTATTTCAAAAGCAATCATTTCCTATTCAAAACTCTTTAGCATGAACAGTTATGTTGCTAAAACATTAATCTGGAACTGTCCTGCTAATTAGGCTACCTTGAGGCAACATACCATCAACTAGCTTCAGAGTTACTCAAACAGACACTTTATTAGAAGCTTATTCAAATTCATGGGTGATTATACCTACAAGTCCCTGGGCTTGGACTCCCCCTTCAACCTGTGGTGGCCACAACTTACTGTGTTTTTGTATGCAAAATGCTCTCAGTTTTGGATTCAGAAAGATTCACGTTGAAGCCTGAAGCAGTAGCAGATCCTGTTTGAGGACACACTACTTAGCTCTTCCCAAAATCAACCTCTGGGGAAAAATCAGTTGCTCTCTGAGACTTCACGCACCATTTGGTTTCCCCACTCTGTAGCACATGGCTGTACAACATGCCCAGTGTCGGGTAGTAAAAGTCCAACAGCAGGGCTTCACTATAACATTTGAAGAAGACTGTGAGGGCAAAGAAGCTGAGTCAAGGTGGCAGAGAAGCCTCTTTTTAGATATGTGTGGTGCTCTCTGGATTATATAAACTTGGAGACAGAGATACCACCCCTGACTGGTGAAATAAACCCTCTTCTGTGAAACAAGTCAAAAGCATTTTTAGGAGATTACTTTAGGAATTTTCTTTCTGTTATTAGTTCTGCTGAGAGGTTGATCCAGAAAGGGTCTAGATGTGATTCTTTTGAGGAGTCTCTTGTCCTCTGAAATGAGTGCGATGCACAGCCAGATATGATGACATTTGTAAAACTAACACTTTTCTTGCAGTTACCTGGCCGAGCAACCAGTTTTGACAGCCAGGGATCTTGTTCATCACCAAAACCACCCCTCACACCCTAGGGAACAAGAATGGATTCATCGTGCTCAATGTCCAAAGCTCCATTGTAGCTCACATCTACATAAACAGAAGGTTTGGATTCCACAGATGAACAGTATCCATATTTTTTTATTAAAATACATTTTCCTATTCTGTCTTATATTACAGTTTATAGTAATTTCTTAACGGATGAATGAAGTTGACTTGAGCCAAATATAACCCTCCCTCATACAAATTCATTCACCTGGCATATATCCACTGTCATATCCAAGCAGTGTTTTCATATGACCTGTATGTAAAAAAAGCAAAAAAAAAAAAAAGCCTTTAAGCACTTCAAAACCACTGCAGCTTGTAAAGCCTAATTATTTTGAGAGCAAAGTCATTGCTCCAATAGTCCAATAGTCATATATAGTCCAATAGTCCAATAGTCATATATAGTTCATGTAGTAAATTTCTTCTAAATTGCACTAAATTCTGTATGACTTCTTAACACTTAAAAGTGAATGTTGAAGAAAAACCCAACTGTTGTCATATTTCCACTGCTTGGAAAATCAGTTCATTCCTTGGGCAGGGAGGAAGGGCTGATCAAAACCCCACTGAAGCCAATGAGAAAGACCTTACTGGCTTCACTGGGTTTTAGTTCAGCCTTTATGGAACAGGTCTCACAACTGGATCTATGCAGTTACAATCTTCCAGCAATCGAGGTGTCAGCTGGCCTCTACAAGAAGTTGTTAGCCTGTCCAGCAAAGCCACCAGGTGCGTGTTGGCCAGGCAGATGGCTGTACTCAGTGGCTGCTTTGCTTCAGCTACCCACCGGCTGATGAAGAGCTAGTTCCAATGTCTCTGCATGGCACTGAACAGCATGTGTGTGGGTATCGTTGTGGAAAATTAATGTGACGGCAATGAGTTGTGTGGAAGCTGATGCAGCTCCACAGGGATGAAGGTGTCTCCTGATGAGGTGCATCCAGATCTTTCAAAGCAGCCCATTTGCTGCTGGCATCATGCAGTCCTTACTTGGTCTTTACGCAGGTCAAACTGTAGATGAGAGAACACTCTGAAGCAAAGGAAATTATTTAATATATTTTAGCTGTTCAAAAAATTGACCAAAACACACAATGTTTTTCTCATTCTTGATTTAATGTGACAGTATTACATGTCTTTCAAGTTATGTTGAACAGCTCATGTGGAATAGTTTCTGGTCCCTGGCTGGATGTCCCTGGCTAGAATTATATGCTAAATATTAATTTGAAAGACACTTTGTGTCAATATATGGAAAGAGAAATTGAAATCTAACAATTTTATAAACTCATAAACTCATTTATTAGAACATATAGTGACAATAAAGGCAAAAAAGTATTACCTGAAATGACCTGCTTTAAAAACTGGAAGAAAACTACACATTGTTTTATGGATTTAACTCTTTTTAGCACTGCAGTTTACCTGAATTCAGTAGGTTTTTTTCTTTTTTTACTTCTTCTTTCTGAAAAGATCATGGCAAAGACTGCATGATTGCGACTGAGATTTTGAAAGCTGAACTGCAAATAGGAAAAAGATGAGGTGGTGGCTCTTTTTGCATCTTTTTAATGGGTAAAGAAAAACGAGAAGATAGTATTTTCCAAAACTGTTTTTAGAGAAGAAAGCGTCAAAGATGGGAAAAATGCAAGTGGAAGACTGGTTTATGATGGAAATGTTTATCAGAATTAATCTGGTTATGGAGGGAAAAGGCTGATTAGACAGACTTTTGAAGAACCATCATGGCTTGGTTAGTTTGGCCTGGTTGACACTGAATATGTTTATGAAGATCCAGTTCCTCCATTCCGCTAACTAATCTCTAAAACAGTCAAATATGCCTTGAAGTGTCTTAACTGATCCAGGAAAGCTAAAAGGCTGGTCTTGACATTATAGGTGGTTTTAAGCAAAAAATGGAGGCAGGTTAGGTTTTGTACCTTGCCTTTTGTGCATACAAACACAGCAAGCAAGCGAACAAATAACTAAAACTTTCAGACATAATTTATAAATAAAAAACAAAACAAAACAAAACAGAAAACAGGCTCTAGCCCAAGTTTTTGAATGTCCATTCCAGGTTGCTATTCATGGCCTCTAGACAGAAACAGGTTTTTGCAGAGAGGGTTGGTAATGCTGAACACTGATCCTCCCTCCTTAAGATTGTATGTTCATCACTATACATACAGATCAGTTTTGCAGAATTTCGTTCCTCCACTTGCTCTGGGTGAGCAATCTTTTTAATTGGAGAACAAGATCTCCTCTATGTGTATTTTTTCATTGTTTTAATAATGAGATTCTATGGCCTAGATCATTTACATCCTAGTTTTGCAAGGTTGATACAGAAACAGATATATATACATATGTATGTGGAGAATGAGAAACTATTTTGTGTATACATTTATCTTAATATAAATTATATTAGCAGTGGCCTTTGTGGCCCAGAAAATACTTTTTGTAATGTGGTACTGTAACAGTTAACTAATTATTATTTGCACTTTTTTGCACCTAATATCCAAAAAGCTACCAATTCCACAATCAAATGTAGCATAAGTGTTCAGCAATGAGCAACATCTTTTTAACTATTTTGTTGTTCTCTATGAGTATCTTGTATGTTTTACCATAAGTAGAAAGGTATTTCAAGATCTGTTTTCTTCAACTTAAATTGTTGTCAAGCACCAAAGGAATAATAGCTCAGTCTGTGCCCTCTTGTTGTGTTATTTTTGGTGGTGTTGATAACATCAGTGAATGACTTCTGTGTCTAAACTTGATTTATAGGTGCTCTGCATCTAAGATAAAATCAGGCTGCAAAATTATCAGGACATCTAACTTCAGAAATGATCGCCAAATTAATTAATTTTAGTCCCTTATCAATGACTCATAGAATTAATGTGAAAGATTTTTTTTTTTTTCCACTGCTTGCTTAGCTGTCTCACAAGACAGGGCATATATTTAGTATAACCCCATTGGCTTTAGAGCCTGGTTCACAAATTACTCTCTGAGCGTAGTCACAGAAGTTTAGCACGGTTTTAGTCAATGAATATGTTTCTTTATGGATGTCTTTATTAAGGAATATAAAATATTTTAATTTGTAGAAGTTGTAAACTCCCTGCTTTCATCCTGAGTGGTTTTTTTGTTACTTACCCACATTTCTGCCATATCACAAGCATTAGCCTAATTTGGGCAAAATCAAATCTGGCAAATGGTTGGTGTAATACATGTTGTAGTAATTTTACAATAGTTTGAAAAAAAAAATCACATTCCTAAAAGCCTGAGTTATTTTACTGAAATAATTTACTGGAAACAGTAACAGTATTTAATAAGAACTGTATTTTGGACTGCAGAGCTTTTTTATACTTTCACAACAGTAAACCACAGAACTGTACAGAGAAAGTACATGATGGATTAAGTGGTTCCAGGGGAGCTGTTAAATTTTTGTATTTATTTTCAATAATGCATTGTAAAGTGAAAAAGCCCACAAACAAATGTATCTAATGAGCCATTCTAGTCCTTTGAGTAAATATTGTTTTCAAGCAACCATTTCCCTTCCCCGCATTAAATAAGTTTTCAGGGACCATTAGATTTGCTCTAAGCAACCATAAAATTGTTATTAGGTCTATGCAAAATGTTAAGTAGGACCCTAAAGCACAGGTAGATTTAGGATTCTAGTGGCACTGAAGACAGCAGCGTAGGTGAGCATCTGCTCAATACGATGTAGGTTACATATTGTACTCTATGATCTCAACTTTAGATCACTGTATTGTATATTTCTGCTGATATGGCCTTCCCCTCACTCTCCCAGCAAGTAACTGACTCTTTTCACACCATTTTTTGTCTATATTGAGCTTCTGTTCAAGCAGTAGAGACCCGACCCTAACTTCTGTCTGCAGTGCTGAAAGCTGACCCTTGGCCTTAAAGAAGTAGTAATATGAAACCGGTGGGGTCTTGACCAAAAGGTGTAGGATAGCTACATTGCTCATTTTCATTCTACGAAGAGTTGGCAAGGAAGGAACTTCCCTTCTCCTCAGTCCCCTTAAGATCATCAGACATTCAGAAGTCAGTAATCCTGACTGATTTTTTTGCGTCTAGCAAGCATTAAAAGAGTAATATACATATATCAGGCGTATGTATATAGGTGAGGGGTAGAGGAAGTGGCCAGAACCAGTAAGATAAAACAAGAATTAGTATATCAGGGCAAAAGTTCCCCTGTAAAATTTCTTCTTCAAGATATGGAGTTGTTTTACCATCTTACATTCAAGAAACAAAACTGCACATTTTTCTTAAAGAATCACAGTTGTGGTTGAAGAAAATTTTGAGCAAGTATGAACTGTTTTCATTGGATTGATTATTTTCCCAAGAAAAAGAGAAATTACTTCTTGATTTCTTTCTATGGATGCATTCTTCAAGCAATATTAAGAAAACATAAAGTTTCCAGAAAAGACTTATTTGTTCCATCCATTTCTCCTATTTATATTTTTTTTTTAAATTATTTCAATGTAATGCTTTTGAAAGTTTTTAACATGATGATGCACAACAAATACATGATAGTTTAGCTCCAAGATTATTCTGCTCTGTCTTTTTAATCAACTAACTGCTTGTATCTTATAAACTTTTATATGTAACTTTGTATTACACTCCATTAATTTAATAAGCTTTGTACATCTAAATCATTTTACTATATTTTTAAACTATAGAAACATTTAAAAGAAGGGTAAATATTTTAGAACTCTGTGACAGAGTTCTTCTCCTGTTGAAAATGTCAATTTTTTCATAAATGTGCCTGCAAAATTTGAAAACCACCTTATTAGGGCATGCAAAAACCTAGATTTGCACATAGAAGTATTTGCACTTGAAAAATGTATAATCATTATTATTTAGTACTTCTGTTACAACAGAACACCCACGCCTAATCAGAAATATGTTTCAACTTGTGATAAAAACTGGATAAATCTGTACTGAGTGACAGTTCCTTCACCTGAAAAGTTCATATGACTTTATTTCTACAGATGAAAATGCTTGAAAATTCTGTAGGTATTAAAATATGACTTATATATTAACTAGACAGTGAGGTGACTTTTGGACAAAGCTCATATAATATCTGTTAGAACGTCCAAAATGTGGATAATATATAGCACATACGACATGAATAATAATAAATGTTTTGATGGAAAATGTTCTCTGTCATTTACATCATAGCTGAGACTCAGTTTAACCTTTGCTCAAGATTCACTTTCATTTAGCTTCTGAGGCTTGCCAGTCTGAACTGAGCTCTTTGGTATCAGAAAATAGCTAAATCATGGCACAGAGCAGATCACAGAGCTAAGAAAGATAAAGGAAAATATGGCAACAGGCACATAGCTATTCAATGCAATAGCAAACACTCTGAAACTAAAAGCCTCCTTTCAAAACTGGTAATCATTACAATACTCATAGCATTTGTCTTTTCTTTCTGTACTGTAAAGCAGGAAGAAAGAGGGGCGTTCCTGAAGAAGAATCAACATTAGGCATAGGATTTAATCGAGGTGCTGATCACAGCCATTTGCCATTTCCAAGGCAAATAATACCTTAACTTCAAAAAGCGTCTTTTGTTTACTCATCCAAGTGAATAAATATCTCCTGCACAATTCCCCTTCTCCTTAGCCCCAGCTGGAAACTGGTAGTTTTTTAACAGCATGCAGGAAACCAAAAGCTGAAACTCCTATGAGAAAATGAAGATGCAGGTGGGATTTAAATATCACAGGGGAATCTGCCCAGAAAAATGGAACTAACACCTTCAATCTTGTGCTGAGTGCTAGGGGATGCTTGATGATAGCAAGTGCTCAGGACTGTGATTTTATGTTTTATTTGATAGTACCTCTACAATGTTCCTGTTGCTGGGAAACCTCTTCTTTACTGGCTCAGAGAGGAGAATGCCTCTAATATTGCTATGTAAAATTTTTCAACCAAAGCATGGACTTTGACTCTTATGTTACATGGGACTCAGTCCTCTGGAAAGGCACGAAACACGTTAAATTTGCAGAACATGAAAAATCAATTAAAGCTTTGCACTGTACCCTCAAGAGGACTATTCACTTTCTTGATAGTAAGGGCAAGAGTAGAGGCCTTACTGATCCAAGGGAGGATATTCCATCCAGTACTCTGTATTACTAAGCCTGTGTGGGTGAACTATGTTAGGACTACTGAAGACTCTCTGTATCAACATTATCAAAATATAACTAATAAATATAAATACAGGTTATATAAGTTATCAGAGTACCAAAGCTCTCTCCAGTGGGAAAAGACATACTGTCTCCCTGATGCATAATTCAAGACAGTGTGCTCTGAAAGTTGGATCTACAGGAAGTCACATAGCTGCTGTGATGAAAGTGGAGCTGCTCTGTAATAATTTATGAATACAATATGTTGTCTTGGCTATTGGTCTTGAATTAAGTGAGTTCAATAAGTAGGCTTTAGGGGAACAGGCAGAAAATGTTTGACAAGGGAGCGCCTCTTAGAAGAAAGTGCAAAACATTAATGTCCATCCTGGTAGTCTGGGAAATTCTATTGATGCTACGGCCATCTGAAAAATGCATCTCATCTAAAATGGTGGAAACCCAAGCAGGCACAGGAAAAAAAGATCAAGCGATCTGTTTTAGAATAGACAAAATTTATGTCTGAGCAGGCTGGGATTCAAGCTGTTGCTACAGTTTACAGAAAAATTAGGCTGGGTTACTTTCCGATTAATGGATGAGAAAGCTTAATGCAGGACAGAGAAGCTTAGAGACTGTTATTTAAAAAACTATTTGAAATATTTAAGTTTACATATTTAAGCTTAAATATTTAAATAGTATTCTGGTTTTAGTGAGTGGAGTATTTGCAGACTCCCTGAAAGAAAAGTTACAAATCCATTCAGAGTGTCTGGGTTAGCACAGTTACTACAGACACAGGCAGTGCCCCAGAGCCTAGCATAATTATAGGACACACTGTGAAATCATGCCTCTCCGCTGGACAGGTGAAGGCAGGAAGCATGACATGAAAAAAAGAATTGAAGACAGACCTAGGCAAGGATGAGAGTAGAGATATTTCATGACAGCTTCAGAGTTTCCAGAGAACTTTGCCACTCATTTACTACATGGGCCACAACAAGAGTGCCAGCAACATGCTTTCATGACAGCAGCCTACCCTGTATAGAGCTTTCCCTTCCTTCAAAATACAAGCATATAAACGTTTTGGAAAGATTGCTTTTTTAAAAAGTTTGGGATCATTTCATACCTCAGAAATTTAGACCCCTGAGGTAAAGCAAATCCATCTGTGCATCTACCCATGAGGAAAAAAAAAAGAGGAAAATCAGAACTTTCAGCAAAAATCAATAAAGCTGTAGAATGTGCCTAAAGTTGGTTTTCTGTGTAGGACAGTGAGACCTCTTAAGCTTAAAAGGAAAGGTTGTGTTTCTCATTACATAGCAATATTTTTCTGTGTGTACAGAATTCTTACTTGCCTAGTGCCTGTGTGATTCTTAATATCAAAGATGTTCTAACAAACACTTGCCAACATTACAGACAGGCATTTTGGACACTTAAGATTTATACCACCAGAAAAGATTCTGTGTTTTGGGATGGTTTCTAGGTTAATTTCAGGGGAGGAGAGGTTGTGGGCTGCTAGTTGTTTTTGTAAAGCAGATGTATATTTATAAATTCAGTCTACAAGAGGAGAGAGATAGAGGGTGGAGCTGGTTTTTAAAATATGCTGAGTTGAGATTGATAACTGCATCAGAAGTTAACTGAGCAAGCATATATTTAAAAACTTTTGTGGCATCTGAGCTCAAATGTGAGAGAACAGAGGAGGGGGAAAGCCTATTCAGTGTGTAAAGAGCTCTCTAGGAAAAAAATATTAAAAAGAAAAGTGGAAAATATAAAAAGGGCATGAATTGAGAGTAGTTTAGATAGTCAAAAAGTATATGTGGGAAACACTTTCACAAAAAATAACAGATTGATGATTTAATTCCTGTATCTCATATCTTGTACATCCATTTGCAATCTCACAAGAGTAGTGGGAGCCATGTTGCAGAATTTGGGCCTGTTCCTAAAATACAAACAGCTCTCCACCCCACGGATCCCAATCCCAGAAGAGTCACGGTGCAAGGAGCACTTGTAGTGGCTCATGGCACATCCTCCTCCTCTGGTCTTTCTCTTGCAGCATAATTGAGGCAGAAAAGGCACGTTGCCCAAATGCTTAGACACATTCCTCTCCAGATGCTGGAATGGCCTCTTATTTATTCACACCTACTACAGGTTGGAAAATCTCCAATAGGTGAAAAATCTTTTTTATATAACATCACCTCTTCACATTTTCAAAGCTTCTGACAATCAGTACTTGACTTACCAATAGGAAACTCCTCTGAAAATGCTGCTGATGTGATAGAAAAGGTACTGTTGGTTTTTTTTCAAGTTAAGCCAAAACAAATGTCACATAATGGCAGAGCAGTCATTGGGCTGTTGCAGGTGCTAATTCTCCAATGACTCACAAAACTGAGGTCATGATTATGGTGTATTTCTCACTTAATATCCCACGGGTCTTTTTGTATTACTAGGGTCCTGGAACCGATGTTCCAGACGAATCCCATCTCCTCCTGTTCTTACTATTCCTGGAGATTCATCTGGATAATGAACTCTTATTCCTTTGTCCTAAATTGTCACATAGTACTGGGTGTACTGTGATTGTTTCATCCTGGGAGTGGGTGCCTCTTACTGAAAATCAGTGAACAGTAGAGGACCATTACTTCTCTCACCCCGTTTTTCTGAGGCTTAATTGCATAATAATAGCTACAAGGGAAATGACTGCATAGTTGAACAAGACATAGAATTGCCATCTGTAATTATTTCTAGCAAGCGGGTATGTGTGGATGGGTGTGTCTTTCTTTTTTATGTAAATGGAGATTTGGCTACCAGGAAAAATGAAAAAGAAGATTTCAGAGATCTCCAAAGAGCACTTTACACTCTTAGATTTATTCCTTTCAAGCTTTATGTAGTATGAGTGTTTAGTGATCTAAATTATTCTTATAGCACAAGAACCCAATTCATCTATTTAAATCTATGTCCTCTTCAGTTTAGTCCACCAGGGTAACTTTGGGCCAGAGAATCAAAAGCAGTAATGAAAAAGTATAGCAAATAATGAAAAAGTTGCAGATCCAGCAACTGGATCTGCAGAGCTAGACCTTTTTCTGAATTATTCTGAAAGGGAGCCTGGCACTGTTGCACTTTAGCTACTTACCAGTAGAAGACAGACAATTGTAGATCATAGCCAGGTTTCAGAGAAGCTCTGAGGATTAACCTCTAAATTCTTGGGTCTAATTCTGCATGCCCTCCAGAGACAGGGCAGCCTATGAAGTCAAAGAACAGAGTCCTGCCTTAAGAGGGCTTGATAATGAACATTCCACACTGAGAAAAGAGATTTCATTCAAATTATTCCAAAAAATTTAGAATATTTTGCCTCATTTCCTGTACTGTTCAAAAAAATGAACATTTTTGTGAGACAAAACTTTATAATTTAATCTCTAGCAAGGCAAAAAGTGGTACTAAAGTACCAATCTACTCATGCACTGAAAATAATATTGACGCAAAAAAAAATCAAAAGCAAAAAAAAAATGATAAAAAGACATTTTGCTGCTTTTTTTTTG
>VZRU01011001.1:458884-527689 GCA_013398155.1 Pedionomus torquatus | reverse complement strand
TTTTTTTTTTTTTTTTTTTTTTTTTAGTTAGAGTTAGAATACTTCACCTATCTTTTTTGGGCTATCTCAAGAAAAACAAGAAATGGTAAGTGTATCTAATGTAGCTTTAATATTTATTGAAATAATATAGCACAAAAAAAGTGATTCAATTGAGCTTTTAATATGTATTATTAAAAATATGCATTTATCTATTTTGCATTACTATAAAAGCTTACCAAAATCTATTCATTACTTTATTTCCAATACATAAAAATTGTAACATGCTTCTGAAAGGAACTTTCTTTTAGGTTTATCACTTGCTACTTTATATGGCAATTTTTCTTGTGTTAATTAAAATAAAAAATTTTAATATCATGGCAATAGACCATTAAGTATTTCCATCAAAATTAGTCTTTAGGTCTTTTAATATGTCATTTCATTTCAAAGCACAACATTACATCCTTGACCAGCCCACTACTGAAACTGAGCAGAAGCACTGCTATTGATTTCAGTTGGCTTTGCATCAGGTTGCATGTGATGATGCATCATAGCATCTTATGAAATGAACACAGTAAGAAGCAGCAAGGAAAGCAGAATGAATTCTCTTATATCCACCATGGACATCTGTGGCTTGCTGACAATTTGGACTACATTAAAAGTATTCAGTGCGTCTCTAGGGTATGAACTACTGTTGCAAATGTTGATTTTACTAATACAGGTAAGAAACATGAGCCTCAGCTGCCTGATTTAGTAAATAAAAATGTCTGATCTCTGTAGTCAGGCATGGAGGTCAGATATATTTTTACTGGATTTTTCCTTTTTAATAGTGGCATACAGTTTTCCACAAGATGCTGTCTTGCTATTGAAGCTCAGAGGGTATCTGTATAGACAAAACCTTTAATACATAAAGTTTAGATAGTCCTGTTGCATGTCAGATATAAAGCACTTCTTTTCACTCTATATTTCTATGGAAAAATATTGAACAAAATTTACTTTTGCTAAATAAATAGAAAACTATTTCTCAAGAAAAGGAAAAACTATAGATATATATTTCATATTGTTTCTCTTTCTTCCGAGTATGAATCTAAATTCTTTCTATTCTTCTCTGTTTCGGTGGGTAGTCTCAGTAGGATACATTGGACTTAAATGCACATGTCTAAGGATGGGATATGGCTAGTTCTCTACCCTACAAGTAGGCACTGTTGGCGTCCTTATTTGGAGACGCACTTCTGACTTGTGCTTCTTTCCATTTCTGGTGGAGACCACGAGGGCCTTTGTTCAGCAAACCACAGGATATATTTTTTAAACATGACCTTCTAATCAAGTCCCTGTGAAATCATAATGGCTTGGGCATTCACCCTGAGCAGAGCAGCCACTCAGCTGCTTCACAGGCTAGGAAAGAGGTGGTGTGGGGAGTCTCATGGCAAGTCTATGCTAGAAGCACAGCTCAGGACCCTCCAAGCTAGCATAGTTGTGCTAGCCAGGATGAGAGTGGGCAAAGCCAAATTACATTCTTCATCGTCATGCTCTGTCCAGTCCTCACCACCTCAGGCAGCAGGACTGCAATGCTGGCTGCTCTGTGCGCCAGCCAAATGCTTCTCTAGCCACTGCAAGGGGAGTCCCAGAAAGCTTCTCTTTTCTTCTCATGAGCTTGTGGTCCACACTGCTTTCAAGCCAACTGGCTTCAGTGCGCTCCTCACAAGAACTGGAGTGGGAGAAGTAGAGCACAGAAATTAGCCACATCTTTTCTTCAGCACAGAACATCATGTTTTCCTAGTATATGCTTGTTTGTGGGTAAGGCGTTCTCCAGAGTGTATGCTTCAGAAGGTAGGAAGTTAAATTGGAGTTCTTGGCCATAGGAAATATTGACAGCTAAAAAAAACCCCAAACCACTCAATATTTTAACACATACTATTTTGAAATATTAAAAGAGAGCACCCAGTATGATAAGAATGTCAGAATAAGCATCTTTGCTGTGACAATGTAGGGTTCTGGATTGATTAGGCCCTAACTGGCCCATACTCTAGTAGAACTCCCTACCTTCAAAATAATCTATATGATTAGATCAGAAATGTTGCCAAGTCTATGTAGCTTACAAAGAACTGCAGAGTTCTTCTAAGATTTTGTCTCTTCTTGCTATGTGGTGTTGGCTGACCAAGATCTAATATTGAATACCTGACTGTTTTAGTACCCTTTATTTGGTGTTCATGATGTGACTTTTTAAATGAAGTCTGTGATTTGATACCTAGCCACTGTTCAAGTCAATATCCTTGGCTTCTGCATTATAGAGACAAGAAAACAAAATTTTTTGAACTTGTGTTACTGGCTTTTTGTATGCGCTAAATGGTCATTTGTGAAACTTGACAGCATAAAATTGTACTACTAATAGTAAATGGATTTTTTTGCACTAGCCTTTGAGAACTGTAACACATTTCAGTATTTTTACAATGTATTCTCTAGAAAGTGTGAATCTATTTGTCAGTTCTGAAAAAAATATGTAACAATGAAACCTCAAAAGATGTTATGAAGTGTACAGTTTGTGATAATTTTATATTTAAAAAGACAAGAAAAAGAACTCATTTGAAATAATTTTATTCTAATCGTTTCATATGTATTTTGAAAAAGAAATAAAGTGATTAAAATTATTCTTTTTTTTGGTCTTTCTTACAAAAGCAAAATATTCAGAAGTAAGTAGAGATCAGTGGGTTAAAATTGCAGAGATCATCTTTTCCTACTTATTCTCTCACTTTTCCATGCTGGAATTCCCTGTACACATACAGCATATTCCTGTCAACTTGATGCTTTAAGATCAACTCTAAAACAGCAATATCAGTTCATTTTCAGTTCCATGAGTGGGAATAGCAGCTTTCTTAACCTTTTGGCCCCAGGATGAGCACCCCTGCCTAGATCCAAGTATCATTATACAATCTTTTCTTCTCATGAATCTGTTACTGTTTTTACACCATGAAGAGGTGTAGGACATTTTTGCCACCAGCTTTGCAGGGTTGAAGGCAGATTATCTCTAAGTGAAAACAATTAAATCAAGCAGCCTCATTACTAACTAGTACTTTGTGTAATGCTTTTCACATTATCTTCCATTTCCCGTTATGATATTTTTACTGTAATCTTCAAAGTTGTTAGACCATATTTTAAATAGTGGATTAATTATTCAATTTAAGATTATTAAAGTATTTAAGATTATTGAAGCATTTCACTTAAGAGACATAAACTTAATCTCCAATTTCCTTTTTCCTTGTTCCCTAATCATACTGATCAGAGAGACATGAATTTTACCACCATGTAAAGGAAAAAAATCCAGATTCGGATAGGGCTTAATCCATGTTTAAATTTAATTGGTGCTAATGACAACATGTTATGAATCAATGATGATTCAGGGTAGACAGACTCAAGTGTGTCAGAAGCTTTATTGGCACTTAGCACGAAAGCACTGCCTAAAGAGGAAACCTAAGCTGCAAGTGTTCAGTTTCAGCTGGATGTGACCATTTTTTCATTCTAGTGACTCCTTAATTCCATGTGATAAAAACTGGGAAAAAAACACCGCTTGAGTATATCTGCAGGACTGGAAAATGTTGTCTGGAGGCAACATACAAGCAATTGCCCCTTGGCAGGCTTTTGTAATTTTCCTGAAGTGAAATTAGATATATAGTATTGAAGTTCCAATCCTGTTTCTGATCTCTCCTTGTTGGACATTAATCTAGCCTAAGTCAAATTTCTGCTAAGATATTAAATGCAATTCTGTTCTCCACTTCAATTCAGGGACTTGGTTTACATCTGTGACTGAAAGATTCACTTTTCTTTGGAAAACTGTTTGTCTTTATCTAGCAAGGATAATGTCATTCCAGTTTGCCATTGCCTTTAATCTTGACATTTCCTTTTCAATATATCAAATAATCATTTTCATTAAAGACATGGGTTCTGATGCTTATGAGTAGTACAGTCTATTTTGAAAAATTAGCTGTAATTCCCACAGAAGCAGTACCTCCTTCTCTAAGATTTGATTGCAGTCTGTGCAATACTATTTCCTCTTCATGTCCTAATTCTTCTACTTCAGTTGTTCCTGAATGTTTCTGCATCCCTTACAATAATCAAATTTACTAGATCACAGAGGAACTGGAGAACATACAGCTTAAAATGCAGCTTAAAACAGTACAAAAAACAGAAGGGAAACCAGGAGTTATGTCAGGAAAAGTACAGAAGAAAGGAGGGCAAAAAAGCCTCTGGGAGATTTAGCCTTTCCATGAGTTCTGCTCCAATCAAGAAGCAAGAAATAAGCATCCTCCAGGACAGGGTGGTGGCTTCTCAGCTCAACAACATAGGCTGAACAGGGATGGCTGTTGGGCTCGGGGTACAGATGTTTCCCCCTTGTTCAGTGCCATGTCTGTAGCCTGGACCCAGCTCAGGCCTCAGGTCGTGCTGCACGGTGGGAGGCTTTGCCCTTACCCCTCTCCTGCTCCTGCAAGTGAAAGGTTTCATGATGTACCATGATATTATTTTTTTTTCCAAAATACCATGTGTTTTCGGGCAACCTTATGGCTTGGGGAAACTTTTGGCAGATATTGCCACCTTTTCCAGCTTGCCTCAGAAATGCACCAAAACAGTTATATCCTATTGACTTTAGGAGAGGAGAACGGCTCCTGTAAAAAACTACACTGTTTTACCCTTCATCTCAGGGAAAAATACACATGATATAATTTCACAAATTATTAATTATTCTTACATACAAAGAAGAACACTCTGTCTCAGCCAATGCACACAATTACCATAACATTGAAAGTGATGCAGAGAAAATTGGGAATCAGAGCTGAGTCCCTAGGTCTTCTAGATCACAAAGCCACCATTCTTCTACATGGACTTGTACTTTAAGTAGAATATATTAGAATCTCCCAAAGGAAAAGTTGTTATATGTATTTTAAGAAATATATATGTACAGTGTCCTCTTATCCCACTAAAACATGTCATATATTCTCACAATATTGCCTTCTGTGTGATTCTGAAAGTTGAATAAAAGCCCTTCTGCTGCTACTGTTGTAGGTAACAGAACTTGTTGTTTAACTCAAATGACAGATGCATGTATTTTTAGAACAAAAGGTCCTGCATGAACTCTGTTCTCCGTGCTGCTTGTATGTAGCTCAGATTATCCCAATACTCATTATAGTCATATAAACCAGATTATTTTAAAAGCTTTAAGTCTATGGCAATATAAAGACAGAAATATTTATCACCTGTCACATTCTGAAGGTGGGGTTTTGGGAGCAATACAAATGCTCTGACTTGTACATGCACTGATTTTTCTTAACACCCACCATGCTTAAATTGCTCAATTACTCTCCCCTTTAGAAATTTAAAATGCAGCAATCACAGCCTAGGGTCTTCTGCTGAAGTGCTAAGCATACTCACTCCCACTCAGGTGCTTTTTTGCCTTCCCCAGCACATATCTTTTATGTCCTCTGACTTCATACTACACCTCTTCGAAAACCAGCAATTCTCCTTGCGTCAGTGTCACACATGCCATTAAGTAGTGCATTTCCAGTTAAGCTGACCAGCCACAGTTTCCCATTCTAATTTCTTTCAGAGCATTTCAAAATAAAGACTCTTTGCTCTAATGCTGCTTCTCAAGAAAAATGCTGAAGAAAATTGTTTTCCTCCAAAGAGTAAGTGAGCTTGACAAGAGTTTGTTACATGTCCCAAATCTAACAGAAGTTCAAACATAGAGCCTTTGAGGATCAGAATTTTCTCTGGAGTGACTAAAGAAGACTTTCTCTAAGGTTGGCTGTTATGAAGCACTCACTGAGATTCAAGAATAAAGTCAAGACCTGAGACTTTACATACTAAATGCTACAGGTGGTGTTACATAAAATTACACTATTTGTAAAGTCTTTGCAGTGGTGGGTTTGAGTAGACTTACTCTATGCAGACCTGATTGTGCTTTACTCATTGAATATTAATTTTGTCAACAGTACAAAAAAAAGTCCTAAAAATATTAAAATACAATAATGGTTTTGTACTTAAATACAGATGAAACTAACAAAAAAAAAAAAAAAAAAAAAAAAAAAGAAAGTATGGCTCACTTATACTCAGATTTTGTTTAATTTAGAATATACATTTGGGAATTCTTGATGTCTGAGACCTTAATTTTTGAGCTCTGTGTCCACTGAGTCCATGAAGAAACCTGCCTAATAAGTTTCTCTGCCATTTAGCCTTATTCTTTAGGATATCTTTGTGGAAACCAACTTTTTAAAACAAAATCATAGGTATAAGTTTTGGGCATCCCTGTATTAAAAATCATGAAATAGTTTTTGTTAAGGAAACATCCTGTTAAAATCGATCTGGTACCAAGTCAGTCTGAAAAGAGCCAGATAGAGATCTCAGATAGTCATCTGCCGCCTTCTTCATCATTAACAAATTACAACCAAACAGAAAGTATCTGTGCCTACATCCTTAAGGCAAGAGACCTGACCAGGACAGAAACCAACCTCTGAAACCTGAAACATATCCAGAGAGATGGCATCAAGCAATTCTTCCCTGATTTTCCTTTTTGAATTGTGCTTCTGACTTAAACATACTGAGATTTAGACAAATAACATCAGGCCTTCTGACAGCTGAGTTGGGTGTAGGAAACACCTGTCTGGAGAGCATCACCTACATGCAGCTCACTAGCATGGGGGATCGCTGTCTTAGTTCTGTGCATACAGTTCAAAGCAGAATGTTTCACAGGAGAAAATTGAAGCAAAACTTCAGTTTAGAGTTGTGGCTGCTAGCTAAAAAGTAGTGTAGATGTTCTAGGTAATGTACATCTGTCATTTATTCCTAAAACTGTATTCCTAAATTGTTGATCAGTTCTTTATTCCTAAAACCTAACAAAATCAGTCAACTAAGATTGTGAGTTGAATCTGCCACCCGAGCATACAACAGTAGCAAGTATCAAAAAGTATTCCCTCCTTTTCTTCCCAACTCTGTGAAATCACTTATGTATGCAAAATGACCATCCACTGCAATAACACAGCAGATCATTCTCGTTGTCTCACAAACATTTTCATTGGCAGCAGAAACTGGTTCACATGCTCTAGCTGTCGCACAAATGCTCTTTAATAAGATCAGCATAACCATAAATTCAACCATTATTCAGGATGTTTCAGAGAAGCAACCTTTGGAGTGAGATGGAAGGAAGAAATCTGGGATAGATAAGAAAAAGAAAACAAAATGCATCGTCAAACTACACAATGTTTGGTTGCTCTCAGCTGACTCCCATTAGTTCCCTTGGCCTCATTTTAAAGTGACTACATAAATATCTCTAGCAGAAAAACAAATGTTGGTCAGGCAGACACATGCATTTACCTGAACAGCACTAGGGCCTGGTTTCTAATTCTTTCAAATGAGAGAAGGAAAGATGTCTGATGCTACCCATCTGTAGTGCCACATAGGGTCTTACCTTCTTGATTATGATAAACTGCCTGCAGTTTATGAGCCAATTTTGGTATCCGTTTTATTGCATAAAGAACACAAGCTCGTATAAACTCTGTCTTCCAATTGGAGTGAATTATATGTAATTTTGATTTACATTGTTGTCTGACAATATTTATCTGTGCTTGCCTGCTGGTAATAATTGGATTAAAATATTTACATTGAGTTCTAATAGAATTTGAATATTTAAGTTGCATTATGCAGAAAAATAAAGGCTGCATACTCAAGTAAAATGATACCAAACTGTTTGAATGACTGTGCAAACATATTATGAAATTAAATTATTTTAAAGTGTTAATTTTTTTCTCCTACCTCAGAAATAATACATGTGAATAGGAAGCTCACATGTAGATTCTTGCCTTCTTACCAATGAATACAAACTCCTTTTTTTGTTTCAGGTAGAGAATCTAGCACAGCAATCTGTGGAATTGTGCTGAAAGGAACTATTGTATTGTTCCCTTTCAAGTATGTCACCCAAAAGCCTTCTGCACTGCCTCATGGCTGATATTTAGGTGATTGGACCAAGCCTTATTTCTCTCCCCAGGGGCAGGACTTAAAAAAATCCAGGATCAGCCTGGAGAAATAAGTGTAATCTATTACATTCACTGTCTTCACGACTTCTCCTTTTGCTTCAGGAAGAAAAGCACATGTGATGACTTTTCGCATACCAAGTTATTCTCTCCACAATCCAGCTAATTTCAAGTTGAAATGGTACTTTGAAAAATACCGAAGCTTTTCCCTTTTCCTATCTTCTCTACCCCACTAGCTGCATGAAGAGGAATGTGACATAAAGCCCCCATTTTCCTCTGAACAACTGTAGCCCTGACATACAGCAGTTGTAGAAGATAGTGTGGAATGGTGGTCTCCCTTCATCTGTTGTGTAAACAAGACAAAAAACTAATCTCAAAGCAAATGGCTACACCCAACTCCTCTATTCCATGCAAAAGCAGAGTCCCACCAGCACAACCCAGAAACATGTTGTTTACATGTTTCTTTTTCAGTTGCAAGACTGACAATCTGCTTGCCCACTGGTATCTGCTCTTGTTAACATTTTCAACCTGACTGGAATGACAAGGAATCTGCCAAAAAAATAAAAAAAAAGGACAGAGAAGGGAAAAGGAAGGAAATGGAACCTACCAAATTCTGGTGAAAGTCATGCAGTTTTGATTCTGTAAGTATTCCACAGGTGGTGGCTGGCTTGGCTTTGCTCATATAATTTTGTGTGCTCAACACTGCAGATTGGCAGGTATTTCTAAATAATTGGTTTATCCAAAGAAGTTTAGCTAAAATATGGAGCTACCTTTAAAACTGATTGTACAAGTTGGGATGCTAAAGAGTGAGAATATATTGGTTTACATCTTCAAAAGCTTTCAGAGTTACAGCTGATTATCTGGTGAATGATGACTCTTGCCAAGTCCTGGCTTCATTCCACTAAAAATATTTTTTCTACATTGAATTCAGGCTGCCTGCTGCTGTCAGTATTCGATTAGCCGACAGAATATGTTATCTTTCTCTTGGTCCGCTGGCACAGGGCTTGATGATGTCAATATTAATCAAAATGCCCTAGGGCAAGAATAGAGGAACACAGACACATTTCCTTCAGCTGTTTACCTAGGAAACAGAAAAACTCAGTGACTTTTATCATCCATCTTCAGTAGCAATGTTTGGTGACAGCAGTCAGACAAATTACTTTGGGTGTTTAGTGTCACTTTGTATTATTTAGCTTTAATAAACCAACAAAGTTTTTTATTTTGCAACATACATTCATATTACAACCATTTTGATTCAAATAAAACTATGCCTTCCAGAGAAACAGATGAGATATAGAAAAAGATATAGCATCTCTCTAAATATAAAGGTGTTTTTCACCTGGAAGAGGAGTGTTCTTGTTCCCTGTATCCACAGGAGAGTTTCTGAACAAGCAGGTGGATTTAGTACTGTTCACATTCCTGACTGTTTCTGAAAGAATCTGTTTTAGCCCTCTGTGATGAGTAAGGCCAAGATAACATTGATCATTTCCTGTTTCCGAGGAACGCTGGTGCACTGGCATACAGCACTGGCTGCTGTATGCAATCTGTAAAGGGTTTTCAGACTGATGGATTTAATTATTGTCTCTTGAGATTACTACAGCCTTTGGTTTAACCATGCTATCAGATTTTTGTTGGTACAAGGTACTAATGAAAGCATTGACCTGGTAATTTCAAACTGCTAGTTGCCAGATATCTCAGGTGTCTTAGAGTATTCTGTGGGTTTCTGTTTTGTTTTGTTTCCCAAAACCTCAGTCTTTGGCCCCACAAGAAGGTGCTAGGTTTTAAGTTTTTATAAAAGTAAATGTTACTATTATTACTGTGCTGTAAATTTGAAGGTGCAACTGAAGCATACCTGGAAGACGGCAAATTCAAATACATGTAAATATTGACATTTACCATACACAATTACATACCAAATATATTTTTAAATAGTGTTTTGTGAATTTGTGACTAGTTGGATTGGAAATATTGCATTTGCACACCTGAAAAGCCTGTAGTTTCCTTCACTTTTAAAGTAATATGTCAATTAAAGCTGAGGATTTTTTTGGGTGACTTACTAAAGAGGTCATGTGTAAGAGTTTGCAGGATAGCTCCTTCTCTATGAAAGGCAGAATTAAACTTCCTAATCTGGAGAGAACGTGAGCAAAGCCAAGACTACCTTATTCATTCCCTGTCCTACCCATCTGCATGGACAAACAGTTCTTGTTCTTGCTCACCCCTGAGAGTCTGAAAATATTCCTCATAGGTATAGCCTCAGAAGTCCATCAGTCCCTCCTTGCTTCCCTCAGCTGCATCAGCTTTATATTCCTCAATCCAATGAGCATTATTTAACAAATATAAAAGTGTCTCTTTCCTTCTTGTCACAGAAAAAGGAAAAAATTCCCTTTCCCTTTGTTTCATTTTCCCTTGTATCCAAACCTCAGAATGCTACAAGGACAAAGCCAACAGTCCTGTCTATTTCCTCATGCACTACAGTCACCTGAACAGGCATATGTAGATGAAGGTAACTTGTGTCATGCTGTAATTAAGATGAAGAAATCATTACTTCATTTTCTGAGAATATTGTGTAAAATTAAGCTGTAACCATAACTAGTGATTGGGTTTTCCTACTTGTCCCCATGCTCTGGTAACATTCAGCATTACATGTTGATTTCTAAATGTGTGATACTTATATTCCATGTTCTTTGTGACCTCTTGCTGTTTAAGAGATTACTTTGTTGAACCTGAACAAACACCACAGCTGAACACACTCTTTCAAACTCCTTTTTTCTGTCTCATTTAAGATAATGACAAACTGCTTGTTAGTAAAATCTTAGAAATAGCATAGTAAATCTCAGAAGACGACATGAAAGTTGTAGACATGGCCTTCCTTTCTACTGCCCCAGTGAATTGACACATCAAATGCTACAGGATGGGGTAGGGAAAACCCCATTCTTAGTTGATTTATTCTTACACTTGGCACCCACAACTGGCTGCCACCACCAGTGATGCTCATGATCTGCTTATCTCAAAGGCTCTCGAAACCCTTACAGCATTCACAATGTATAATAGATTGTTTACACTTATGTTACTCCTCTATTCTTACGTTTAAGATACTCCGTGATTCTAAGGGGCTAACTAAACCTTGTCAACTTATGCTGATGCTGTTGTCAACTAAGCTTAATTTATGCCAATTCCTGTACTCACTTGCATACTTCAGTCATTCAACACATTTTGAATACTATTTATTATTGTGTTTCTTCATACACTTTTCCACTTTTCACTAAATTTTTCCCAGTAAAAGTATCCTGCAAAAAGTTTAAATTCAAGTTCAGCTTAAAAATAAGGTCCTGTGGACAGCACATAGCATGGAATTTGTTGTCAGCTAGAATACTTAGTGATGCTTCCACTACCTGAAACGGCAGTGAACCAATTTTAGCTGCTAACAGACCCCAGTGACAGCACCCAATAAAATTATTTCTGGAGAGAGCATCCCTCATCTTTCAGTCATGCCATACTCCTCCAGGAGAGACCCCAGACACAAGGACTGTGTATGATTGAACACATCCTAATATTCCGACCAAGTCGTAATCTTACTTCTGTAATCGTCAGTAGTGAAAAGCCAAATATTTCATTTCACAGCAGCTACCTGGGCTAGGAATAGGAGCATAACTGTATTCCAGATGCAGGATTAATTCTTGAATGAACAATGAGAACATTTGCACTAGTGTGAATTTGGAAGCATGCAGTATTCCCACTGCCAATTTTTAAAGCATAAACTGTACTGGAGAGCCAAAAAAAGAATCAAAATAAAAACAGCAGGAGGAGAGAAGTTCTTAAGAAATAAAAAAATAATTCGATCCTTTCTGAAGAGAACTTTTCCCCTGAAGAGGATTAAATTCCCCCTGTGGTTCCTCCTTACATATATACTGTAATTTCACCTGCAAGTCTTCAGTTCTGCGACTTTTTCTCCACAAAAGATAACTACAATTTCTGCCAGAAAGTACTAGTTAATGGTTCAGAGAAATTCCCGAGAGATGACTAGATAAAGAAGAATATACCTAAGAGTTCTGAAGTTCAATTTGATCTAGTCTGATTTGGTCAATAATATGAAAATGAGTCCACTAACAAACAGCTAAACTGATTTGATGCCTTTTGAAAGACTTCAGAAAAGTAAACATATCCTCCTTGGATGCCTTCTTCAGATCCCCAGTTTCTTCACGTAGTCAATAACAGATGCAGGTAATATGCTCCTTTAGCCTTTGGATACCTGTTTACAGCAATAATCTCGATAATAATCTCTCGAAAGTTGGCATTTCACTTTGTGCCTAAAATCAGATTATTTTTTCAAGCTGAAATAAAATAATCACTTTCCTGGATGTGTTTGATAGGTCTTTTCTTACACGTAGTCTATGGTTATCTAAGATTAGCATCTTTTAAAAGGTGATATGCAGGTTTTACAGCCATGGACAAACATCAAGGCCTCTGTAGCAACAGTGAGCTACTATAGCAATGAGCTTTTTTAGCATCCCCAGATGTTGCGGTCTCAGCCAAACCCACCAAAACCTGAGCAACAGATGCCCCCTCTCCCTTCCCCCCCCCCTCCTTGGGTAAAGAGAGGAGAGGAAGGAGTTAAAGAGATTCAAGAGTTTAGAACAAACTAAACTACTTTAATGAAAATATAAGCAGCACAATAAAAAGGAAATGTAGAAAAAAAAAAGGAAAAAGGGAGTATACAGTACACACAAAACCGTATCAAGCTCCCAGGACAATGACCACGTCACCAGCAGGCCTCAGGAAAAGTCCCAAACTAGACCCGGCGACCGACAGGAGCTGGGCTCCAGATCTGGAGCCAGGAACGCCCAGATCGGGATCAGAGGCAGATGAACAGGCAGGGTCCTCCTTGGACATCAGCCATCAAAGAAGGAGAAAGAAGAAGGGGAAAGAAGAGGTGGAAAGAAGAGGCTTGACCTGTTGATCCTTCAGTTTTATACGGGGAATGATGCGGATGGGATGGAATACCCCTGTTGGTCAGTCCTGGGTCACCTGTCCTGTCCGCTCCTCCTTGAAGGCGGGACCCTCCGATGGGCGAACGACGAAAATTATCTGACCTTGGTTCTTCCAGCAATAAGTCTAAACAAGGGCCTCTCTGCACCATCCCCCGGTACAATCAGGTCCTATCACTGCGAGATGGAACAGCTCCACACAATGTGCTGTTAATTTCAGAGCCCAGCTAACTAGGAGAGGCCTAGCTAAGAAAGCAAAACTGTAAAACAGAAAATTGGTTCATTTTACCCCAAACCAGGACACCAGTGCACAAGGGTATGCTATGCAGTTCTGACCATACTTTTACAGAGGCTCATCTAGTAAGTGGTAATAGAGAATTTAATTCTGTATTTGCTGTCACTTCTAAGCTTAGACCTACCTAGTGCTATGCATCAGATATGCCATTCATATTGTGTTAGTTGAGCATGTGCTATCCTTGAGTACAAAGGGACCCACAGATTTTTTGAAGACTCAAATAATTACCCTTAGAGGAAATTTAATGAAAGCAATACTTGAAAAGAAGACTGGACCTCAGGCAAGACTCTTGTTGTGTTGGGGCTTTTGTTGTTGTTGTTATTGTTGTTGTTTCTACCAGAAAAAAAATAATGTGGGTTTACTTGATCTCAGGCAGCCCAGTGTGAGTACAGAGGCTGACTTGCCTCCTGGCTGAGGAGTTTTGGGACTTAAATGTAGTCCCTTGCAACGATTTCCTTACCTTGTCATTACTCCATATTGGGTCTTGTATTACACCTGCATTTTTCACAATTAACAGGTTTAAATGAACCATTTATCCCAGGAACACGGGTTCTACACAAACAAAATGGTACAAGTTATTACTGGATTTGTCTATACGATCACTGCAAAGCATGGACTTAGATACAGTAATTCCCGTCTCTGCTGCTCCTAAAAAGGATGGGCTAACACACAGGCTAGGAGATCTGTGATTACCTAGTGTCCTCGGCCCATTTATTCTTAAGAAATACACAAGACGATGTGAGGCAAGCATGTAAAAATTATTTCAATAAATTTAATCCTGTTTTCAAAAGGAAGGGAGAAACATAATTTCGCATTCAAATTTATTTAGATGCATTTATGTGTTCTTTCTCCTCAAATAAATGGTGTCAAACAACCATCCGCGTAATGTACTTTAGTCCCATACTGCAACTATTTGCAGTGACTAATATCTTGTTGCCCATCACCTAAGCTATTACAATGCCAGATATGTTAATTACTTCCTTGAATGTGCAGTACAAAATGTGCTTGGCTTGAAACCATTCTTTAAACAAGTAAAGCATGTATTTTTTTTCCTGGCAGTTTAATTGCACAACTGTCAGCTAGATCACAGCAAACATCTTTTCCTTCCTCATCTTTCATGCCCTAGTCTGTCTTCTTGCAGTGTGGTTGCAATTGCTAAGTAGGAAAAAAAATAAAGAAGGAAAGACAGAACATTTACAGCTTACAAGGCTACATATGTGGTTTTCTAAATACATGTATAAATATAGTTGAGTAACATAGTCTTCAGGAAAAGGAAAGAAACTAGAAGCCAATAAAAATTAGCTGAACTTCCATGAGCATTGCTGGCATGTCCATCCTATGGAATTGTACAAAGGCCATTCACATGAAAGGGGGTATTTACACTGTCAGGAGTAGTGTTTGATCTGCCTATATAAAGGCAAGATATGCTGCAGTGACCTGTGTGAAGGCCTTCCACAGTATTTAAGAACTATTTTGCAAGTGGGTAGGGACTGAGGTCAACTGAATAGCTGGTTGCTCAAGTGTCATCAAGAAACACCACAGAGGCTAGACCAGGAAGGTGCACCGTGGAAGAGCAAGAGCAAATGTAAAACAGTGGCGGGGTGGAGTCATCCCAAAAGTTCCTATTTTTTATAAATATTATAAAAAATATAGACTCACTAGTTAGAAATATCTACCTTTTGTAATTTTGCATGCTCAGGATAATAGTTTTAACTATTAAATGCACTGCTGCTACTTTAAAAGTAGTTTGCTCTAAGAAAATTCCCACTTTATCTTTGAAAAATAACTTTTCCTCTATTCCCTACCTCCTTTACTCCTACAGATAAAAATAGGAAGTCCTTGCAGTTCCACCTTAGCTTAAGGTAAGAATCATTGTTTACTTCTACATCTTTGTGTTAGAAAATTACCAATGCCAAGGCCAAGTTCTTCATCCCCTTTATCTACCTCAATGAGCTTCTTCAGTCCACATGATAACTTCATATGTGAAATACCCAAACTGTTTTTCAAGTTTTGTCTGGTCAACAGCCTCCATCTAAACCCTCTGTCTTTGTGCTACTGCCCTGTGACCACCTCCAGGTGGAAAAAACAGTCTGGCATGCCTTCCTGCTAGAAAAGGATGGGGATGAGGGCTGAAAAGATGGCTGAGTTCTGCAATCTTCTGAAATTCAAACTAAGTATCACTTGTCAGTAAAGTCAATATGGACATGAGATGACAGCTATCCATAGTATGCCCAAATTACTTTGGAGGCCAGCTATCCCTAAGGTAATGTGAACATAGACTTGACACCTTCTCTGTCTTGTATATGCATACAGAGGCCAAGAAATCCCTTAATATTTATCCATAAGAAAATTATTATTTTTAAATTACATCATGCTTTTCCATTTTACTCTGCTTCTATATGGAGATAGGAAGGATCTTTGGTTCTTGTTTGTTAAGAATATTAGCATCTTTGTAGCCAGACTGAATCCTCTCAGTTATTGCTCATGTCCACAAGAAATGTGCCCTTGTGTGGAATATAAATATTCAATGTAAAAATCAAAATAAGCTTTGATTGGATCAGAGACATAGAATAAAAAGATCATATGGTCCAGCCTTTCAGAGAAAAGGGAGCCTGGATGATGATCCCTATCCAATTACATCTTGAAAACCTCCAGCAATGGGGAGTCTACCACATCCCTGAGGTGATTGCTCCAGTGAATGATTTTACTTACTATAAAACAATTTATTTCTTATGTCAAGATGAAATCTCTCACAATGCAACTTGTACACATTGCCCCTTGTCTTCTCCTTGCATCTCCTCGTGAAGAGAAAACATCCATCCTCTTTGTAGCCACCCTTTAAGTTATGTTATCTATACCACACCTTTATGACATTTGAAAAAGTATGTGCCTTTCAATATCACCAAAGATTTCCTGAGCATCCAGTTAAAATTTAAGAAAGATTATAAAATAGTTTAGTATAACTCAATAGGAAGACAAAAATCACTTGAACCTTGAAACTACATATTGTGAAGAGTGGTACTCTTTCATGTGCATGGAAAATTTAAAAAATATTGTGTTGCTGTAAAGACTCACCTGCTGGTACAATGGATACCTGTAATTTCTTAAACTTTCTTCTCAAAACAGGTCAAGATCATTCTGTAGCATTTGTTTAGTACTGATGGTAAAATGATAAAATTCTAATGTGCTCAGAATACTGAAACAGAGACTTCAACCTTGGATATTCAACATGGAAAAACACAGACTGAAGTTAGACCCCTGGACTGAATCACAACTAAATGAAAGGTCTTGGGAAAGGATTATAGAAATCATATATTATTACAGACATAGCCCCTTCACACCTTCAAAAGGATCCTGGAATAGCAGTAATGTAAAAAAAAAAAAAAAAAAGAAAAGAAGCAAGAAATGGAGAGGAGGAAAGAATAAGACTTGCCATCCAGCCTGTAAACCATAAGGTGAACATAACCATAAGGAGTGCACAGAGTTGTATTCCTGCTGATTACAGATGAGAAACATTGCAATTTTTCTGACATAACCTCTGAAAAACATTCTTTCCCTTCAACCAGACCCACCATAACCAAACCAGCTATTTAAAAAAATGTGAAAGCATCTTACATATCTTGTTTTTTAAAGGAGACATAGGGATTGCTAGAAGAGATAATGTATTTTATTAGGCCAAAACATGTTGTTGTCATCTGTGTCTGTGACTTTTATTTGTCTGTGATTTTGAGCCTTCAATAAATTTTATATTTTTTCTGCATTCAAATGTTTGGGATTTCTTTGATGAAACAGGCATTCTTATGTATTTTTCTCATGTATTTTACAGAAAATTAGAATAACACTATCCTTCATATGTTTCACTGAAAGAGAAAATAACATGGGTGAAAGCACACACAAAATGGAAAGCCATGTACCTATAAACTGGTGTGAAGTGTGCAAGGACGTAGATGGATTTTTCACAACCATCTAAAGTAAAATATGAGAATCTGAAGGCTTCTAGTTTATTTTAATGTAATTCCAATGGCATTCTATAGTTCAAAGGCTACTTTCCAGTGCATTTTTTACGTATGGTGTCTGACATTCATTACACTGAAATACGAAAGCAGTGGTTTTGTTACCTTGCCAGTCCAAGGATCTCTGTCCTTTGTTTATCTGTATGGAAGGATGGTGACTGTGTCCTTGATATACAAAGATGTACCCTCACTCAGTTTATGTGCCACCCCTACCACAGACACATGCAGAATGTCATCTCTGTCTGGCAAGCCTGTATTCTGGATTGTTGCGAATTCCATCTGTAATTTTATTGAAGGACTCATAGATATCTTTTAAGATGTTTATTTCTTTGAAGTCTGTGTGTCTTTCTTCTACACTTCATGGCTGATAGATTGACAGTCTTGCCTCAGGCACTTCTTGTGTAGCCTTCAGTTAACCAAGAGCTCAGAGGTGTGATAGCAGTTCTCTCAACCTGACAAAATCCACAGAAGCAAAGGAACTACATAGTGCTCTGTGTTTGTATGTGTGTAGTGGGGGGAGTGAGGGGAAGTATGGTGGAAGATGACTCTTGTCACTGCTTATCCTTTCAATAGGAATCCCCTGCAAACCACATGAGCAGTGAGGCTGGCACATTCATGTCACTAGACAGCTGCACAGCAAGGCTAGATAGATGAAGCCTGCACCCAGCCCAGAAGACTCACATTTTAAGCCTTCCAGTTGCACAGAGAATCTTTCTTGTAATGCAAAATGGAAAGGAGATCTAAAAACAACAACAACAAAAAAAGCCCCTAAAAAGAGGATATAGCGTATGTTTCTTATCCATTTGTAATCATTTAGACTTTGGATTTCTGGTGAGTCTCTCTTGCGTTCCTGAATTCCAAAGAAAAAGTGCGGGATTAATAGGAACAAATAAAAAACATGCCAAAGACTAATATCAAGGAATAACGAGAGAAAAGGTATTGCAGTGTGGTTGCCCTGATGCATTTTGTGTTCAAAATTAACTTGTCAATCAGAATCAGAGAAGATTGTTATTTCTGTTTCTGTTGTTGTTAAGTTGTTCTAAGGAAAAGCAAAGTGTGAGCTCTATGCATTAAATGCTGGAAGTCTGACTCATTTGACACTTTTTTTTTTTGTTACAGTGTCATCCTGGGAAGTTTCCTATTGTATACTTTCAAAAAGATGATTGTCGCATGTGGAAGAACAAAGAATAAGCTTCAGCTAAGGACTGTTTACGCAGCCAAACAATAGGCTGGACTATAATCCAAGGGAAGAGGTAAGAAGGAAAAACCATGCATTAATATAAATTCTTTTAAGGTTCTGTAGAAGACTGACCTATGTAGAATTGAAGTTTTCTGTTTGCGTGAAGGCCTATGTCTCAGGAAACACCGGACACTGCATCAGTAAGGCAGTGGTCAACTAAGCCAATGCTGTGTGGGTTTTGAAGCACTGTGTTACCAGATCTGTCAAAAAAAATCCTTCATTGCATCCAAGTGTTGCTCAAGTGTAAAATTCTGGGAGTCAACTCTCTTCATCTTTGTTTGCTTCACAATGATGTTAAAGCAGCCAGGAGCACTGGAACAGATGACGCATGTTTTTCATGCAACCTTTGGCCACTTCTTGAGCAAATTCCTTCCTGAAAAGTATTCCATGTGAAAGATGGAGAGTGACTGACAAACAGCTAAAATGTCATCTCTAAGATAAGATCCTTTCTTAATAAATCAGTTTCTGCTAAGCAAAGATGGGCATTTCACTATATCTGAATGGTACAAAGGTGAGTGTTAGTAACAAGATCCTCTCAGTCCTCCCCCTATACACTGTAAGCACTTGTTTTAACATTCAGAAACTGTACTAGATGTTGCCCAACGCTTCTCCAAGTGGAAAAGGTGTTTGAGTTTTGCTAGGTTTGTTTTCTTTATAAATAAAAGGTCTACTTGTACTCAAATATCTTTTGTGTAACATGTAAACATGGTATAGACTTGACAGAGTGAAAGAAACAATTATGATAATAAATAAGGAATGAAGAGATCAAGAAAACAGCAAGGAAAAAATGTTATGAATCAACACAGGGAATTGATGGAAAATAAAGAGCCCAGAAGAATGTAGGCAAAATGCAACTGCATTGTATAGGAAGGCTTTCATAATGTGAAAGAAGCACTTGAATCAGATTAATGTAATTCTCTCACTGAAAAAGGTCTTTTGTACCCCTTGTCAGCAGCAATCTCCCTGCAGGACCTCAGGGAGCTCTGACACAGAACGGTCCTCTCCACCACTTGTAGGACTCCACAACACAAACCAAAGTTAAGCAGTAATCTGAGCCATTTAACAAAGAAAAGAGATAACTTTCCACATCAAATTGTTAACAGCGATGAGGAGAGGTGCTTATGAGCAACACAGGTCTACCATTGACAGTGGATTACCTTCAAGATGACCCTTCCAAAAATTATGATTTAATGTCAGTGTTGTTTTACATGTAATATATTTAAGTTACTTCTATTTCTCCTCTTAAGAAAAATTCCAACAAATTTTTAGTAAAATTGTTAGTTGTAACAGTTCCAGTCTAGTCTTGCCTAGCTGCTATATTGGCAAGGAACATTTTAACATCCTTCCCTGCTGGTTTGCTGTAGATTCCTTTTGTGGTGCTTATTATCATTTTGCACTAAAATCAAATGGTGATGGTAATGCAAAAATGTTCTGTGTTGTCCATTTCTACTGGTTTCTACATGTTGTCTGTTTTACTGCTTGACTGTTGTGAGCCTAAAACTAATACTGGGATTTGGAGTTGAGCATTTAATTTTAAATTTCCTTTTCTAAATAGTATTATGAAACCAAGCTCTATTCCAAAGCCCACTTAAATCCACTGAGCAGAATTAACAATTTTCCACAAATCACAGCAGAATTTAACCTGCTAAGCTGAAGACAACATACTACGTATCTTATCTAAAATGTTTTTAGTTGACAGCTCCTGCAGAAATTTTCTTTGCTAGAGGTCATATAATACAGTTAGTAAACAACTGGTCCGAATATTAACTGTATAATTAGCAGTTTGGATGCGCAAATTGTTTAATTTCCAGCAAAAGCAGCTTTAAAAAATTGACATGAATTTCCATAATCCTCTGTAAGAAAACACAGAACTAACAGGACTAGACATTGGCAAGTGACTGAGGATGGGCAGAAAAGTCTAAGGAAAAGGTACTTACCCATCAAGAGCTTTGGACTGCTAATCATTAGAATCACACAAAACCACTTTGCCAGTCTGGGATCTACTAGACATGGACTTAATTTTATTTATTTTTATTTTTTTTTAACAGTTGGTCACCTTTAAGAAAATGTTGTCTCTATTAGAAGTTCCAGGATGCAGATCCTAAGAGCCTTCCATTGCAGTTGTACATCTCTGCACAGTAAGTGTAAGCCAGCAGGCTTGCCTTTCTCACTTCCTTTTTACTCTCCAAGTACATTTGAGAATCACCTGCCTTAGCAACAAAAAAACATGGCGCTAACCCTACTGTGGAATTCCAGAATAATAAGTCCAGAAGGAAATCTAAGAGTACTTCTGGTCCAAAACCCCTCACACAGGTAAGCCAACTCTGAAGTCAGATCCGACTTTGGAGTTAGATCCTGGTGCTCAGGGTCCTATACAGCTGGTGATCCTTCTCCCTGTTGACCTAAGGATATGAGGATGAGATTTAGAGTCAGGTCAGCTTAAGAAAGTGGCTGCTCAAGGTGAAGTCACAATTTTTCTCCCACAGACTATCATAAACACCATGTTTTCCTCTGCTGTAGCAAGTCTGGTCTGGCAGAAATATATAAAACAGAATATAATATATAAAATATATAAACCAGCTCAAGTATGCAACTTTATGTGCACTTTAAATTCAAGGAAGTTATAGTCATTATGATTATTGAAAAAAACCAAAAAAATTGGAAACAACCTTTGGATGTGACCTAGACCAACCCTTGCTCAAAGCATTATTTGACTACCCCTGTGCTAGATGGGTTCAGCTCTCTCAGTAGCTCGGGCAAGGGGAAGAGAGATGAAGCAGAGCTCAAGCACCACCCAGTGTTTCCCTCCTGGGCACTTTACACGCTTATTTAGGTCTTTAAAGTAAATTTCTGGACTCACTCAAGTGTGGAAAATAAAAATGTATCCAATCTTTGTGTCAAGACAAACAAGACCCCAGGTTCCTCCCAAAATGCCTCCTGCTTTCTCTGCAAAGCCTGACAACCTGAACCTTAAAAGTATGAATGTAAAAATTGCAGTTCCATGATGTTTTACAATATTTTACTAGGAAGTCTATCGCTAAACCAAAAAGCTTGCCTAGAGACTAGACACTGAAAAACGTAGTGATATACCCTAGAGTTTACGTTCAAAATATAGACATACGGGTGTTGAAATTTAAATTGCCAGATAAGAATTTTTTTCCACTGCTTTGATTTCAGTTCTATTTTCTTTTCAAATCCTGATTTTAGTGTGACAGAAATTTCATAAAAAATAGCCATTTTCTTAAAATATTAGATATAGTTTATAACAAACACATCCTGAGTCATTCTTGTACTTTCCTAGCATTAGGGATGGAAATTTTGAAAAACAGTGATCTTGACACCAAAACCCGAATTTCATCATACAGATTTTAGATCTGGATTCTTGCTTTAGTTCTAATGCAATCAAGGATTCTTGTATTGCTTTCTTGGACTAACATCTGGGAACTATTTGACCAAATTCTCTAAGAGAACATATAGGCAAACCTAGACGAAGTCAGTGAACTACGTGGGGTGACAGCAAGGAAAAGTTCCTGGCAGCATTGAAGCTGGTTTTGATTGCTTATATATTCCAAAGAATGGAAAATCAAGGGAAAGCAGATATCTGATATTACAAGGCATCTATATTTTCTTTGTACAATTCAGCAGCTTTTTAAACACGGAAGCAAAAAAGGATGAAGCATAAAAATGAAATAACAGAGGCAAACAAAATTAAAAATAAAAAAAATCTACATCTGCAGAGGTTTATAAAGTATTTCCTTAAAAATAATATATACAAAAATTTTTGTTTGTTTGTTCATTTATTATATATGGGGATTTGGTGTTCCTTCAAGACTTGTCAGAACTGTTTTCTGTTGTTTTCCACTTAAAGTTGCAGGCTTTCCCCAAGAGATCCATAACCTTTTTATTTTTTTAAAGACAGACAGCAATATTACAGTAGGTTCCTTAGCTACTAGTTTAATATATTAAATAAATATTATCTAGATCTTATATAAAATAAAATAGACCTTTAAAACACAAAATGCAGGGTTATACACATAATAACAAGTCAGTTTTTATTTTCACATCAAACACTTTCAAGTATGGGGTTTAATTTACATCCAGAAGGACCCTTTCGGGAAAAAAAAATGTTGTAGAAGCTGACTGGATAGATACTTTCTTCTTTCTCTTTTACTTCCCCATGGAATTACAGTTTGGTTTGTTTTTTTTTTGTTTTTTTTTTCTGCAGAGTGAATAGATTTTTATGAAGTTTTCTTGTGTTAAATTGATTTCTTTAGCACTATTCAGCAGTTTTTAAAGAATAGATTATGAAATACAACTTCCCCCTCTCAGCAGGACATTTTATGTTCGTGTGCCCTCAAAAAAAACCCCTGTTGATAAGGATTGATTCTTCATTGCAGTAAACCAGGTAAGAGAACTCCCAGGTCTATAAAAGTGGTCTGTAAGAAGCAGTCAATAAGAAAGAACATGTGGGCACCCCACACAGGGTTATTTGCTGTCTTGGCACTGGAGGAAAATATTTTTGCATTTGTATGATAACCTACTCAGTAGGAACAATGCAAGTTGCATGCTTCTGATGCTTCATTTTATGCTTTGTTAAGCTGAGCCCTGCATATGACAGGTGAAATCTCTCAACATCCACATGAATTACACGTATCAGTAACCATAGGTCTGTATATATACAAACACATATGTATTTGTATATACATATATATATATGTGTGTGTGCAGCTGCTAAGGTAGAATATTTTCTGATGGTTATTGATTTATTTATGCTAAGAGTTTCTTGATGACTGTGAGAAAGCTAATAAGTAGCAGACCGGAATTTTGGCACAAGCACTTTTCTCCCATCTGCCCAGTCCCATCTGATAACCCTACCTGCTCTTCTGAGACTATCATGCTTACTTACATTACTTCATAATGTTTTATTACGAACTTAGCACCACATGTGACCTTCCCAAGACTACTGAAGTGATCAGTAGGAGCCTGGCATTGGTGGCCCCACAGAGATGGTAACCATTCATTCTTTACATTATTTGTGAAGGTAGACACTGACACCTAGAGATAAGTGGTGCCAGGTGGCCCACCCGGCACCCAAAAGACAACATGGCCACAGGCAGTAGCTCCTACACACGTGCACTCGATGTTCCTGTTGCCCTTTTTCTTACAGGATTCAGAACTCTGAGGTGAGACATCATTGGCCAGTGCAACAGTGGTCTGCACCAGAGCCTCAGGACAAATTTCTGAGTAAATCTTAATATATCTTTGCAAGCCACCAGCTAACACTACAGGTAGAGCTAACATATTTCACTGCTTTATTTTAAAGATTATACTAACACCTGCTGGAAAAATGTTTTATTTTGCCTGCCTTCTTGCTTAGCAATAAAAAATTTTAAGGGCTTTTCATCATCACTGTGTGCACAATCCATATACATGCACAGATGAGCGATTTTACTGCAGACACTAACTTGTCTTATAATGTGGCTACATATTCTTCCATTGTCTTCTCTTGGTAAGTGCTAGCAATTTTAACAGTTTTAATATAACCCTGTAATAGTTTTGATTTTTATGATATTTGCAATTTTCCTGTGTTTTCTGAATAGCACATATTTTTGGAGTTTATTATCCAATTGCTTCTGGAATAAATATATATCATTTTTGTTTTGCTTGATCTGCATGTGAGCACTTTCTTATGTACAAGCAACTAAAATGTATTCTCTCTTCTCTAGTAACGAACACCCCTTTAGATCTTGCACTGAGATCCACAGAAAACCAGGGAAAACTGGTATATAAGAAAAGAATCACTGTAAAAAGAGGACAGCTGAGCTAGCATAATTTCTCTATTCAAATTTTTCTATATTAATACTTAAAAATCTTTTAAGATATTAAGATTTCATATTTGCTTGATACCAAAAGACCATAAGTGGAGCTACATCACAAAGCTGAAGCTACTGACTTAGTAGCCAGAAATCACAGTATCTAATTGCTAAACAATCTCCTCCAGACATGCCAGACTAATTTTCTGCTTGATAACTCTCATAATTTCATAATTTCCCTATTGAGTGGTTCCACTCATAGAAACTGAGGTCTTTGGTGCTGTTCTTCTGTCTTTATCGTTTCTCAGTTTGGATACCCAAACTGCAAGTTACCATTGGGGGGAAAAAAAAAAAAGTCTCCATGAAAGTAATTATGGTAATGAGTTTCAGTCACAGGAAAAGAAACATACAACTGCACAGGAAGAACACAACCACCAAGTACAGTCTGCAGGACACACACAGAGAAAATATGGTTACTGGAAACATAATGTTCAACTCTTCTGCCACCATGCTTTGTACTCCTCTGATGACTGGCTATCTGGGGTATTTTCAAAGCTCCTCCAGACTGTTTTACTTTCCTCTAGCTCCTTATTGTTCTTTCTATAAGCACTATATGAGAAAAGTCATTCACTTTCTATTGCAGTGATCATCTTTGAGTGATTAGTATGTTCCTCAGTCTTTTGGTAAAATAAAGCTGTGCATGATATCACTCCAGTCTTCAAAACAGGCAAGAAGGAGGATCCAGGGAACTGTAGGCTGCTTAGTCTCACCCTCGTCCCTGTGAAGGTAATAGAGCTATTCGTTCTAGATGTCATCTCCAAACATATTGAGGAACAGGAAGTTATTGGAAGTGGTCAACTCGAATTTACCAGGGGTAAATCATGCTTGACCAATCTGATAGCCTTCTGTGATGTTATTATTGGATGGCTGGATGAGGAGAGAGCAGCAGATGTCATTTACCTTGACTTCAGCAAGGCTTTTGACACTGTCTCCCATAACGTCCTCATTAGGAAACTGAGGAAATGTGGGCTAGATGAGGGGCAAATGATGTGGATCGAGAGCTGGATCAGAGGGTTGTAATTAACGGAGCAAGATCAAGTTGGAGGCCTGTAACCAGTGGTGTCCCCCAAGAGTCAATACTCAGTCCAGTCTTGTTCAATGTATTCATCAATGACCTGGACAAGGGGACTGAGTGTATCCTCAGCAAGTTCACTGATGATACCAAACTGGGAGGGCTGGCTGACACTCCAGAGTGCTGTGCTGCCATCCAGTTTACCATGGACAGGCTGGAGAGCTGAGCAGAGAAGAACCTTGTGAGGTTCAACAAGGGCAAGTGCAGGATCTTGCACCTGGGGAGGAAGAATTCCAAGCACTGATAGAGGTTAGGGATGGATCTGCTGGAAAGCACTTCTGAGGAGAAGGATCTGGGGGTCCTGGTAGACCATAACTGTCCATGAGCCAGCAACATGCCCTTGTTGCCAAGAGGACCAATGCAATCCTGGGCTGCTTAGGGAAGAATGCGGTCATTCTTCCCCTCTACTCTGCACTGGGAAGGCCACAACTCAAATCCTGCCTCCAGTTCTGGGGCCCCCAGTTCAAAAGAGACAGGAAACTACTGGAAAGAGGCCATCATAGGGCGACAAAGATGATTAAGGGTTTGGAGCATCTCCCTGATGAGGAAAGGCTGAGAGAACTGGGACTCTTTAGCCTGAAGAAGAGAAGGCTGATGTGAGACCTTATTAATGCTTGTAAGTATCTGAAGGATGGGTTGAAAGAGGATAGAGCCAGGCTCTTTTCAGTGGTTCCCAGTGACAGGATGAGGGGCAAAAGGCACAAGCTGATACATAGGAAGTTCCATTCAAATATGAGAAAAAAACTTCTTTATGATGAGGGTGACAGAGCCCTGGAACAGCGAAAAAAACTTCTTTGTGGAATCCCCTTCTCTGGACACCTTCAAGACCTGCCTGGATGCAGTCCTGAGTAATGTACTCTAGGCAATCCTGCTTTAGCAGGAGAGTTGGACTAGATGATCTCTAGAGGTCCCTTCCAACTCTGACAATTCCATGCTTTCGTGATTCCATGATTCCATGATGTCTTCTACACAAAATGATATAATCTTCTTCCTTAAGAACTGGAGACAGCTGAGTTTGGTGGTATTACCCTGCTTCTCCAAGCTATAAAATAAATAACCACGTATTAAATAATAGAACATACAACATTAAAGACAAGATAGATTAAAATAAGCAGATGACTATGCATTTTAGGCAGTGGTAAATGTTGTGCAATCATATGTTAGCTATAATGGTTTGAATCACTGTATAATATGATAAGAAAAATAGATAAATTGGCTTTCAGTATATGTAATTCATAGAATTGTATTAATTATTTTAAAAATATTTAATTTCAGGGGGAAAAAAAGAATGATTAGTCAGGCACATCATCTGTTCCTGATTTAAAATTAGACCAGAAATTATATTCTCCTGAAAAATAATTGGTGGTGGTGTGAAAACAGAGAAGCATTTCAGTTTAGTTTTTATCATTCTGACATTATCACAATTAAACTATCCCTTCATTTTAAAACAGCATAATACAATTAACTGATGTTTTATTAAAAAAAAAAAAAAAAAAAAAAAAAAAAAAAAAAAAAACCAAACAACACAAGAAAAATAATTGAACAGGTAAAATAAACCAAAATATTCTCTTTCAAACCAATGGGGAAAAAAAAAAAAGTTATTCACATTCTTGCAAAATGCAGTTTCAGGGAAGACTTCATTCTTCTAACAAGTGTCAGTACAGGTGCTGGTCTTTTCATTGAGTCACTAAGAGATCCATCATTTGCTCAGTTCCAGTTACACATCAGTCATGCAGTTATGCATTCTGATGTGTGTGACTCTGATCCATGGAAACTGCTTGTCCTTAGATGTTGATTTCAGCCTTTGTCTTCCTAGGTTGCAAAAGTTCAGGGTTTTAGCTGTGAAGATTCAGATCCCAGTCACAGCCAACATGGCAATAACTACAGATAGTCATGAACAGAAAGATGAATTGGCTCAGGTCGTATGTTGAAGTAAATAATTTAGAGTGCTTAATTCATTCATAAATGCAGCCTCTTCTCCTGCTTCCACCACCTCCTCCTTGGCACATCCTTTCCTGCACACATTTCCTGCCACTACAGGGGACCAGCAACACCATGAATAAATAAATACTCAGCAATGTTCATGTAGGGATTGCTGAAGAGTTACTAACTCCAGGTCTTGGCTGCATAAAGTTCAGTTATATAATAGGAAGACAGTGGAAAAAAAATTAAAACTGTAAGGTGGAAAAGTAGCATAATTTGGCAGAATGAGCCCACCAAAACCAAGCCCATGTTCCACCCCTGCCATAGGGTCATCAGGCACTTTGCCTTTAACTTCTTAGTTCCTCAGAATGCAGTGTGAGGAGCAAGTAATTCTTGTACCTCTCTCTCTTCAATCACTGCTTTTATCACTCAGCCTTTCCAGCAGGTTTTGAGCATTCACACATATAAACTTTTATTGAGTCAAAGAGCCTTTCTTGCTGCCACTTACAGGTTAGCCTCCTATTGACTTCACCATAAGAACAGGCAGTTCCTAAAGATTTATCACATTAATGGCAACGCTATCCATTCAATATCCATTTTCTAATTCTATATGACCTCAGAAATCTCAGTAGGTACCAAGTTACTCACACTGATAAAAATTAAACCCCACTGAACTTGTCAAACAAGATGACAGAAACTTCAAATGTTGTCTTGTTCACCACCTGTCCCAACATGACTAACTATACCTGTCAGATATTTATGCAGCCCATTTTTAAAAGACTCTGGGGTAGGATTTCATGACATCCTCAAGCATTTTTTTTTCCAAAGCTTCACTATTTTTACAATTATAAAGTCATTCTAATGTTTAACCTAAATTTCCTTTTCCAGAAATTGGCATATCCTTTTTGTTTCATTCAAAACAGACACAGAGTAAAGGTTATTCCACTCTTCTCAGCAGTCTCCTTTTCATACCATAATTTCCCTACTTATTTTTCTTTGCTCTAGGCTCAGCAGCACATTTCTTTCAATTTTTCTTCATGAATTATGTTCTATCCTGGTGTGTCCTCACTATCATTGCCTTCTCTGGATTACCTCCAACGAGTTTAGCTCATAAAGAAAGAAAGACACTGACACAACTAGTCTCCTCCACTGGAGCTCTTATCAGCACTGCTGAGCAGAAAGAGAGCTTTTGGGTATCCAAGAAGGGATCATGGTGCAATTACTGGCTTCTGCGGAAGCAAGGTGGCAACTGAGCAAGAGTCCCCCAGAGGGCAACTATCTGTTAACAACTAGCATGGTGCAATAGGAGAGAGTCTGAAGTTGAGGATGCGGTGTCCATACTGTATGTTCTCAGGGACATTACTTCAGATTAGCTCTAATCTAGTCCCAGGTACTGAATGCTTGTCACTAATTGCAAAAATAAAAGAAAAAAAAAATGCTTTGTGTCATCCAAAAGTTATCCAGTTCTCCAGCCCAATAACGGTTCCATGATGCAAATCAGAAGCACAGTAACTGGTGCATGTACTTTAAAACACCTGAACAAAAATGTAATGATAAATGCATCCAGTCGTCTTTTCTGGATGTGCATTAGGATTCTCAAATAAGAGTGTATTATGATTTTTAAAACCAAAACATCTCATTCCAGACCTCAATGTATGGGTTGATTGCTCCAGAATGAGAAGCCTAAAGTATGGGAATCAAACCAGCAACGGAGCATGCTCAGTGAGATACATGGAGAGGGTTAGATTTCCATTTCTTGACTGAAGGGGAAGAACTGGAAGGGGAAACCATGCTCTTTCATAGCTTTTTTACACTTTTATAGTGGTTTCTGAGGCTTTTGCTAGACTCCTTTTAAGTATCAGAAGGCCACAAGTTAACTGTAATCAAACTAAAATGTTTTGGCTATTTTTCATAAGATTTGTTTTGATATTCTAGTGTAGGTTTAGAAGATTTTCCAGGCTCTTAAAGGCATAGTCTCATAACTGTACAACACTAAACCTCTTCAGTTGCAAAGTTAATAATTTAACTTGAAGTCAGGAGAAATCAACAAAATCTGCAAGCATGAAGGAAGGCTTTCTTTGAGAGGAAAGATTTTATCCTTTGAGATATCTCTTGCAACTTCAAAAAGGAGCACAACACGCATTTGATTTTACTGCTTGGCAATGGGGAGTAATACTTTCTCAGCTTTCTCTTGAGATACTTCTTAGTACTTTATTGTCTTAATTCCTCAGGAGTAGCTCTCTTCCAAATCCAGGCTACTTCTCAGGCTGAATATTAATTAGTCACCTAGGAAACAAACTCGATGCGCTGCTAGTTTTCTGCTCTGATTCTCTGAAACCTTAGAGACAACTGAGTTTGAGAGGTAGTTGTTTAGTTTGTTTAAACAAAACCCAAATACTTTATTCTCTTGGCTTTCAGTTATGTTCTTCAAAATGTGATATCCTATAGCTGTAATTAGTACATTTGGTTGCTGAGATTTCTATGAATTAGTTTTTATGGAAATGTCAGTTTCAAGGATTAAAAATGATCAAAATATTTTTCCTTAACTTACAGGAGAAAGCAAACAGAATGAATTACCTGCATACATCCCCCTAACCTCCCACAGGCATATTCACCTAGAACAGAGGATAAGAGATTTTAATGAACAAGTACTGGGACCCAAAATTATTCATCCTTATAGTCCAAATTAAGAGATATGATAACAGATACTTTACAGTACTACAGAAGCTATATACTATAGTGATAGGGATTATTAAATAGAAATGAAATAACATAAATTTGCTTTCAGAGGGAGAATGATTTGGACTAAATCAGTGCAAGATCTGTAATTGTAATACTAATAAATACTAAGAATGCTTTTTTTTTCCTTTCCCTACCCCTTATTCCTACTCTGTAGCTGCAATCTCTTTATCCCACTCTTTATTTGTAGCTGTTACATACCTTATTGCAATGTGTTACACCTGTCTGTTTGCAGGTTTATTTTTAAGTATATGAAACTTCCCCACCACAAAGGAAGTTGTGCAGAAATAGCCATATGTTAAATACCTGAGCTTTTGAATATTCAGACTCTGAAAAAACACATAGTTTTAGACTTCAACACACTTCCTGCAGAAACTTTAATTTTCCAGACTCTGCTTAGCAAGACTACTACTTCTTAAACCATTCAAGGGACAGTAAGGGAAAGGAAGAGGAGGAAAGGACACTTTTAACACAGTATTAGTAGGACAGTTTAACATTTTGAAGACATTCGATAGCTCTCTGCCAAAATGGGCCAATGCTCTGCATGACCATGCACAGTCAGCAAAATATATTGCAAGGTGTGCTACAGCAATTTTGGTTTCAATTGTTCCTTCTCAATCTGTTTTAATCTGTTAGGAATGCTGACATTACCATGTCACTGTTCATCTTCCTTTCCCAATTCTTTCAGATATTCATCCCCCCATACTTCTGCTTACCATGGAAAGGGTTGATATGATATTGTTTCTCCTATTTGTTGGGGGTTTCAGAACATAGTTTTAGATATACAGATAATTACGTCTTGTGGAAAGTTAGCATAAAGGATCAGAAGTAAACCTGAATTAAATACAAAATCACTTATGCGATCACTTATATGACAGAAGGGACCAAACTGAATCATAGCTGATGAATCAGAAGAATACTGGCAACACCCCTTAGCATTACTAACTTCTCCTGCTATCATTCAATATCATGTGGTAACATTTGTCTAAAGCCACTCTTAATGGGGGATGTTAAGCAGGTCAAAACATGAATGCTCTACAACATTAATTATATTGTAGAAGCATTTCTGTTTTGCCAACTTGCTAACTTCATTAACCTTCTTAACCCTAACCTTCAGTTTTCTAATTTTGGATAATAAACTAGTGCTTTCTGTTTAGCTAAACTGAGTGCAGTTTATGATGGTTTGCAATATGAAATAAGCCAAATTTCTATTCAGGCATATACAAAAAATCATATACTAGCTAGCATTATTTACAGGGACCATTCACTGAAGTTCCCACTGATTCAATAATAGATAATATATCTGTGGATGGTATTGAAGTTGCATTTTGAAATCAGCCAGGACAAGTATTAACAGAACTTGTGGTTATTGGAAATGGAGACTTGTATTTCTCTTATGCTCTATTTTAAACACAGTTATACATTAAGCATGTCAATGTCATCTGAAAAGTGACACTCAGATGAAACCTACATCTAATAGCAAAAAGTTAGAGCATATCTCAGAATCATAGTCATGTATCTTGTAAGAAACCTCTGGAGGTCATTATCATTGTGCCCCTTCCTTACCATATTTGAATAAATATTCCTTTAATAAGACAGAAGTCATTTCATTCACCACTGGAGTGTGGCAGCCCTTACAGAATAGTGATATTTCCAAGGCTGACCTAAAGACTGTCAGATATTTAATATCTTCCATACACAATAATCAATCACAGAAATTCAATCTCTGGAAATGGCGTTTCTCAAAATGACATTATTGCAAACTGGGAGATATGACAAGAAAGCTGGACTGACTGGAATAAAAATGTGGTTTCTCATAGAGAAGTTCTCCCTAATCATGTAGCCAGTATCTTTTATCACTAGCTTCTGACCATGTATTGCTAATCTCAGGCAGTGAAAAAGCTATTTATTGAGCTAAACTGCCTCTGGTTTGTGAGCCTTTAGGACATTTTGCTTCACAGTTTTGAGCTTTGATCCACAAACATGATGCCTAGAGACTTTCCCCTGAAAATCAAGATTCCCAGTCTGTCTCCTAATTTTTGAGCCTGATAAAATGTGGCTTGTAAAAGGGATACTCCACTCCAAGACTAAAGTGAATCTTGTCTACTTCATGCCCAAGTGACACCTTATATTTCTTAACTGAACTCTGGTAATTAGCAATTCCTTAGGACCTCCTCTATATTCAACTATTATTCACTCACAGCTGAACTAGTAATAAAATTCCGTGTATGCATACACAAATCCTCTGAACTCACACATGCTCCTTTTGCTATCTGTTGGCCATGGGTCATTTTTGATTCTTGACATACACATATTGCTTAAGTCTTTTGCCAGGCTTCAGGTTTTGAGGTTTCTGAGGATTAAGCTATGATTTCTAGAACACACTTGGTAGAAGACACTACCAATGCTGTGAGTTCACTGTGAGTTTTCAAGAAGACTTGAAGACAGGTCTACCTGCAATACAGTTCTGGATAAATACTCTTTTGTTCACACATACTAGAATCAAAAAAGTGACAGAGGGGACTAAACTATTTTTGCTATTAGTCCTCAATTAACTACAGTGTAAATACTGACTTCTGGATACTTTGTTCTCCTAAAACCTCTCCAAGATCATTTGGTCAGCGTGAAGAAAGGGTAATACTAGTACTATCTGCTCCTGTTTCCTGGTTGACAGGCAGGAACCTGTCAACCTAGACCTTTTGAATCCTGAAGCTCAAGGCTAGCCTTGTCTGGTATTTACGCAGGATGTGCAAGAGTGGAAATTCTTGTTCACATTCCCTCCTCTCCCCTTCCTCAAATTGGAGGAGCAGAACACAGATAGCACCTTGTCTTTCACTGAATTCTCATGCAGGTGAGAAGTTGCTACCTCTAAGTTAAAGAGCTCCAAAAGCATATAATGACTTGCAAATGTGAGTAGCACTTAGATGATTCTTAATCTATGAGATACATTTGGAACACTGTGTTTCATAGACTGATGGAAGAAGTGAGTGTCTTTTGAAGAGCTCAGTACAAGAGTCAAAATAATACATCAGAATATGCAGAAGCTGTTAATACATCAGTCTTGAAAATCTGAATTGCAAGTCAAATATTCATACTTGCATCCAAAATCTTCCTCAAATACTGACAGGTGTGTATTTCTCAAGATTACTATTCCATGACTCACTCTCCTTTATCTTCTTTCAGGAATGTTATTTCTAATAGAGAGCATATAATGTGAAGTGATCAGGTGATATTAAAGTTAACATATGTCAACCACAAGATATGTCATACATAACAGCAGACATATTCCTAGTATGAATACCTGCAACTAATGTTTGAGAATGATTATGAGAAAGGCTAGCATCATTGAATTAACTGCCTAGTGACAACATATCTTTAAAGACCATTTTTTTACACTGCTGAGTCACTTCATTTGTCCATGAAAGCATGTCCACATATGGATGGATATGATCCATCCACACTTGAACATGCAGCTGCACTGAACATCTTCCAAAGGCAAAGCGAAACATTTGCCAGAATTTAAATCCTGGAGATGAAATTATTTCAAGACAGAAGTCCCACCAGTTCTTAAATGACTGGAAATTCCAGGTCTACATTAGCTAGTGATCAGGACTTGGATTCAGATTCCATCCAGTGGCTAACACTGCACCACAATATTTTCTAAAGCAGGCTGTAATAGATGATGTAAATTGACCATACAGTTGGGAATTTAGGAATATGCATCCATATACTAGTTGTAATTGTTTGACACCTTTGTTTAATGAGGTAGTAAAAATGCAGCAACAATCTTTTCGAGGCAAAAAATAGTTTCAAAATTGAATATAAAAATGACTGTGTTCCTCCAACTAATAATTAGTCCAAAAAATACAAACCAATTTACAGAAATCAGAAGTCTAGAACCACCGTGACACCGACATAAAGGAACTCATGTCAGAAATTTTAATATTTGCTTTTCTACTTAGACATACAGTGTTGACAAGCCTTCTGGCTGGGTTTGTATGGAAAAATATGCCTTGGGGGATAAACACAAAACCACTATGAAATAGAAATAGAAGAACAGAAAGAAAAGCTAAAACACCACCCTATTAGGTTCCAAACTGTCAGCTAGATCACATCATGCTGGGCTGGGCCTTGTGAAATGATCAAATCAGACTAAGCATTTGGGACAGCCATTTTTTCTTCCCTCTGACTGGAAAATTCCATTTGTGTTGAATAAATATACACAGCATATATTAGCTTTTCCTTTTTTTAAGACACTTTCCATTATATTGTTTTAAAGAGCATGTCAAAAGTTAGTTCATCAGCTCAAATATGGTACCAATCTTTGTTCATGCAGATTCATTACAAACTTTCAAGCTCTTAAGAACAACTCCCAGAAAAGTCCGTTTAGACTTGGGATATGACTTCAGCCATCTCAATGTCTCTGTTTCTGTTTGTTTTTCATGTCATGAAATCAAGTATCCTTTTAGGATTAGGATACACTCACATCTTATGCTACCTTCTCCTTTTGGCAGTCAAAAATTATACTGTGTAAATATCTACTTTCAGTACATCAATTGATTCTCAACCGTTTCAGCCTTTGTATCCATCTTCTATGTTGAGAGAGAAATAGTTGCTGTGTTAAACTGCATTGAAGGTCAGGGGTTTTTTTCCTTTTTTAATCAACATTTGCAGTGGTCTAGATCTTGGTAGTGACAGCTACTACCATTTCAGATTACTGATCTCAGAGAAATAGAATTCATAACAAGGGTTTGTGTAGCATGTACGCTCTACATTATTGGTGTCATGGTTACAAAGTGGGGTACCATTGTTGAGTGAGCACTTCTTGAATTCACTGCATACATTCTGCATACATTCCCTGTATACTTAGTCCTGATTTTTTTTGCTTTCCTCTCATAGACATCTAGATGATAATGCTGAGTTACTAACTTTGACAGTTATTGCGATGTGCATTTGGCTCATCTGAACGTCACTTGTCTTAGAAGAATAATTTGCTGCAGAATCCAGAGACAAAATGTTCATTGTTCAAGTTAATAGTACAGTACATCTCCACCACAAACAAAACAATTTTTGTCTTGTACATAGGCAGATAGTGAATTTGAGGATGCTGCATCTACATCAAGGTTCAAAGTAGGTCTGAAAGACAATGCAAACATTCTGACATGATAGTTTTATGAATTCATAGTATATCAAAGACAGCTTTGTTAACATCACTAGCTCATGAAAAAGAATTTTCTTTGGTATGATGCAATTTCCTTGTTGCAGGCCTTGTTTAACAGCACACAAGCATGGGGCATAGAGCCAAGCAGTACAGAATTGCACCATGATGAACATCCCAAAGGTAGCTTCTGTCAGGCCATGAAACCTAGATGGTGTCAGATCAGACATATCTCTGTGAGACATTCTGCAAGTGTCTTCCCTGAAATCAGGCACTGGCATTTCTCAGTTTTTAACAACCATGGTGCTGCTCTGGGGACTGTAGACGTTGAAATCTAGCAAGACTGCCTCAATGTACCGTGTTGTGAAATATTGCTTCCAGTAATTTAAACCTAAATGCTATTTAAACCTAAATGTAATATCTGATTACAAAACCACCCTATATTATATTTCTTATGCCAAAATATGCTTGCTTTCACTGCTATTAAACATATAGCTTAAATACCATACACTTCAATAAAAAATACTGGGGTTTTGTTCGATTAGGGGTGGGGGAGCAGTGGGATGGTCAGGCTGGGTTTCAGGTTGTTTTTACAAAAATCTTTGATCCTGATATCAGGACAAAATACAGTCAGATCGAGGATGTGAGGAGATGATACCTTCCAATATTAACATCATTCAAACAGTGGAGATAACCTTTCTTAGAAAATAGTGAAGATGTGTTGAGCAGGCATTATCCATTTAAACTAACACTGAGTTTTTCTACTTGGAAACAGCAGATTCTAAATAAATATTTAATTGTAAAAGTTTTGGGTCATAATTAAAAATTATAAAGCAAGAAGTCACATCAAAAATTTACAAAGAGATGAAATTAGATTTATTTATAGCTACACTGTGTAGAATGCCATAATAAGAATAATGCTACCTGTTTCAGAATGAGTCAGTAAAGGACTCATAGAAAAGATGATATCCTGTAGATATCTCTTAGTGCAGCAAATCATCTAAAACTACTTATTCTATATTTACTCCAAAAAGGCCTCTTAGGTAACAGAAGGCTGTTTTGAAATCTGTATTTTCAGCATTCTTGGTGATGTACTGAATTTCCTTTAACAGGTGACAGAAGGTTCTTGGAATTATTTAAAATGCAGTTTCTTATTCCCATTATCCAGGATTTGTTGTTGGTTTCAAGTGTTGTATGTTTTATGTTTTACAGAATAAATCTTAAGCTTAACTACAGTGATTACACTTTCAATTATGATATAGATTTTGAGCACCCTTGAAATAATTGGCTCAAGGAGACTGTAGTGTTTAATTTTGCTTAGAAAAAAATGTTCACCAGAGCTTGGAAGATGAATGTTATTGTAAAACTTTCCTTTCAGCTGTAGTATTTAGTAGTTCAAGTGTGCCAGCAATTTTGATTTACATTATATGCTAGCCTAGTTGACATTGTGGTTGATACAGCTTGAGAAGATATATATTGTCCATAAGGGAGCATCTTCTAATGCTGAGCACATTTAAGAAAGTTACATTTGGTGGCATAAAATTATGATAACTCATCTTTCTCTTGTGCAATTGTATTATGTAATTTTCCTTTTTTCCCTAGGAGAATAATTGCCTTAAAATTGTGATGGTCTGACAGGTTTAGAGTTATACATGTTCTCTATAGTGCACTTTTCCTGATGAATTTATCAGAAAATTACTTTGTTACTGCAGCAACCATGTAGAGATGTTGAAGCAATGAAAGAGAAAAATAGTTTGGCCAAGATACAAGAGGGTAAGAATATTACTGTAATCAGTTAAATTCCTATTAGTGTTCAGTATTTTGTGTATATATCTAAAAAGGGGGTGCCCTCTGTTTTAATAAATATAATAATGAGGATATTAAACGGGATTGTAGAACATAATTTATCTTGGGATTAAACTTTTCTTGGTTCCACAAAAATGACATATTTTTAATATTGTAAAATTTAATTTCTGAAGAAATTCTGGAGAATGTATCTTTTTTTTTTTTTTTTTAATTTAACTTAACTCCATAATCTATCATTTTCTTCTTCTACCTTTCTCCCTGCATTTTATACTTCTGCCTGGTGGCTGTAATTCGTATATCTGGTGACTGAAAAGAAAAAGTTTCATAGCCCTGTGGCCGGACCAAAGAGAGCATAGGAAGTTCATACAATGCTCACAACCTACCTACACATAATTGAAATCAAGGGTACCTTTGGGGAATTTTGATGTGTGCAGTCATGGTATAATGTAATTTTTAGTTTTGTTTGATGTCACTCTAGTTTTTAGCTGGGAGAGGCTGCTGAAATAAGCCCATCTAATACAGCAGCTATTAGAGGCTATTCTTCCACCAGTAAACATGACACTAGTCTGCTCAAATGAATTGAAAAGGATATAGAAAAAAATCTCTAGTGCTAAGAAAGGGGAATATACTATGATGTTAAATGAGGAAACTAATTCTTTGGCACATAGATAATCCAGTTAGCTTTTCTTCGCTAGAGAATTTCAGATATGACAAGCTCTGCATGGTACCAGCATCCCTTGCATTCAGGGACAGTCAGCCCAAAAGACAGAGTTCAGAGGGTGCTGCCATCCACAGTGAAGATTTTCCTTGACCATGTGAGGGAAGGAAGCAGAGCAGCAGTCACCCCTACTGACTTCTTGGTGACTTCTGCTCACCAAACCTGAAGGTAACTTCAGTCCCAGTGGATCCCAAGATACCCAAAAGTAGGAAGGCAATCCAAGTAGGAAGGGCAGGCAATCCAAAATCCTTGGTCTCTCCAAAAGTTTCTCTTTCATCTAGAGAACATTCTGGGAAAAGCTGGAATGGTGACTCAATGACCCCTGGGCAGCCTGCTCCAGTGCTTGATAACTTTTTCAGTGACAAAATTTTTCCTAATATCCAATTTAAACCTCCCCTGGTGCAACTTGAGGCTGTTTCCTCTCATTCTATCACTTTCTACTTGTGAAAAGAGACCAACCCCCACCTTGCTACAACCTCCTTTCAGGTAACTATAGAGAGTGATACGGTCCTCCATCACCCTCCTTTTCTCCGGACTAAACAATCCACATTCAGGATCTCAGCTGCTCCTCATAAGACTTTTTCTCTAGACCCTTCACCAACTTCATTGCCCTTCTCTGGACCTGCTCCAGCATGTCAATGTCTTTTCTGTATTGAGGGCATGATCACTGAGGTACCCACTTCACCCTTTGGAGACTGGAATGAAAAGGATAAATGGAGAAACTACATAATTTCTTTTTGGATGTTATTAGTTTATACAAAATCAAAACAATATGCAACTACATAAACTTGACAGCACCAGCCCACAACTGCCATAAAGGGTTGGGCCATTATGTGCACAGGTCTCCACATTTATACGAACAATAGATCAGAATGAAACACAAGCAAGAGCAGGAGCATTTGTTGTAGGGCCTGTAACTACTTTGATGTGCTTGCTCAAAAGTTAAACCTAAAGCTTTGGTATGGTATGTGCACGTTTCTTCTAACACAGGTGAAGCATAGTTAATGTTGACATGGCCACAACACCTGCCTGGCTCCTTTTTGATCACTTTATGTCACACTTCAGTAGAAGATTCTAATTTCTATAGCCTACTTTCCCCAACACATAATTTGTGTGTCCACCACTGACTGTGGCTTCCAGAAACTTGAAAAAAACTGTAAACAGTGTCATTTTTACTTACATTCTGGAAAGCATCTGTGCTGAATACAGGAGAATATTCAGCATAGAAATGCTTTTTCTACAACCCTGTAACTCACCATTATGGTGCCTTAGCTATAAACATTTTATGTTGCTCCCTTTTTAAAATGCAATTACTGGAACTACTGCAGAAAAGAGCCGCAGTAGGTTCATAAAGCTATTTCTATGTTCCTCAAGAGCTAGCATGGTGCACGGTTGCTGTTCTAACAATTCTAAAGAAATACCCAAGATGTATTCTGTCCTCCATCACTGTGATAGCAAGCTTAATTTGTCAGCTTATTTATTTCTTTGCCCAGTCAGTCTGGTTTGGCCTGGCATATCACCTGAAGATCTTGATAATTTCACTTGTCAGGACTAGATAATCTCACCAGAACATTTATTTTTAAGGTAATTATCAGGTGGCCCCCAATTATTTTTCTCCTATCTGCTGCTCACAGAAAAGAGAAGCAGCAAATTCCTAAGTAGATGATATTCCAAACAGGTCCCCAAATGAGGGTAGCTTGTTCAGGCATCCCGGTTTTCTGAAGACTCTCTATTTTGTTCCCTTTACACCTAAAATATGCATAGTCAAGATACCTAAATTAAAGCTGAGTACCTGAACCCCCGGAGGGCATTATACTGGGGAAAATATAATTATTCATGCTGCAATTGGTGCAGCTTTCCAGCAGAAACCAGAGTTAGGTGAGATCAAGCCCTACACATGGCGGGCTCTAGCTTCAGGGAACAGTCGTTGGTAAACCCTCACTGGAAAACAGCAAAAACTTTTCTGTGTCTCTAGAAAAGTGGGGTTATTCCATCAACTTGAGCACAGTTGGGACCCAGAACTCCTGGGGAAGATTGCACCTTACAGTCTGTGGCAATTTTGGACGTGTTTAAAATGCAGCTAACTTTAAAGTCATCACTGACGTTGCAGATGAGTGCAAGACAGATCTGGCACTGAATGGCAGCTTGTCTTAGTACTGCAGGATGGGAAGGAAAACACAGTCAGTTATCTTTGCAGGTACTGCATGGTGCTAACACAAAAACTGATGCCAAACAAAAAAGATTTGGAAAAATCAGCTACAGTGTATATTTCTACTGGTAGCTTTGTATGAATGTGAAAAAGGTCCTAAAACTTGTATGAAAAAAAAATAAAAAAAATTCCAGGATAGATTAGAGGTTTTTTCATTGTTTAAAGAAGAAATCATAAGTTATGAAAGATCCATCTTCATATACTTGATTCTTTTCGTATTTTAAATTCAATGGAACAGCTGAGTTGCCTTGGAAAACAGCCAAGGACAAGTGTACTTGCTAAATTTTCCCTTCTTTCATTTAAAATACTAGGGTTTCTGTACATGGTCTGCAACACTTGAAAGTCCTACTCTTTCAACAACAAAAAAAGATATTTTTTTTTCCCTTTTTAAAGTTGAGCTTTTGATCCTTTAATCTCTATCCAGTTACCTTTTCCCTTTGAAAGTACAGTAATCATTGTTGACAGTTCAGGCTCTGAAGTCATGGAGGTAGGAGGTGGTATTCTATTTTCTGTTTTCTTTCTCTCAGTCCCATACCTTGGACTTGTCCAATTTTGTGGCAACAGAGCTGACAGATGGCCCTTGCATTCCTATGGGAAGAGGAGTATGGGTATACCAGGGAAATGCTTTTTTGCTGTTTGTTTCTTGTATAGCCAACATGACACCACCTACCGGGAATTTTAAGTAAAGAAGAATATTGCCCAAACAAGAAATACATCTTTTACCTGCCCCTACACTTCGCTCTGGATAAAATGGAAAAAGTGTCTGTGTGTCTCTTTGTCTCAACTTCACATGAATGTGCCAATGCTACTAGTTTATACTCCTTGTGCTATATTCTGCTAACCTGAGTAGAAGTGCTGTCTCAGAAGGAGTAGCTACTTGGTCATGGGGTCCTGCAGGATTCCCCATGAGGGCCTTCACTGACAGCATCTTGCATGAAGCTCCTAATGAGGGAGGAAACCCCTTCCACTCTCTTTATCACCACAGATACCTGCTAGACCAGTCTGGCTTGGTATTTTTTTTCATATTCTTCTTCAACAGATAGCATTTTTTTCCCCAGTGATTTTCTTTATTTTGGGGCTTTTCACACTTCACTTTTGTGAACACAGAGAATGTTCTTAACTAGGCCAGGTCTTTAAAATTAAAGTTGACAACAATATATAACTTCTCTGACTTCATTTTTGAGCAAGTGGTTGTAAGTATTTATCAGTTTTCATTGGCTCACTACAGATTTTATAGATTTAATTCAGCACCTGGTGCATCACACTACTAAGATTCTTCTGAAAATATCATAGCTCAAAATGAAATTAATCCCTCTGGTGAATGATCTGAAACTAAAATATTCTCTATTGATACTGAAAGGCTTTACAAATCTGTCTTCTTTCCAAATCTCTCCTAAAACATAAAGCCAGGATTTATGCCAGTCTGTGAAAGGTTAATTCAGTGAATTCTTTGTCATCCAGGTATGCGTGAGAGACAAAGAGGGAAAAGGCGTACAAACCATTGACAGCTGGACACGATGGTCTGACATTCAGAATGTCTGGGATTCCAGGAGAAAAATACACCTTCTGCTTTTATTTGACTGTATTATGCAAAAGGTTTGCCAATTTTCAAAACTACCAGGACAAAAGTAAATTAAAATCTCTGCAATTTGCTAACAAAGCTGCAGGAATATAATTAATCTCAAACCCTCTTTTTATACAGTTATACCTTTGGGCAGGGTACAAGGCAGGTTCTTGAGTTTCAAACACCTCATTGACAGTAGAGGCTTTGGCATCAGGAGAAGCCATTTGTGACGTGACAGCTCAGTTTTATTTAAGCTTTTCTTCACCTTGACCTCTGGGTGCGATGCTAGTGCAAAGTTCTGTGGGAAAGACCAGAGGTATCACAAAGGTTCTTAAGAGGAGAAACATGACTGCTCTTTGCTGTGGTTCCTACACCAGTGCGTTCAAGTTCAAAGTAATTTCTAGGCACTCTGCATGGGGGCAAAGAGATGCATAAGAGCTTTCATAATTACTAAGTTTAAGTAAAAGGATGTGGTACTTCACAAGCAATGGGGTTCTGAAGTCAAGGGGAAGCTGCCCTTAGATCGCAGGACCAAGAATTTCCTGATGGTGATTAAACACTAGAAGACAATATAGTTTACTCTGTCCTTATTAATCAAGCCTGTGTTTGTTGAAGTTTAAGATTTGCTATAACTATTAGATCATGTGTTTCAGCAAATGAGATTCAGTTAACATGTAATGAGGCAAATCCTACAATGGAGATGCAAAGCTGCTTGAAGCTGATAGCATTAAAAGGTGTAACTCTAAATTGGGCCGCTGCTGCGTTGAAACGATGAAATCAGACAGGTGTAAGTTCCAGGCATGGTGGGTATCAGAAGAAGAGCAATGCAAGTGACAGACAGGCAGTGGCACCGAGCTCAGCTTTTCAAGGCTAATAGAAATTCTCGTTAACACAGTATACAGTACTCATAGCAATGATGCAGCTGAAACCCAGAGGGAATGAACCAAAAAGTAAACATATTTTTTTAAAAGAAAAATCTTTTCAATTTGTGCAAAAAAAAAGGTCTATATAAAAATTTTTGGTTGCCTCAAGTCTCCATGGACAATATGTACTTTTTTATGCATGCACATAAATAGCAGATCACTTTCTCCTTTTGCATGACCATTGTTCTACATTACTATTCTTGAGCCAATGCAATTTATGCCCTTTCCTGTTTAACTTGTAGTCTTTACTTACATTCTCTGACTGTGATGGGAGTGGCAGCAAGTGATTCAGTATTCAGTAAGTGACAGAAATACAGATTTGAAATAAGTAAGTGAACCAAAATGGGTTAGAATATTATTTGGATAGACAAAATTTCTGCTGGAAAATGTAGTGGCTTCATTGACCACAGAACATAGCTTTTTTGAAAAAGCAGCTATCTCTAGGCCACTGGAGTAACTGCACCTTCTTTTTAATCTAATTATCATGTTGCATGAAATCAACACCATGGGTTTTCACCCTTGCTTTCCTAAGCTATATGCTGACTCAATCCATAAAAGTTCAGATTAAATTGTCCCAGCTTCAGAAGAAAAATATTCTGAGATTCAATTGATCTGTGTTCAGGGTAATACATTGCAGGAATGGAAATGGGAATATGAGTGTAGGATTGCTATTTTACTAAGCACATTAATCTTATTTTATGGCTACTGGTCACCTTACCTACTTTTGCCAGGATTTCTTACACTCAGGACTAATATTTACTTCCTTCCTAGACTCAAGCAGGAGGAAAAAAGGAATAGAGAGAATAAATTTGTGTGAGTCAGGGAAAAGTGTTACATAACTGATGGGGAGGAAAGAAACATTTTAATAAACAGAATTGGAAGATAGGGAAAATTAATAATTAATATAGCAAACTAAACGTATTGTAACTTTATTTCATTTTAGAAAAGCAATAAATGAGGCCAGGACTGGAATTTCAGTATTGAATGTGATTTCAGAGTTACATGAATGTAATACTGTTTTTCAGTAGGGGGTCTTGACTGTCTTCTTTCAGTCACTGAGTAGCATTCTTTTCCATCTTGCCATTTCTCTCTTCTTTTGAACATGTCTTGATGCTTCAGTGTATTAATGTGATTCAAAGTCAAAATCACTAGGACCTGGTGTATCTGAGTTCAATACAGGGGCAGGTCAGTAGGCCAGCCTTTCCTGGGTCAATGTAGCCATTACATACACACTGTGTCCCACATTTGTGACTCATTTTTATAAGTCATATTTTTATTAGTTTTCTTGTAATGTTCAGCATGTAGAGGGGGAAAAATGCATGCAGAGGAGCAGCTCTTAGTGACAGTGATGCCTGTTCCAAGGTTTCTCTGCAGACATTCAAAACTCACCTGGACAAGTTCCTGTGCAACCTGCTCTAGGAGGACCTGCTTGGGCAGGGGGCTTAGACTAGATGATCTCCAGAGGCCACTTCCAACTCCATATCATTCTGCAATTCTCTGTGGTTCTGCAATATGGTAGTTGAGGGTCTACAGCTGCAGTCAGCAGGCTGCAATTACCAGTAGCAAATAGAAATGTTGGACAAGGCTTTTCCTGGAAAAGCTTGAAGGCATTAGCTGAAATACCTGGTTTAAAACATTAAGACAATTTATATCAAGTTCTCTCAAGAGTCTGAAGTTTCCTCTGCGTGTCTTCCAATTACTACTCACTGCCCAGCCTGTGGTGTCTGACCCAGTCATCTCAGGGTCTGACTTGGTGCCATAGGTGACAATTATTGCACAAAATGTTTTTGTAATAGTGGAAAACGCAAATATTAGTAGCTGCATCTAAGTTTGCTGATGGCACACCTGGATCACAGTAGCTGTCAACCATGCAATCATTGCTGTGGTTTCATGGGGAAGCTGTGCTCCTCTCAGGAAGCCCACAGAGATTTCAGTGATCTCTGTCTCTGTCTATGCTGAGCCTTCACTTCTTGTGCCTTTGTTTTGAGACCCAAATAAGAATTTGCACACCAAAGGTTCAAAAACAGGCTTGTTCCCTTTCCAGTTCTTAAATTATTCTGATGTCTATTACTGCTCAGATGGCACTGGAATAATGCAAAAATCTTCATCCAGTGGCTCAGCTGAGTACAGTATGAGAGCAAGTCTACAGTACAGTCATTTCTTTGTTCTTAATGTAGACCACTGCTTTGCAGACATTTGTATAAATTTAAATCACTCCCTTTTGTCAACCACATCCGTATTCAAACATTATTTTGTCATTTTATTTTGCAAGCTGTTTCAGCAGATTGAGTCCTTGTTCCAATATTATGTAATTATTTTATAAGCCAAGTTACATTACATGTGGTGTATTTCTTCCACAGCTCAAAATTATTTATAGGGAAATTAATAAAACACTTCAAACCAACTGTCATTGTGACAAGTATGAATGTTGCTGGTTGCTGGTTCAACACTGAAATATTTCCCAAATGAATTATTCTTCTGGCTATCTAAATAACCCAGCTTTAAATTCAACAACTGAAAGATTTTGCTTTTTTTTAATAATATATGCAATCATTAGAAGTCCATGAGTTTGTTTAAGCATCCACTTTTATGTTGCCCTGCCCAACATACATATCTGGTATATGCCTTGTACACTGATGTCTCAAATACCTTTGAAATTAGAAAATATATTGTTGTCCTTTTAGATTTTCAAGACAGATTAGCTCTATGCAGCATTTCCAACAAAATAAGACATTCTATTTTTAGCTTTTCAATCCATTTATTTGCCAATAGTCTCATATCCACTTTGTAATGCATGAGATAATGAAACTGAGATCCTGTCCTGGCTGAGCAAGGACCTCAACACTGTGTTAGCAGTCTGGCTGTTTTCCAAGTGAATTATACCTGTCATGTTTCTGGAACCAAGATCTTCTCAGCAGTTAATGAATTTTTCACACAGTCCTGCTTGCAGATACACTGTTGGTGGTGGAATTCCACAGAATAAGTGGGGTCAGACCAGGTAGGCAAGCAGGAACATAGACCTCCTGGGAGACATCTGAGCACTACCAGAACAGAGTCCTGCTCCAAGTTACTCCTAATACCGAGTGTCCAAACTCGGTTTTGAATTACACCAAATAAATAGATTTTGCCTCCTTTATTGAGTGTAAATCTGAAATGGGGTTTGTTCTTTGCCACCACAAGCAGTGTAAATTCAACTGATTGCCTCCCTGATTTCCCTTGCTTCCTAACGGGTGCATTATTCCTATTTCTTCTCTCTTGCATGCATTCAATCTGCTTTGAATGCTTCCTAAGAGGGAAAAAGGCACATGTAAATGTTGTGTGTTAGGAAAAAAAATCAAAGGCTTTTTCTGTCCTGTTTTTTTGAGTTTTTCAAATGCAGAGAGTGCTTTGATCACAAGAGAGTGTGAAAGGAGTGAGGAACCAACAACACTTGGAGGAATTTAGAGAAGGAGAACAAAAGTGATGCAGGACTCTCAGATGTACTAGAAGCAGTGAAACAAAATTAATTCAACATGTGGAAAAAGTCACATGAGAAACAGTTGAAATAGTTTGAGGACAAAAAGAGGTGGAATTTTGTTCTCAAGGAAACTATAAAAAACTTTCTGATTGTCTTTTTAAATAATTAAAGAAAAAATACAAACCTATATTAAAAAAACATAAATTCCATAGAAAATGGTCCTACAGATCAAGGGAGATGAAATAAATAAAATACTGGGAATCAACAGTGTTTTTTGACTTTTGTGACTCTAACTTTTACAATGTCTGATAGGCTTTCATTGAGATTTTCTGTATGATGCTTCTACACATTTAGTCCAGTCTGCTTTTACACTGTTTAATTTCCTCACCTCGTACTGAATAATTGAAGGGAAATGCAAACTAAAACATTTGCCACAATTTCATCCCATTCTGCTGTAAATACTACAAAGAGAGAAATCAAGGAGAGATATGGTGGAGTAACAACAAATACCATGACTGACTTGATTTCTCAAAACTCCTTCTCTGAAAAGATGATAATATGTGATAAAGGAGACTACTGTGTCTTTTCTCTGCCTGAAGAATGTTAAAATAAAAGTATTAAAAATTTAAACAAAACTATTTTTTTTCTTTGACAGGCAAATTCATCACAACTCAAAGGTAGTGTCTGAAGATGGGTAAGGAATTGAAAAAGGGACAATTAAAAGCCTGTTAACAATTAAAAGAGTTATAATTGTAAATAACAAATAGGTTTATAAAAGACTTCTATTTGGTCACTGGAGTATCAGAATTCAAGACTTAAAGGGTAAAGTGTGAAAACAGGGAGTATGACCTTCCAAAAAAGACAGGTTAAGGTACATTCAGATGATAGAACTTTCAGGATATGATTAGTAAAACACCAAAAGCAACACATAGTTTTAAAGAGTACAGCCTTTTCCAAGAGCAGCTCGGTAGCAATAAAGGAGGATGTATTGTATTGGGCTCCTTTGGCTTGCTCCCTCATGACTCTTCATTTCCTTTGCCTCACTTGACTGGCCTCCCATAATGCTGATCCATAGCCTGGTCTTTCTGGTGATCTTGGTTCTTCCACTTCGGTGCCCATCAGTCAATCATTATTTAAACTGAGTGATTTCGGTCAGTATCTCCAGAAAAAAAACTCTTCCTTGTCACTCCAGGGATATTTTTCATATTTGGTGCTGGCTGTATGTTTTCCTGCCCTGGGTTTGGTAATATTTTTTATTCATCCAGGCACAGGTGTGTGATGTTGTGGATCTTTAATTTAGGACAAGACCCTGTTGGTCTCTAGTCTTATGGACTTTACTACTCACTATCTGGGATGAGTAGCGCTTGGTGCGTCCCATGAAGGTCCAGTACTTCCTAAAAGGGAACATGCCTTCCTCCACACCTCCACCCTTCCCTCCTCCTCTTCTCCCCAGCAAATAAAAGCTGTTGTGGCCAAGTGACTTCTGAAAGTTTCTGTGTACTGAAAATTTAGAGTGCTATGGGTTTTACAACACAAGCAATGTTTATTTCATTGATCCTGTATAGTCTAGGAAGCTTTTAAACACACTAGATTTCCCATAGTGGTGCTGTGGATCTGTTTGTCAGATCAGACTGAGGCCACAGTCTGTGGAAATAATCTTCACTTGTGAGTCCAGTAGGTTGTCAAGATGTACAAGCCATTGCCATAAACATCCTAGCTCAAAGATCTGCAGTTTAACTGCAGGTTGTTAAGCTGTCAGGTGTTTCTTTATTATTGCTAACTTTAAAAAATATCCAAATAATAGATATTGATTTTTCTTTTTTCTTTTTTTTTTTTTTAAAAAAAAACCCATACGTCTGCAGTCTCTCAAAAACAGTGAAAGAAATGTCTGCATCATAGTCCCTCAATAACAATTTTCAGAAAATACTACGGGGAAAATAAGCTGAATCCTTTTGGAGAACTGAGGGTTTGGGGCAACAAATCTGTTTTATGAGCATCTTGAAGTCACTATCACTCACTTATTCCCAGTGCTCCAGTCAGCCCTCCTGATTTTAGCTACTTTCTGCGTTACTTCTGATTAAATGCTTAAGACTTCATAGCTGAGAGCAAAAAGACATTCTGCATGATGTCTCTGTAGCTAAAGCCTCTCTTTTGAGGATTTGATGGGTCAGTGTCCTGAAGAAGGGTTCACACAAACTTTGTGAAGAGAAAGATCAATTTTCATCTGAAACACAGAAGACAAATACAGATATATCTTCCTCAGTAAAGAAAAAAGTATCTTCCTTTCATAGCTAGAAGACTTGACTATAAATCAGCTACTTAAATCACTGGTTTTAAACTTCAGTTATACTCTAAATCAAAGGAACACTTGACATGTTTATTTCTTTAATAGATTTTGAGTGCGTTTAGTTTTAAAATTGTAGTATTCATTTTTCTAAAACCATATCTAGAGTGGCAAATGCACTGAAAAAAAAATCCTGAAGTTCTGTTGGACATGGAAGAGGAAACTTCTCTATCAATGCTCAAAGTACTTTCAGTTAATATATTGGTTTTGTACTTTTCTTTGGCAGCTGCCATAAAATAGTTATTACATTTTGATCTCTGAGGAGCTTTCACTACCTGGAAATTTTCAAACAGAAAAGGGGTAAAATAGACTTCATAAAACTGATTATACACTGGCTTGGCTTTATTGTTTGTATTTTATTGTCACAGTCTCAAAGTGTGGCTTCTTCTATAAGACAGGTTACAGGCTTTCAGATGTATAGATTAAAAAAGTCTGCTGTATTTTAGGGGTTGTTTGCTGGGTTTAGAGGTTAATAATCTTATAGTTCTCAGTGTGTAGTTTTATTAAAAACATTTTTTTTTCTGTATTCATCTGCATATTAAACCTAGATCCTTATTTATACTGTTTCCAGAAGATTTATTGTTTTGGCATTTCCATTTGTTTTGCTAAGAAACACCAGAGCTTATAGGCTGCTTGCAGCTTCTACTAAGATGTCATGTACCCTGTTGCACTGAGGCAAAAATTGCTGGAGTGTTTTGTTTTGTTTTGTTTTCTTCTAATGTAAATGGAAAAGAGGAAAGCTTGGAGAACAATTCTGGACTTGAGATTGGTAGAACCATGTGCCAAGTAAAAACCAGCAACTCTTGAATTATTTCTTTTAAAAACAGCTTCTTCTTTTCCTCAGAGCTCTTGTTAGGGACCACATTAGCTATGCTTATTGCAGTATATGACTCTTCCTTCTCTTTCTTGCCAACCCTGGCTGCTATGCAGAAATATCTTCTTTCCACGAGGGATGGGAATGGACCAGCCCTGCTGTTCCCTGCTAGCTGAAACCTTCTTTGGTCACTAGCCTTGGAAGCAGACGGATACTACTTTGGCATTACACTGGTTATTAGTAGAAAGACCATACAAATATTTGGCTGTTGGGTGGATATACAGCATGGAGTCTGGAGAGGGGAAAAGGAGGAGAAGAAATAACAGTCACCTCAACTAAAATGGCTGTGGGAGAATGAAGAGAGGGGAGCAGCCCCGGAGCAGAGCACAGCATAGAATGAAAGTGCAGCTGCAGGACACCTGCATACAACAATGAATAATCAGTCACACAGAGCAAGCAACGATGCTCCTGGCTGGGCTTTTCGAAAGATCCTCAGTGATTCAAGAGCACAACTGCTATTGACTTCCAGTGGGGCTTTAAGCACTTTCCAAAATTTACCCCTTAATACACCAAGCTGTTAGTTGATGTTTTTGTACTTCACTCTTTTTTAGCCCTGTTCATTTTTTGATTTGGCTGCCTTGGAAACCTACTGCCAGTTTCCATGGAGCAGTGCACTACAGTGTATATATATTATTATAGCTTTACCTTTATATTTTCTGGTCCTAGAGCATGGAAATGGTCATTCTCAAAACTCTGAGCCCCTGAAAGACAAGGAAAGGAATCATAGGATTCCCTGTTCTGGAAAAGGAATGTCAACCATGGAAACATATGCCTGTCAATTAAAGCACTCTCCTCTCACTATTGTCTTCGTCATCCAGCTCCTCACTGATGTCATATTTGAGCCCACATATTTTCTAAGCAGTGCTAGAAAACACATTGACACCATCAAATGACCACAGTTCACACCAGCAATGGCATTTGCACTAATTCAGTGTCAGGGCTCAGTCCCAGAGCTAGTCTCAGAGACACCAGCGACTACAAAGCAGGGCATTGTGTGCACTGAATTAGGAACTGAAGTTACGTGCATGGTGCTAAAAAGACAATCTCAGCACAAGTTAGTCCATGCTAATTGTACCAGCTCTAAGACTGACTCCCTTTAGCGAATAACAGAAATAAAATGGGAAATTTTGCATAGGTCGGCATCAGTATTAATGACAAAATTATAGGACCTCTACTCTGCTCAGTGGTCCAAAACAGAAGCTCTTCCCCCTTTAAGTTATATCAGGGAACTGGATTTGGTCTGGGTAAACACAGAAGCAAAGGCAGCTGCAGGGCACAAGCATATTGAATGGTAGTGGGAAGAGAGTCGCACTGGTGTTTGGTAGAAGTTGGGCCAGGCTTAGTTTTTTCTAGTACATAGATGCATACAATGTTACTTAATTTTTTTTTGTTGTTTGCAGGCTAAGAATTAACAGGCAGATTTTAGTGGATGAATTCAACTATTAGTTCTAATGAGCCACTTTTCAGAAGAGCTGTCACCACAGTTCAAAAATATCTCCATAAACCATTAAAGAAAAAAAATCATTCGGTACTTTAATCTGGTTAGTACAGCAGTGTTGTAATACTCAAGACAACTGTACCACTTAAACAACTATGATTACAGTGCTTTGGAGGAAACTAATTGCCTTCAATACTCTCCTGCCATGAGACATATGGCCATGGTGGAGCATAGGATGACAGGATTTTATTTGCATGCTGGGAACTTTGTGTTCAACAGGGAAACTTCAAAGCAGCCTCTGAGTGGTCAAAAAGGAGAGCTCTTTATAGCTGTAAATACAAACTACTGAAAGATATTCTTCCAGGAAATATTAGCAAGCTTTAACAACTAGAGAGTTATATTCAGCACTGCCATACTACTGCAGAAAAGATATGTATCAAACCATCTGGAGTAAGAGTTTCCCTGGGCAGCACATTTCTTGCTATTTTCCCTTGAAAAGGTGAAGGCAATAGTCTCTAACTTTCAAAAGTATTCTTTGTCACATCTAGGAGTTTCACAAATAAAAGGAAAATTAAATTTAAACACTCCTTTCTGTGTGGCAGGGGAACACCTCTGGAGTAATTTCAGAATTTTTGATGGCTCATGTTGTGTTTCATGGGTTGGGTTTTTTTCACAATCTTCTGTTCTTCTCTCCTCCTCCCTTCTCAATGTGATTCACAGAAACTTCATTAGATTTTAAACAAACAAAAATCCTAGAATCTGTGGTCTGAGATAAATGCATTTATTTGTGCTTAATTCCCTTTTGGAATTCCCTGTTGGTAATGGGTTCTGTCTGCATCTAGTCCCTTTTTATGGAGGAAGAAAACAGCCTGTCAAGTAACCTGTAGTTCAAAATCTGAACATGTTCTGATCTATAGTTTTGACAGGTAGTGCAGTTCCTGACCCTCATCAATATCTTGCTGATTTTCTGGAATTCAGCATAACAGTGAATGCTTACTGCTTGAGAGGTTATAATTATGTTTATAATATATATATATAATATATATTAATATANGTTATATGTTGTTGCAGAATTGCTGGTGTTGCCAGGGATCTCCAGAAATCATCTAGTCCAACCTTCCTGCTCAAAGCCAGGTCAGGTAGAGCAGGTTGTTGTTCAAAGCCATGGTACAATCAGGTCTTGAATAGCTCCAAGGATGGAGACTCCACAATCCCCTTGGAAAATCTGCTCCAGGGTTTAACCAACTTCATTGTAAAAATGCTTTTTCTTATACTTAAATTGAGTTTTCTCTGTTTCAGATCTTGCCCATTTCCCTGTGCACCACTTAGAAGGGTCTGGCTCTGTTTCTTTTATGCACCCCAGTCAGGTATTTATATACATGGGCAAGATTCCCCTGACCCTTCTCCAGACTGAACCACCCCAGCTCTCCCAGCTTCTCCTCGGGTGCTCCAATCCCTAATTACCTCCATGGCTCTTTTCAGGACTTGCTCCAGTATACACACAGCCCTTTTGTACTGCTCAGCACTGGATCCAGGTCTCCAGATGTGGTCCACACCGGCCGGGCGGAAGGATTACTTCCCCTGATGCGTTGGCAATGTTCTTTTTATTGCTACTGCTCGTCACGAGTCTGTGTAAGGAGAATGAGGGGTTTTTTCCTATCAAATTATTTTATGGCCCTTGAACAGCTATTGTAATCAGATAAAATAAGGCTGTGATCTCCAATAAGAAATTGGCCTCAGTGAATTTCCATCTTGTCTGACAGCAAAACAAAAATACATATGCAATATTCATGCTTCATTTGAAGTAGTTATATACTATTGTTTCTATTTAGTGCTCTTAAATTCTCATTTATTCCCACATAAATTTGACAGTGCATCAGATCCATAAAGAAAGAAGTTTATGTATGCATTCAAAGAGCCTCTGAAGTGCTTCTTATTTAGACTATAAAGTTCATGTATTATTTCTTTGAGAAGTTATAAAGTGGTTTTAAACTAAAAAAAAAATCCACAAAGTGATTTCATTTTGTAGCACTGAAAATGCAAAATTACACAATTTAAACTGAGTAGTGTAATGACATTGTTTAAAAGGAAATGGTTGGGTTTTTCCTTTAAAAAAGTGACTACAGATTGGAGAACTCTAGCAATTGGAAGATCTGTACACTGAGAGTCACAAGACCAAATGCTTATGATATTGTGAATTATCTTAATTTTCCAATATAATGTTTTTTAATATGTGAGAGTTGTAGATGTAGTACTGTAGATGAGTATTGCAGAGAATGCACACAAAGTAGCTAATAGTGTTCAGTAAGTAGTAATAGTGTGTTGGAAACAGGTGTAGTACTTTACAGCCATATTCTATCACATTTTTAATTGTTTTGCCGTTCTGATGAATTTCTTGCAGGAGCGATGTAATGTCCAATAGGGCTTGTGTGGTTTCTGTATTTGTTAGTTCTGATGAGCAGCTTGTAGTGGTGATGGCAACGTCTGATCTGCCAGACCTGATTCATGGGAAGTGGTCTAGGGTAGAAGTGCATCTGTAATGAAAATTTGCTGAAAGGTCCTAGTACTGAATGCAGTCAATGTCTCTCCCAATAAGTATGTTTTATTTTCACAGAAAAACTTTTCTTTAAAAAATTTTGATTGCACAGTGATTGGCTAGCAAGAAAATCTTTGGCCTCTTAGGGCAAAGCAACAATTATGGACAGAAAGATGAGGACTGAGTTCAAATATGTCACAGAAGTATTATATTTTTATTATTAAAAATGCTTGGAAAATATATTGCACATAAATTTACAAGACACAGCTGACATCTGAGATATAGCTATATTTTCTTTCCCCCAAAATGAAGAACAGAACTGGAAAAGTTTGCTGTTTTACTACCATCTTCTATATCTTCCTCAAAACCACACACCTCTTTCCCTTCAAGGGAATGTTTTAGAAATACACACTCATAAACTGAGAATCATAGAATGGATAGGGTGGGAAGGGAGCTTTAAACATCATTTAGTTCAATCCGCTGGCCATGGGTAGAGACATCTTGCATTATGTCAGGTTGTTCGTGGCCCCGTCCAACACTTTCAGGGCTGGGGTATCCACAACTTCTCTGTGCAACCTGTTCCTGTATCTCACCACCTTCAGAGTAAAGAATTTATCCCCTTAATGTACATCTACCTTCTTTTAGTTTAAAATCATCATCTCTTGTCCTATCATTGCAGGCCCTGGTAAAATATCTCTCTTCCTCTTTCTTATAAGCCCCCTTTCAGTATCAAAAGACCACAATAAGTTCTCACCAAAATCTTCTCCAGGCTGAACAACCCCATTTCCCTCAGGTTTTGTTCATGCAAGAGGCATTCCATCCTGCTGATTATTTTGGTGCCTTCATCTGGACCAGCCATAAAACAACCACATCTTTCTTGTGCTGGATTGCAGCTTCCAGCAGATCATGTTATTCAAATAATATTTTCCAAATACCTGCAACTCAAAAAAAAAAAAAAAAAAAAAAAAGGGAGGGGGTGTATTACAGCACTGAAAATATAATTCTGTGTCTTTTGATTCCTCTGCAAATTCTGATTATAAACTTTAAAGTGTGGCAAAAACTATTCAAAAACTATTGTAAAATATTGTGGTTAGGATGTGAAAGTTATAGTCTAACAATTAAACTTTGTGGTCCACAATCAGAAGATACCTTTGGCAAGTAACGGCCCATGGTCTGCAGATATTTTGATAGTCCTAAATGCTCTGACTGCAGTGCAATTGCTGCATGTGTTGCTTGGCTTTGATAGAGTCAGGCTGTCAAGGAAATAAAGACTTTGTATGCATGCTTTCTCTTCTGCCCAAAGGTCAAGGCAAGACACCACATTTCTACGAATATTTGGATTGGATAGCCTGGTTTAGCCTCTAGCTTATTCCAAGCAGTATTTGCACTGATGCTTTTTGGCTTGCCTGTTGACTGATGATTTATGGTAAGTAAAACTTAATAAATGATAATTCATTTAATAATGTAGATACCTATCTGTGTCTGTGGCTGCTTGTGTCTGTATATGCTTGAGCCAAACATTCAGTTGCCTCTGCCTTTTTCAGCTCCAGCAAGAGTCAATTTTTCAACATTCCTTAATCTCCCTCAACACCAATATCATCCTCATCCTCCACACTTGCCCATCTAGCTAAGGGACAGCTTCAAGACCTGGCTCAGGTGAAGGCTGCCACATGGGATCCAGTTGGTAGAGGGTAAGGGAAGCAGGCAGCAGTTATTTTGGTGTCTATCTCCAGCTGATTCCCTGACGGCTGAGAATAGTTCAGTATCTCCCCCCAAAATGTAGTAGAGAAGTATCTGCTTTGATTTTTTTTTGCTGCTACAGGCTCCTCTACTGAAATGATATGTGCACTAGAATGTAACCAAGCATTCAGATTAGCTTCTGACCCATGCTCATACAGAGCAGTTTTACAGGATGCATAGGCTGCTGTGCCCCTGGCAAAGTGGTGGTATGTACCTGTGTACTGCCTGTTTATCAAGAGCTCACTGATCTATTGACCAGATTTGCTGGGAGTCTTGGGAACATGGACATGGCAGTTGCCATCTCCAGCTCTTTCAGTTAAAAGTTTTTGTCAATTTACAGGCTCTTTGTTCTGACTGTTTCATGGTTTGAAGCTAGTACTAGTCAACTTATTTCAGCTTTTCCTCCTTCTACTCTTACCTTCCTCTCTGCATCTTTGCAAAGACATTCTCTTAATCTTTTCCTAACTACTTCCAATTTGCTTAGTCTTCAGTCACACAGATCTTCCCATTTTCTCTTTTTTTGGAAGACGAAAAGTGTTCCAATGAGGTTACTTATTGCTTACATATTTATCACAACTGCAAGCTGCCTGCAGTCTCAGCTGGAGTAACTCTTGCATGTCCCAGTCAACAGTGCACTTTCAGCAAATGACCACCAGAGAACCCCAGATTTAGCTTTAGATTGTTTTGCTTAATCAGGGAGACAGTACACGTGCCAGTAAAAAACTATGAATATTTCTTTGACATTCTTAATTCAACCAGAGTTAGGCATACAGCCATGGAAATGTGGCCAGACACCCACAGAAGCACCCAAGCACTAATATACCCTTTTATATGACATATGGCACTTTCTGTGTGACTTCTTGGGCTTCCTCCAGATCCCTCCCTACTCTACCTGAGCATCCTGAGAGCACAGTTTTTTGCTCTAATGAAAGTTCCTGTAGTGCTGCTGTTATTCCACATGTCTACATTTACCCAATGCTGTAGCTGGGTTCATGTTCTACAGTCTTAATCACAATGACAACATCTACACTGCCCACGCTGCTAAAAGCAAATCACATTGAGTCCAAGAAGGTGTCAATACTGAACTCTATCATCCTGGCAAGTGGCTTGCAATGAAAAATAACATACTTGTTAGTTTGATAGTCATAAGAGAGTCAAATACAGAGGAATATTCTGTTGGTACTTCCCTATTCTTCTGCTTCCTGAATAATTTTTATCAAATGCTGTCCTGACTAAGACAGCATACATTCTGCCCTATGTCCCTAACAAGAGCATCTCAAAATCAGACCTATTTTTCCCATGTAATGCCCAGCATATCCACTTGTTACTAGCATCCATGTTTTGGCTTAGCTAAAAGAAATGTGTCTATGATCACTCCTCAGACAAAGTCCTTAGACATGTTAGCTAAGTTGTGCACACACTCGGAACAAGATATGACTGCATAGGTTTATGCTGAAATGATTCCTTTTCCATGCTATCCTCTTGTACCATGAAGGTCAGATTTCAAGATCTGTTCCAACTACCTGTTTTGCTAGTCTGGTTTTAGCCAAAATGACATTTGTATGAGTGGAAAAACATTCAACTCTGGCAAGTTTTGGCAGTGTCAAAATCTACAGAGATTTTGTGGAGCCATATATTATTTATTTATTTATTTATTTTATTTATTTCACCTCCATATGCAAAAAAACATACAAGACAGAACTTGCTCTCTAGTTCTTTCTGTCATCTCAGCCAGTCTACCACCTATTATGCTCCAAGAAAACCTGCTGCACAGAAACAGCACATAGAGACTTCTGTGGAACCACAGATTGGCACAGAGTGCCACAGAGTTTGCTCAGACAAAAAAAATTGTGTATGCTTGTTTCCTCTTCTAAAGTGTTTTAATATAGGATGATAGAAAAGCCTATGCAACCTTTTGCGTAATAATTTCTCTCAACGTAAAACATATACCTATACAACACTGTACTGCTGAACATCTGTGATGTTTCTTTGAAGCACTTTGTATTTTGCATTATTCAACATCAGTACTTGCATCATTATTTTCTTTTTCATGTTTTATTCTTAGCTGAGTCTAGTTTTAGAGTGCTCTTATTTCTTTACATTTTGACTATGTGACCTTTTTCAAAAGGTGAAGATGGAAATGTTAAAAGATGAAACGATAAAAAGGTGAAGATTTTGTCCTGACAAAATGTTCAATGTTCTGTGCTAGAATGTAATTTTTAAAAGCAAGCTAAGATCACTTTTGGGTTTAAGAAAAAATGCTTAAAAGAACAGACTAGTATTTAAATTAAATAATGAGTCTTTTTTTTTTTGCTCTTATAATTCAACTCCTAGGTCCTAACATCAATACAAAAAATACATCTGACAGAAGGAAGTAGGTGAAACCAGATCTGAAATTCAAGAAGCCTCAAAATAGTCTTCCTATGCATTTCAATTTACTTAGAAAATAATACAGGCAGTATACCAGTCATTCCAACCTTCTGTCCAGAGTTTGGGGGAAAGCAAGAGTAAAATGTGTGCACAGGAGTAGCCCAACACTGAATCTAGCACATGAGAGAAGGGGTCACTGCAGCAGAGCAACCAAAACGCAAGCAGTTGTGCGTGTCTTGTGCTTGTAGCATGGGGGGCAGCATGAACCACTAAAGTGGAGACTGGTGAAAAAACAGCCCTCCTTTTTCTGAAGTGAATTATTAATGGTTACATATTTAGATTCTTGCTTCTCTGTGAGACAGAATTGATAGGACAAAATTTAAGATGCATCCTTGGCTGACATCCCTTGTCAGAGGCACAGAGTCAAATAAGCTTCCATCAGGTTTTGCTCTACCATATGTCCCAGCATGTAGCTCTCTCAAATCCCACTGTTTTTTTGGAACCAAAGGTTTTCATGAGTCCTCAGGGTTCGCATTGCCTCATGTCATCAGGCTAGAGGTAATTAAAATTTTCGGTTCATACTTACCCTGAATTTCCTAAGCAACACAGAAACGAATTTCAACTACTCAAGTGTTTACTCAGAATACAAACTGTGATCCCAGATGATTCTTTGCTAAGTTTGGTATCAATTAAAGTGAATCTATAAGTGGATTTTCTACCTCCTGGTTAGCAAAGACTGTTAGCAGGTGAATTTCTTAATTCTTTAAGAATTAAGGAGACCCACGCTGCTAAGATCCAGCAGAAGGGCTCTAATAGTTTTTCTGTGCCTATTTACTGTTTTCAGAGAATTATCTACAGTGACTCCTAACTGGCAATATCTCATTTCAAGCTTATCATCATCTGTTTGTGTATAAAGTTAGGACTGTGTTTTCCCCATGTGCGTGACTTTGCATTTATTGAACTGAAATTTCATCAGCTGCTTTATGTCCCAATCACTCAATATCACAAGAGCCTTCTGCAACTCTTTGCAGTCAATTTTATTTTGACGAGTTTGAATAATTTTATATTGTTAGCAAACCTTGTTATCATATGCATCTCCCCATTTTCCAGATTTTTCATGAGGATGCTGAAAAACAGCAATATAAGATCAATTCTCCCTGCAGTAATTTCTGTCTATTGTGAGAGCTGAACAGCTATTCCTAGCTTTTGCTTCCTACCTTTAACTGCTGATAATTCATACTATCTGTGAGAAGAAAACCCTTCTTATCTCTCTATAGTTTAGGTTGTTTAAAATACTTTAATGGATGTCCTCCAAACTCTCTCAATGTGTTGACTATCTTATTTCTCCTGGTCCACCATTGCACCGTATGCTTTTGACTTCTTCAAGGAATGCAAACAGACTTAGGACACAACTTTCCTCTACAACTCATACTAACGCATGATCAACACATCACATTTATTTTTATGTTTACTACAACGTCAACCACTGTGTTTACCTTCCTTTTGTTTTTGTAACACAACTAATTTTTTTGTCACAAGCACCAAGCCTGTGATGGTACAAATGGCAAAAGACAGTAAGGTCTACAGTCATTTGGAGCTTTCTAAGCATAAAGCAGGGGGTGGTGCACCTATACCAGCAGATAGGTGTACTCCACTGCATGCAGCTTAGCATTGGCCTGAAATAAATTTACTTTATCTCATGATATCTATAAATAGAAAGCAGTATTGATTTGGGCTTAAATTTTATCTACTTTGAAACAACATGTTCCTCTGTACTTTTAATTAAAGCCATCCTACAAGCTTGTGCTCACACAAGCTGATGAGAAGTAACATATGACACCTAGGTCTCTAGAGCAAGATTTGAGGTCACAGGAGCTCTTGTGGCTCTCATAGCCTTATGAAAAGGAAATGAGCATGTACATTTGACAGAACAGAAATATCGAAGTAAGAACAGAAGATCTTGTTTTAAAGCTTGTGAAACAGTGTTATTGGTACTAATTTCAGTAAGCTCAATTATTTGTGCTTGCTCTTACTTCTTTTCATGGCTGTATTTTCACAACCTTCTCTGTGAAATCTGTGAAGATCCCTTTTAATGCTTTTACTGCTTTTAAGTCTTTTATTGTTTTTAGGGTATCTTCTCTGAAGTCTCATTTTGCTTCTAAATTTTACCTACCATGGTTTCACTAAGAAAAAATAAATGGTTTTGGAAAGGATCTCCATCTGTGTCCTAGCATGAGAACCTGTTCTCAGGCTTAGATTCACTGACCCATGTAGTGTTCACCTCTCCTCGAAACAGCCTGTAAAGCAGCCTGCAATAAGGATCACATATGATCAAAGTCATTGGTGTAATGAGATTATCCATAGTCTTAAAAATTACAGTAGAGCAATTCAAAGAATAAATTTTCCAGATCTGATCCAGAGTTTGACAGATCTGGCTCAGTGCTGAAAAAACTGTCATTGGCATATGTGTCTTATCCTAATACCTTTCTTCTTGAACTGGATGATTGCAGAAGCATTTTTGGTCTGGATAGCCAAACAAATGTAAATCCAGTGTCTGTTACAGCTTCGCCTGTTCCACTTTGAAGTTAGGAGTCTCCAAATATGTACTGTAGTGGAGTTCAGTCTCTCAAATGCCCACAGAATAAAACAAATTTGGGCAAGGTGTGTTGGGAGCATGAAGAAAGGAGTCCTTTAGAACTAAGCATTGCCATTTTTGAGTGTTACATGAATTAAAATGTAGAAAACTTGGCAATTCCAAGCTCCTGTTTTCAGGGTTAGACTTCCCAAACTACAAAAGGGAACAGTAAATTGGATTTGTCCACCTGAGAAGAAATTTTTTTAGTCATCTGTACAACCTAGGTTTCCATCTGTTCCTACTGTAATATGGATGTATCTGCACACATCAATCATACACATCAATAGTGCATGTACTTCAAAAAACCCAAGCATAAATTTATCAAGAGTCAAGGTAGCTCCCAGTTGTACCATTCCCTGTCAATTACACAACCAGCCCACATAATATGTTTGCATAATGTTCTAAAACTACTAGACTGATAGAAAAATCTATTATTACCCTCCCATATGTGACTTTGCATCCCTTGCATCCCTATCTATCCCAAGGCAATGGATTTCCTGCCTACAGGCATAGGCATGAGTAGGTTCCTGATTTGAGATAAGGAACCACTGAGCACAGTAACCTGTCTCTAATAAAGACACACATAGGGCAGTGGAGTGTTTTTTCATGGATTTCTTCAAGGGGCTTGTGACTTTTTTGTCATGAGGAGACTGTTGCAAACTCAGACTCTGAGGGCACCAGGAGGCTTCTCCTTTAACCTCTCCAGTTCCTCTTCCTGAGGTTCTGGCTGCACTGCACTCCTTGTCTTCTCATACTCACTTACCATACCCGTCCAGGGCAAACATATTTGATACTGGACCTAATACTCTTCCAGTTGCTGAGTAACACCTCCAGGGACTTCTTGACCCTAATGCAGTTTATGTGTTTAGTTCAGCCTGCAATGGATCTTCCAAATGTTTATCCAGTCTCTCTTTTAATGGTTTTCCACTTGAAATGTTCTTCATAAAATAAATTCTTTTAAACTTGGTTATGTTGTAATGTGTAATGGCCTTAAATCACTTTAAAAAAGAGAGATGTCTGTTTTCAATCATGGAATTAAAGGAGACACGGTTATGTTAGTCAGGAAAATATGCAGATATGCAATTTGAATGCATGGCAAATTAAAGTAATTGTAAAGGATATGTAGAGTTCATTTTTCTTTAGTTTTTGGGAGACAGATGACATAAAGTGTGTCTGCTTATGAATATGTATCAACCATAATACAAGCTCTTCTGCATAGGAAATTTAACTTAATTCTGTGTTAGGAGACAACTTGCATCTGTAATTATTTTACCATTTACTATTGTATAAAACTCCACTCCATACTAATTGCACTTAACAAACAGAGTGCTTAACATTAATTATACTGGGAGATCTACAAAGCAAAAAGCCTTTTTTCTGTTTTCCTATGAGACTGTATCCTAATAGTAGTAAAACATCATTTAGTATTTGAATCATACTGTAAACCAAATTTTTTAATGTGGATTAGATGTCATATGTACATATTCCGGTTTCAGATTTAGTCAGACATAGTGTATTTCCTGACACTTGCTTTCAGCCCTGTTTTTATGGTAATGTTGTTTTCCTGCCAGTTTTGTCTCATTTTACAAAAGTACATTATAACCTAAATATTGTAAAAAAACATCATAGACAGTTTTTGATTTATGACATGTATAATTCAAGTTATGAATAAGAATCTTATTTTTTCTCTGATCTTGTTCATGATAATATTGATACACAGGAAAACACAGTGTAATTTATTGAGATGTTTATTCAGAAGTGCGTTGCTTCAGCTTTCACTTTGTATGATAACTAACTGAATTAATTAAGAATAATATATACAAATTGTCTCAATGTGTTAGCAAGTCCAGATTTTTAAGAGATCAAATATCAGCCATAACATGAATAATCTGAGGACTCTGAGGACACTGAGTGTAATATTTATGTTTCTTCTCTATTTCACAAATTATTTCTCTGTAAAAGCTGTACTTCTTGAAATAATTTCTTCTTTTTTCGCATGGTCTCTTTATCTCTCCAAAGCCTATCATTACTTGCAAATGCTGAAGTCATGAGAGTAGTTCTTGTTTTGACTTCTGCAACAGATTTTCCACCTGTTCTGGTGGTTACTCTGAGATATCTGAATGAGATCACTCGTTCAGCTGTGGCCGATTATGTGCAATATCATTATCTTCTTTTTTCCTGTGCTGCCCTTCATTCTTTAGATACAGCACTGCCCATTCTTGTTGCCAGATCTCTTTTTGAGCATAAGACCATGTTTTTTCTATCACGTCAGAAATTGTTACCTTGGCAACATCAAGATTAAATCCAACACCATCTCTGCAAAAAGTATTTTGCCAAGGGTAAGGCCAGATGTTTCAATAAAAAACTGCCTCCTCTTTTATTCCTGCCTCTAGCCCACTTCATTCTTCTTCCTGCATAACTGATCATTCAAGGCCATGTAGTTCCTGTGAGTCCAACAAGAAGTCCTGCCCCTGGACTGCAACTGGTTGTGACTAAGTTCCACCGGCTGTCTTTTGGCAGAATCTGACGCAACTACTACAGGTTTGTACACTGATTGACTCGGTCTCCTGCTCTGGCATAGAGCAGTTAGGGTTTTGGCTAATCCCAGTTGTGCTTGGGATTTCAAGGCAGACTGAAGTTCAGACAACCCACTGGCTCCAGCAAGTGGACTTTGTGACCCAACAGTTTACAGGGACTTTCCTGGCCTATTGAATAAGCTTTTTCATTAAAGGTCAAAGGATTGAACAGTTGCCCATCTTTGTTTATGAAGTCATTTACAGTCTTCTCCAGGGGCCGTGTGCCATTGCATCTTCTTGGTTATGACCACCAGAGGACTTTTGCAGGCACATTACCATATCTGCTGGATGTGGCAGTGGGAGGAGGAAGCATTTCCCATTGTTAGATCTAGGTTCAGAATGTCATCTTCAGAGCAGAGCACTAGCACAAGAGCAACAGTGAGGCCATTTTTCTGTGGAGAAAAAAAAAAAAGCTTCTTCACAAGTTGATTTTCTAGAAAAGGGACCAAACTGATGAATAATATGTCATTATCCTTCCTGCTGTCATAGCATCTTTCTGTCTTGGATGTGCAGTCTTAAGAAAGCACAGAGAAGTTAAAGCCTGTTTTTTTTTTAAAGCTGTGCAGGAGAGTCTCAGCACAGCTCCTCATTGAAAGTCATGGCTGGTAAGATTGCTAACTGGGTACCTGAGAAGTCTGTAGATAGGGTTGCCTGGAGACATTCTCTGGAAAGATGTGACTACAGTCTGCAGGAAGAGAGCAAGAGACAAGTTGCAAACAGTGCCAGCTCCTGCTGGAAAAGAAACTAGAAGAGGTAAAAACCCAGCCAGGTCCTGGTTTGTTTATCACAAAATATGTCCAGACTCCTAAATAGATATCATCTGTGGCAGAACTTCAAGTATGGAAATTGTCCATAAAACTTCAGTTCATTTTCAGCTAGGTAAGATGATGCCTTGGCCATCAGTTAGTCACTGTGTAAACCCAAGTCTTTATGGACTTTGCTGGTTTATGTGTTTTTCACTTACTGCTTCAGTTTTCGGCTCTGTCACTTTTGCTTCATCCTGCCCTGAAACTGCTTGCTCCCCTGCAAGTAATGACTCTATTTGAGACTTCAGCTCATTTAGCAGCGTGTGCTTAATTATGTTATTAATTAATCCGATGTTGTAATAGCTTGTCCAATACAAAACACACATTTTATGCAATGGAAGTTTTAGAAGATTGAACACAAACACTTGGTGACCTGCCCAATTGCTGCTAGACAATGCAAGGAAAACCTGAGAAGTGGGATTTTTTTATTAAGCGCCTTTTTGAAGTACGTGGATCTTTTAACTTCCCTCCCCCACCCCCCACCCCAGTCTTCCAATGCATTGTTTCCTCTTGCCACTTTTCTCAATTTCCATTTTTTTAGTAAGTTTTCAACTGCTACTTAGTATGAGCTAATTTTCCTCTGTTTGCTCTCTTTTCTTCAGGACCAGACAGTGTTTGTACAAATTCTTACATGTTTTTAAGGATACAGGTAGTGGTTATATGGATCCTCATAGTAACACCATCAGTTGCCTGCAAATGTTTGACTGCAGGCACAAACAATTTCTCTGTCCTGGAGTTGTCTTTTTCTACTTCTTTATGGGGATTTTGTCTACTGACAAGAACAAGTTTCCTAATTCTCTGTTGCTTTTTTTCTGCTGTGACACATAGACTATGATCTTCTTTTCTGGTTACTTAAAACAAAGCTGTCTTTGTTTTCCCAGTACTTGGCAACAACTTTTTTCAGACGTGGCATGAAACATGCTCCATCGTCAAGAGAGTGTCACGTCTTCCCTGTAGTTTCGATTTGGCATCACTTGTCTTCCAGGCATTTTTGGATATAGGTTTCTGCTTAATGTTGATTTGAATACGCTTATGAATAATCCTAGGCTACATTCCATTGCCTGAACACAGTGCCACTGGAATCATCCTTGAGTGTCTAAGTTATCTGTATTCAGTTGGCAAACCTGGCAGATATGGCAGCCCTAATAGAATGCTATCATAGGTGTAAAGAAAGTAGCGTAGTTTATATTCTTTTTATAAGTAGACGGAAAGATTCAAGGAAAAGGACATAAAACATGGAAAAAATATTGGTAAAACATGGTAAAAGACCCAGTGTTTAAAACTTTACATTGTCTTCCTCTGTGAAAACCACTAATAACATAAAGACAAGAGGGAATAAGAGCTAGAAAAGCAATTCTAATTCAACATGGAAACTTTGGTCTGTCTGTAAGTTGGAATTTCATGAATCATGCCATCACTGCTAAGCAGGAACAATTTTAAACAAAAATGTCTTTTTCAGAGACGGTATTACTTGACCTGATAGCCACCTTTTTTAATAGCTATATGTATATCCTGTAATCTGTTCAATGCTAGTATTTAATAACATCTAGCAGAACCACTGGTGTTGTCAGTCTTAATTGTTTCATTCCACAGAAGCCAGCTTGTTGAAAAAGGAATTTGGATTAGGCCAGACTTGGAATAACAAAATGACATACAACTGATAAAAGGTGGTGGGGTTTTTTGTTTGGTTGGTTTTTTGCCCTGCTTTGAAAAGGGCTACTGGTTTTCTTCATTTTCAGGGTATGTCTAGGTGGTTATTGGAGACAATACTTTTTTGACTGACAGCTTTGTGCTGTGCTAGGAGACAGCAGCCCAAAGTGTGCAGCCAAAGGGGGAAAAACCCTACTTTATGTAAAATTGCTGTTCTGACTTCAGTGGAGCTTGTCCTCTCCTGATAGCAGAGAAAATGTTTGAAGAATGAGTCAGGCGGAAGAAAGATTTGGAGCCAGCAGACTTCTTATGAAACCAAAATACGCACATGGGGTCCCATGAAGGCCTGTGAACATTCAGAGGTGCTTGTTTGCAGGGCAAAGCTCCCCTGCTGCAGACAGCAAGGACATCGATGTGTCTTGCAGCTATTTTTACTGCTCATCCTGCCCCTTCTTCCCCCTCATTCAGCCATGTGCTTTGACCTCAGTCGAGCCAAATAGAAAACTAGAGCTATGCAGGGAATGATTTATTATGACAAGATGCATAACTTCACACCATATTTTGCTTTGACAGTAGTTATGTGCCAGCAATTTTGCTACAGAGAAAATGAACTTTTTTAGCTTTCCTTTTTCCAAAGGGACCGAAGAAGTTGTTACCAACAATTTAAATAATCATATTATTTGCAAAGAGAACATTTTATAATCAAATTCTGCTCTGAAATAGAGGACTGTGGGCAGCAGATTCTCTAGATGCCTGCTAAGTGCATAACAGGTCTTTGCACTCAGATTCTGTTCTTGTACATGGGGTTAAGCCTTGCAGATGGAGACCTCCATTTGAATCCACAGAAGTCCATGCTTTCTGCAGTCCTTAACTAAATAAAGAAGAAGCCAGCACAAACTCAAAGAAAAACTTTCTTCCACAGACAAGTCAGAGGGTAAGGTTATTCCTAGACAAAATATTGTGCAAAAATCAGAGTAATGCCATGAGGTGGTCTGATATGTGTCTCTTCTGGAACATGGTCTGCCACCAACTAGTCTTGCACAGGAAAGGTTTGAGCCACAACAACTTAATGAGCCAACATCACTTGGACAAAGTCTAACACCCTAGCTAGGGATGAAGCTAATAGGTATTTCATTTTCCAGAATGATAATGCTGAGCTCTGGAAACTGAAAATCAGACATAACCTCTAATAATCTTACTGAAACCGGTGGAGAAAAGTACTCTCAACTAGGGGAAATGGAGGAAATGTAAGCATTTTCACCATCTGTATGATTTAAAGTTTTGAAGCAGGTGTTTGTGCAAATAGAATGGTTAGTTGTTTTCACAACAAAACAGCTAGATCTTCAGGGTGGTGCTGGTTTACTCATGTTTTAGCTGGTACAAAATTATCTTATTAAAGAGGACTTTTATCAAGTCCACTTCTTTCAATTCAAAGATTTTGGAAAAGCATTTTTCTGTAAAGTCTTGTGCTAAAAATACTTACTCATCCATCTTTAAATCTTGTTTCCTCTTTCTTGACTTTAACTTTCAGTCAATTAGGTAGTGAGAATAGCTGAAGAAAATTTTTCTGAAATAGTAAATAGACTAAAAGTTATCTAAAGCTGACAGATATCACCTCCTAAATCTTGCTTGGGCAAGTTAAGATGTGTCATACTCCACTTCAGTCTCCTGTCCTTTCGTATAAGTTAATGATTTGGTATCAATTGTGGCAATACGAGCTGTCCATGGCCATGTTTGTATTTGTGCACCATACAGTGAACCAGCACACCTGATGAACAGACACATATTCCTTTGTCAAAATGCAAACTGTTGGACAAAGTGACAGCAATTTTAATCCACTAAGAAATAGCATAAAATTAGGGAAAAGGCCTAGAATTTTAAAGTATATCATTGTTGCTAATATTTCACTTGGATCTCTTCAAATCATGGTCATCCCTGTCCATCGCTGCTTTTGAAGTATTAGCAGCATATTCAAGGAAGAAGCAAGTGAATAAAGTCATTAATACACACATTCCCCATAATTACACAGTAAAACAAAGATTTGGATTAAATTCCTTGCTAACTACATCATATCTAACTGTGATTTATGTGACCAGGTCATGAATATAAAACATTTGAGTGGATTATATTAGGCATCAGGTTTTACCATCAGATAGGCCAGCTGGTACAAATTAAACTCATGTTACTGTTTATAAATATTATGTTACCACATAAATTCTACAATTATGTCACATTACATTACTATAGATATAGAATTTAATAGACATATATTTCTATAAATTATATACATTTGTATAAATTATATATTTCTATATATTTCTATAAATGTAGTCATATATTTTCAATCACAAATAAGCTTTATCAAAAGAAGATTCTCTGAATGCAAATAAAAGGAGTACATTTGGAGTTGATCAGGGTAACATTAAACCAGCTTCTGGCGAGTCTCAGCATTATTTCTTATGTCTCAAATATTACTTTCCAACTTCGCTTTACCCTTAGGTCTATGATTGCCTGGATACCCTACAGAGGCAGCACTTTGAAAACATAATTGCTCATTTTCATACTTGCAGTCATCCCCAGAGTTCAGCTATGCTCCACATAATAGAAAAGAAAATAATCAAATAAATGTGCTGAACATGCCACTTCATTACAAAGTTCTGCTAGGGAGCAGGTTTTTTGAGAAAAGCCTAAGAAGATGTATTCTATTTTGGGAAACCTCCAGTAACTGTCACTCACTCCTTCTCTTCCTTAAGTCTATTACTTTATTCTGTGTGTTTTCTGTCCTGTGTCCATTTGCCCTGAATTCCAAAAAAATTGCTCCAAAAATTGCAAAAAAGAATGCCATGGTCTTGTAAATAGACCATGTAAAAAAATAAATCTAATAAGAATCTCACTTCAAGAGACCATGGTTTGTCCAAAAGACATCTCTGTGAGCACAGTGTACACACAAAACACTGGCATCCTCAACAGTTAGCAGATAATTTCTTTTGCCTTTCTGTGAGCTCACATAATTTGGTAATAGACCTAGTTTCTAGAAACTTTAACCCCTTTGTGTCAAATTGTCACCCTTCCTAAATGGAGTAAATCACTGTGCTGTCATTCTTGTGCATGGTTTGTCTTTCTACAATATATGCATGCACATGCATACATATTATTAGTGTCGAAGTCTGTGCAGGAGCAGAACTCTAATTAAATGTGGTAAACCAGTTTTCTCTATGATTATGTTTACCTACAAATGTGTATAATAAAATATCATATGTAAAGCCCTGTTCTCCATGCTAGACATGATTGCTGTTAGTGGGGCTTCTACCATAAAACAAAGTACACCTCTTCTCTTTGTAAGTTTGCAGTTTACACTACACTAATGCAAATTTGTTCAGTTATCTGGGAAAAGTTGGACAGAAACATTAGAACTGGTTTTTATACAAAAATTACTGTAAATTACTCTTATCCCCCAAAATCTTATCACATTGCTTCAGTATTTAATTCCTTGTTTTGGCCAGCACTTCATTGCAGGTTTAAAGAGGTGACTGCATTTCCAGTTGCATAAACTAATTTGCATTTATCTCTTCATATGAATTCTGTATCACTTTCATGTTGTGCCTGTAATATGTTTACCTCATACTGTCTCTAATATACCCACTGCAAAATTCCTAGCTGCTGTCACTCACATCAGTAGTGAAGATTGGACTGTCTTTCTTTTCCTCAACAACAGGAATAACAAAAATTAATTTACAAACTATGCTTGTTCTGACTGTATTACCTTCATTTAAATAATGATTAAGAAATAACAGTCATCAACACAAGTAACATCAAGCCTGAAAAGAGAGAAGAGGGAGGGAGGGAGGGAGGGAGTGTGTAAGAGAGTGT
>VZRU01011001.1:391521-458535 GCA_013398155.1 Pedionomus torquatus | reverse complement strand
GGAAGGAAGGAAGGAAGGAAGGAAGGAAGGAAGGAAGGAAGGAAGGAAGGAAGGAAGGAAGATATTTGTAGTCTATTTTATCAAATGGTTTCCTTTTAGAGTTTTTTTTTACTGATAGAAGTTACCTGTTTCCCTTCCATTTTAAAATTTAATCATGCAGGTATTTTGGCGGTGAAAATACAAATGAAGCCTCATTACAACCAAGTGCATGCAGGGTCAGTAAATTCTTTCTGTTAGAAAACTAGTGAGATGAAAATGAGATTCTTAATAGAATATCCATCACATTGATGAAACTGTTGATTGAAATTCACCCACACACATAACCTATTTGTAATTTCTCCGTAACAATGTATATTAATGAGGTCTTGCTACTTCCTTATTAGTGTTAAAATGATAGCAGGAAATATTTCCAATTTGAAACCTTTTTGCTACTGGGTTTCACAAGAGCAGACCTTAGTTCTTGTATAAAAATCAATTATTTATATGGTCTGAATATAACTCAGAATATAGGATTAGAAAAAAAATTTGGAAAAAAGGAGGTTTATTTACATCGCTCCATGTTATGTTTAACATAGTATGCAGATTTCTCCAGATCTAACCAAGTCTGAATTAAATTTTTGTTACCAAGCAGGAATTTAGAGTACTTAAAAATAGGTCTGAGGAGGAATAACGATAATGTTACTTTAATTCTAATCTAAGACTGAATCCAGTATGAACTTCTACTTTGTTCCACTTTCTGGATGACAGTTGCATAGCTTATTTCATAATATGCATTTTACAAAACATATATGGAAAGAATTAATCAGTTCTACATTTCTCCTCCAAAAATCTGTTTAAAAAAGTATACTGGTCTTTAACTAAAAAAAAAGAAAAAAAAAATTAAACAAGGAAAAGCTGAATTATCCAAGGCCACAACATGTGCATATGGCAGTCTAGCCAAACTTACATTCAGATGGCTTTTCACATAGCTTTATAGTATCTCATTAGTTAGGTGTTAATTTTGCAAAATTCTGAATTTATACAAGTTTGATTCCAAATCTCATTTTTCTCCCACAGTGTGTCTGAAGGGTTTGAAAATACCCTGCTCTCTTTTGCCATCTCAAAACACAGATCTTTGTTTTAATTTGTTACAGCATGAAGAAATATCCTCAGTTATTTGAAGTGAAAGCTAAGCTCTTCCAAAAAGTCCTCATTATTCATTATCTACTTCCATTTTGATACGGCTTCCAGTGTTTTCTTCTTTCAGCAGTGTTTTGGAAAGGAAACTATGAAGAGAGTATTTTGATAGATGACAGTATCCAAATGCATAAGGAAGCTATATTAGTTCCTAAGGCAGCATCACTGAAGTTCATGCTGACTTGTCAGCAACAAGAAAATGAATATGGATGTTTTTTCCCCAAGTCTCACCAGAAATACTAAGCAAAGCGCTCTTTAGCATCATGTTTCCTTTGTGGGATTCACATGCTTATAGTCCTTGCAGGCTTGCATTCTTTGTCCTTGGGAAGGCAGCAATTCACTTAGAAATCTTACACCCTGGTCTGTAAGATTTTGTCAGTGTAATCAGAGGTAATCATCGAGGTCAACAAATGTTATATACAAGAGAACTGCACTACAGAGACTGTGACAGACGCCTCCATGTTACATGGAACATATAAGTATGAGCAAGTCAGACTACTTTTTGGGCTTTTTCTCCAATGCAGAGCTCAAACTCTCTCCCTTCAGTGCTCTGGACAACAGAAACGTGTGGATAAAGAGGACAGCTTCTTGGTTTCTCATTTTCTTTCCCAGCCAATGAGTCCTGTGGCCAACTGGCTCAGCATGGCTGTTTATTGTAGAGCAGCCATCCAAAATTTCCCTGTGAGTCCTGTTGTTTTCATTCCACAGGTAACAACAGAAAAGAAATATCTTAGCTGGCACTGAATTTCTCAATCTAACACAGTAGAATACCATAAAATTTAAACAAGGGCAGACAGCAAATCTTCCAAAAGATCAATGTTTTTATCTCTAGCTCAAACACTGTTATGGCTGTGTCTGGCATTACAAGCAGCGCTGGATTTTTCTAGCAACAGTTTATACTAGGGAATTAAATCTGGCTTTCTGTACTGCAGTAGTAGTGCAGTTATGGAGTGATCTTCTATTGACTTCATATTCAAAGCAGCTGTATGGTTTTTATAATTCATCGGCATCTTGGCATGCAGAGCATGCAAAAGGAAGATAAGATCTAAGATTCAAGGCATTAGAGAAATGTTATGAAGATTGATTGGAAGCAATGATTAACTACTTAGTGCATCAAAAGGTAGCATTTTCTCATTTTACAAAAAGGCAATATATAGTTATAGTTTACAAAGGAAAATTGCTTTCCATTTGTAAAATTTCACAGTCCACAATCTCAATTCTTTAAAACATATTACTTTGTTGCTTATGTAAGATCAACTGCATGTACTTTCCATATCTTGAACAAGCTTAATTTTATCTGTTGGCAGATTTTGTTATGGTAGGTTTTTAGCAGGGTGTATAGACTCTAATAGGAACTATTGCATAAACATATCTGCTGTGATTCTGGGTTTCTAGATCTGTCAGTAGCCCATGACGTCTTGAACTACTGCAGGCTCCTTGCCAAAATCATACTATATAATAAAATAGGAACAAATGTTAGGGCTGACAAAATCGCTGCCATAATGCTGCACATTTTCACCTGGTTATGGAACAATCAGCAGTAGTAACTAAGCCAATAAAATGCTTACTGATCTTGCACCCATGCTGCTAACAACCTACATGAATAATTGGGTAATCTACCAGGCATGGTGAGCTTGTCTGAGTGAAGAGTTCGTGTGTCACTTTTTCAGTTTAAAATAAATGTATTGTACAAAAAATAACTACTTCAATAAAAATATAGAAAGGTTCTGTCATCTCCAGAATCAGTCCTATAGCAGAGTTGATCTACTCTGGCACCAGAAAGTGTTCAGAATCCAGACAGTGAAACAGAACCAGGAACAGTATGGGGAGAACAACATTTAAAAGTAGTGTTTGGAGTAATACACTCTAGGAACTCATGAATTCCAAAAGTAGGGCTGACAGGAAAACATTGCAAGCAATTGTGTTTGCATTCAGACAATTGGCAACATCCGTTTGAGAATAGTAAATCTACAGAACATTTAAGCTTTTCTTGAGTGGGGGCTAACTGTGCATCACCAGATGCCTTAAGTGACTAGAGAGTTTGTTTGGATTGCACAATCAAGGATTACAAAAGCTATCACAAATATGACAGAAAGCTGACCTTTGACTGAAGCTGTACAAAATCCCAGTACAACTGGTTGACTGAAATTGCATAAAGGTTTCTTACCACTGAACAGTTGTTGCCAAACATCTACTTGTAGAATGCAGAGGTGTGTTGAATAAACTGGAAACATTTTAATTGGTTTTGAATATGTGACAAGATGAGAGATAATATGCAGAAGTAGAATGTAATACATGAAGCGCAGATGTATGCTAACGTATGCAAAAAGCAGATCATGAAACGTTAGCTGATGTGTGCATTCTTGGGAAAGCTTTGAAATATCAAGAAGCTGGCTGGAAATACAGATCAGCCTGTAGCTTGTGTGAAGAAAAAAAGGAAAATGTATTAAGGTATAATATAGGCTGGTATTTATCAGGATTTACCTTTCTTGTATCTTTGCACATAATTAAAATGAAGCCAGAAGAGACTTAAAAACTCAGTATCCCCCTGTAAAACCAGAATCTGTTCCATTAAGTACATTTGCAATTTTTCTGTTTTATTTCCTTTCCTCTGAAAATCCATTGCTTGGCCTAACATCTACCAACTGGAAACTCAGTCTAAACACTCTATAATTTTCCCATTACTTTTTTTGCAGACTGTTATTAGGCTGTAAAATCCTGTGAAATTAGTCCTTTTTTTTTTTTCAGGGTCTCAACCTTCAAAATATCTTCGAACAATTGTAATGTTAGAGGCATCATAATTGTCACTTAGCCAAGCAAAGCTGCAGAAACTTGATTATTATTCCAACCATCATTTTAATTCCTTTTGGTCTTTTCCTCCAACTTCATACATCTCTGTTATTTGAAGTACTAGCAATAATACTATTCCAGCTTGAATTCTCAACAAACCTACAAAGACAGACAATATGTTTTCTTCTACATGATGTGTTCCTGCATAAACTGGCCTTGTATTCTTGTCATAGTACATTTATAAAAAGTCCAAAATGACCACTGCAACCACTTTCATGATCTTTTTCTGCTGATTAGTTTTCTATATTTCTTACTTTTGTTCTCTTGCTTACTGTTTCCATGCCATCTCATTTAGGATAGTTCTTCAAAGATTTTAATTCCTCATATTCTAAAATCCAAGTCTCTTTCATGTTGTCCTATCTTCCCTTTTGACCACAGTTCATAACAAGCTGATATATGCTTCAGGTTTCATTCTTTTTTCTTTCTTCTTTCCCTGTGGTCACAGTAAGATTAAAATCTGTTGCCTTTAAGACCTCTCTATTGAGACCCTTTCACCCTAATATTTGCATTTATAATTATTTTTGTACTTTTCTGCACTCAAAAGTACATGTATTCAATATTTCTTCCCAAGTAGATTTTCTGGGACCACCCTGCTTTGAATTTTCCTCTGTGAATACACACTGTGGTTAATTGATGCATTTGATCCAGGGCTGATGTTGGGGTTGCTCTAAAAAGGAAATGTAAATATATTTTGCATCCAATATTTTATTATACCTATGAATTATTTTTTCCACACCAGATTGTTTTCCCACAACGGGCAGCTGTGCTTTCCTGAAATCTCTTTACAAACTCACTGTCTTGATACTCAGAGAAGAAAAACAATTTGTGCTAAAGCTCTACTGCAGACTGCCTATTAATTGTGGACTAGCCAGTTGATCAGTTCATCCCATCTACTAAAGAAGGATAATCATCTTGTTGTCATTGTCTCATCCACACACCTATTTAGACCCACACATCTAAGCTCAAAGAACAGGATTTTTTCTTTTCATCTTGTTCTCAATGTCCAGCAAAAAGAAGCCATACAGGGCTGCAAAACCAAAATGAACTGCTGTCTAATCCCCTCAGACAAAATATCCTCTCTTTTTAAACAGAATTGTGTTACTATAACTTATTAATGCAAATATAATTAAGACAATTCTCTATCTCCTAACCTACCTCTTCAGATAGGGTGCAGACTGCTTAATTTAACCTCTGAATTCAGGATTGACTGTTTTCCTCTTGTTCTAACGTCTGGCAGCTGATAACTGAGATCATAACACTAGCATTCTCCATCTGAGTCCAGAATATCCAAAGGAGCTTTCGATACTGTTTCTGAAGAGATGCTTTAATTCTTGATGACATTGGCTCCTGCACATCTTTCGATTCTGTGATCAAAGATGCAACACCCCATCTGCCAGCATGATACACCTATTCAGTTAACAATCTTCAGCTCTTACCAGTTGTGTTGATTATCCACTGTACCTTTTCCATAGTATCCAATTTCTGCTTTTTTTTAGTAGACACTACTTTTTACCCTGTTAAAAGACAAGACGGACTCTATTTCTTGGTATTGCTTCCTCATTTTATCTTCAGCTCCTTGAACTATTCCAAATATATATCTGGACAAATTAACAAAAGCTGTGGTCCTGCCTTTTGCTACAATAAATTTCTTTTGGAGTACTGTGTCTTTCACTGGCTGTTACAAGATAATTCATGTCCGGCTGCCAGCCTTGCTGCATCTTTCCAGCACTATCTACCCATTACTAGGCAGTGAGATAATAGGCCCTGTTATTTCCTTTGGCAGTACAAGTTAGAGGCAATTTTGGCATTATTTTTTAATCTCAATGCATCTTAGTGTTTTTAAGTCTCTCTTGTGACTTCTACCTCCAATTGGTAAAGCAAGAATAGAGAAAGTGTTTCCAAGAGATGTTATAACTGTGGAAACATGCCTGGCTTCCTAACACCACATTTGAAGCAATGGCCTTAGACCCAAAGGAAAGTCACTTTAGTAAGCTTATAATTATGACATGCCATGAGAATTGACTTTGCTATGCTACTTGTATCTTTCTAATATACAACTTTTTATATATGTTATAAGCCACTCCTGTCCACCATTTTTCCAACTTCATTTCTCTGAAAGCAAAAAGTTAGTGACTGGAACTATTGTCCATATAATGTTCTCTCACACTTCCATTAGTGTTATTTAACTTTGCCTACAAAAGTTATCTTTATATATGGAATTGATGCCAAGAGGGGAATCACTGGAGGAGAAAGGTAGAAGTAATCTAATAAGTAAGAGAAAGAAAATTCAGTTAAATCCAATGAAAAAATTATAAAGGATTAAATAGAATTGAAAAGTTTATACTCATTTTAGAAAGACAAGGGAACGGAAAAGAAGGCAATAAAACCAGAATTTAATGTATAGGTAAGCAAAGAAATTATGTACATAGGAAAAATTTTGTTAAATGCTAGGTGAAAAGTTACACTTTCTGTAAAATCTAATGGATACATCAAGTTATTTCCAGGAGAAAGCATTTTAAAATTGTATCTGCTCTCTTTTCCTTCTCTAGGTTTCAATCTAAGCTTAAATATGGTATGTTTTTAAAATCCCATTTTTCTACAAGAGTGGGGGGAAAATGTGCTGGATGTAAACAGCTCCAACTATAACAGGAATTAAAATGAAACTTTAAAAAATTGTAGTTTAGATATATTGTGGTTATTTAACTCATACTACTTTATTTTATGATTTCATATCCTACCTTAATGCAGCCGCCTTTGTCAGTGTTGTTTAGTATAGTCATACTGAAGGAGAGCAGGACCTCTCTTTTTGGTTGTAACAACTCAATGCCAAAAGTGAAAAAATCTTTCTTGCAATTTTATTCCTATAGGTCACAAAACATAGAAACAAACTGAAAGCATGAACTTTTGCAAAGTGAGGCATTCTCTGTTAAGATACCTAAAATTTCTTTGCAAAGACTTTTTCTTTGCACTTGTCGAAGTGGGAGTTGTTTCCACATAAATTGCAATTTTTCTTCTTTTTAACTTGCACTAATCATATCCTATCTGATTTTCCTTTTAGCATTAACATCTATAACATCTAATTTTGCACCCCAGAAGTGTTCACCACATGAAATTCCCTATAAAAAATATCCCTATATTCTTGCTTTGGTGTTCATTGAGAGTCAATCTGAAAACAGTTATAACTGGCAAAGATGTGTGATCTGTTCAGCTTGTAGTTTCTGATAGGAAGACATAGACTACCACTAATATGAGACTAAAATAGTCCTCTAAATGGCCTTTGAGATGTCATGATTCTTCTAACTAATCCAATGCAAATTATTTTAGGGGGAAGAACTGCCTTGCATATAACAAAATGCTTGGCCTGGAAAATATTTCTTTGTCTCACTCCAAATGCCCTGTGAGAAAGGACCACATTTATCCTTTGGACTCCTGCCCTCCCTGAAGAAGTTGGATACACCTCCAGGGCAGGATTTAGTCCACTTTGGAGCATTTAGAATTATAGAGACAATAGAAAATCTGCTCTCTTTTCAGCCTCACTTATTAAACCACAGTAAGAAAGACTCTCTATTTTCTTCAAGTTGTGAAGCTAAGGTAGTCTCTGAAGGTTATTTTAAAAGACAGAGACAAAGTAGAAACCCCAAAACATAGTCTATTTGCTGGGTTTATTCTTGGAACATACAAGCCACATGCTGCTCCCTATTCACAGCTTGAAGAAAACACACAGTTTAGCACTTAATATGTACCAAGGAAGCTGTAGTTTCTAATAGGAATATAAGGACTCCATGCTAATGATGTTTTCTCCTTATAAGTAACAGATCATGAACTAGAAATACTGCATCACTCAAATGACTTCATTATCTCCTTTGGGAATTCTTGACCAAATTTCTCATTCTCTGAGTGATTTTTATATTAGCTTATAATTCATTACCTTTAAAATTTAATACCCCCTTCCAAGATCTATTTTCCCCTCCTCCTTCCAGTTTAACCTCTGGTAATCCTTTTGAAATTCCATAAATATAGTTACTTATTCACTAAGAAAAGTACAATCCATCCAAAGTGAGTGTTTATATCATAGAATCATAAAATGGTTTGGGTAGGAAGAGATCTTTAAAGATCATCTAGTTCAACCTCCCTGCCATGGGCAGGAACACCTCCCATTTGAACAGATTGTTCCAAGCTGCGTCCAACCAGACCTTGAACATTTCCAGGAATGGGACATCCACAACTTCTCTGAGCAACCACCCTCACCATAAAAAATGTCTTTCTTATGTCCAACATAAGTCTACACTCTTTCAGTTTAAAACAATTCCCCCTGGTCTTATCCTTACAGGCCTTGACAAAGAGTCTCTCTACATTTTGTTTATAAGCCCCCTTTCTATTTTAAAAAGCTACATTGGCTTGTCCCCAGAGCCTTTTCTTTTACATATATGTAACTGCAACCAGTTTTATAAACAATCTCCAAGATCCACAATAAGTACCTTTTCATAAGAAAACTTACTAGGTGTAAGCAAGTAGATTGAAATACTGTTCTGCTGCAAAACAGAATCCTCTGTTTCAAAATCTTTTCTTAGCACAAAAATACCAAGACACATAAACGAGGTCTTGAATTAGCAATGACAAAGACACATAAACAACCTAATTAATAAACTTTCCTGAATAAAAACAGTACTAGCAAACTGTTGTTCTATCTTTTTCCAAGTACTAGTACAATCACCTGACAGCTGTGGGGAAAAATGTAGCATGTTGCTGTGTCATTGGATCAGTCTGATTGATGAATAAAACCAAATAAACGGACTCCAAAATCCAAATGCAAATGGAATCCCCACTAGTACACATTCTGAAAGTGGCTACTTTGTAATTATTTAATAGCCCTTAGCAAAAGGAATTGAAATTTGTAACTCCTCCTTAAAACTTTCTTTGTACATAACCAGAAGAGATTCTTGGTAGAAATAGCACCTTATATAATGCTTATTTTTTTTTAAATATTGAGACACAGGCTATATTTTAATGACTAGATTTAGTGAGAAGCACACTAGAATCAAAGCAGGTAAATAATTACTCTCACCCCTTGATACTGTCAGCCTGATTTTCTGAAATGAGGAAAAGCAATAGAAAGATATTTTGTAGAAATTACTGGGAAATTATAGGGGAAGGTTGGTACTGACGAACATGTCTTCCATGTTAAAAAATATCCTGTTCCAGCATAATTCAAAGAACTAAATGTGTTTGAATTATTAAAAATAGCTTAAAGGCAACAGATACCATCTAGCTTTGAACAGGGGTTGCTAGAAAGAGTTAATCATGAGGAAGTTATTAGATATTAACAAAACCACAAGAATTTATTTTGTTTAATGTTTTGGCCAAAAGAAATGGTAAATTTGGGAAGCACTGTAATAAAAACTGAAAGCTCTATTATGAGGCAAATATTTTAACCAAATTCATATTATTCAAAATTAATGTAATCCTATGTAGACTGTTAATATGATATTAACAACTCTTCACTTCTTTTCATTGTCCAGCAGTGGGTACTTTTCAAGTTTTCACCACTAAATAGTTAATAAAATGTAATAAATTTAGCCAAGTCATAGAAAACCTGAATAAACTTAAAAATCTATTGACAGCAGTGTGATGAAGCATAGGAAAATAGATTTTACAGTCCTAGAAAAAACTTTTCACAGGATTTTTTTGTACTACATGTTTTTATTACAGAAGAACTAAGAAAAGTTGAGAAAAAATCACAAAACTAGAAGGCCTATATTCAAGACAAAAATGAAAAAATGAAAAAAATGTTGAACTAGTGATCTCTAATAGTTCAGCTAATCTGGTACATGGCCTCTATAAGGTACAAAGACAATTTTCAACAGTTGTAAACAAAATCTACAGTTTGCTTTAGCAAATGAGATTGTTTTCAGCTCATTTCAGCTGTATTTATTTTTCACAGCTACTGCAACGTAATTGTTGGTTGTAACATCCCTTGACCAAATTTTTTATGTATCATTAATAGAGAAACAGAAAAAAACTTACTATACTCAAAGATTAACATTAAAATTTTAGGTTATAACTACTTTGGGAAATAGAAATTTTGAACATTGTTTATGTTTCTTATTATAAATTGTCATTTTCTGAACAAAAAAATTCTTCTTTATGTATGGAGTGCACATTCAAAGCTAACTGTAAGGAAGTAATTTCTGATGGGTATTTAATTAAATAAGTAAATGTCATTTTAGTAACCTAAATAAATTCCTCTAGCTAAGATTTAGAATAAAGAGATTCAATAAATGTTTTTAGCCTTTTTTATTTCACACTGCATCATCTATCCTCTAATTTATTTAATAAATAGATAAAGCAGAATTGGGGTGTTTGTTTGAATTACAGTTTAAGAAAACATAGGTCAAACTGGGTGCAACCTTTATCAATACATAACCTGGAATTTGTTATCATTTGTCATATCACTTGAAATTAACTTACATTCATTTAGCAGAACTATAAATGTTCTGGGGAAGGTGACTCTAGATTTTTCACAAATATATATGTGTCATTCTTTTAGTGGCCAGCCTAGCCTAAGCCATCTACATACAAAGCAGTCGGTCTTTGCAGACATAAAGTATGTTTTTAATATTCCCCTAGAGTAAGGCTAGCCAAAGACAAATTACCTTAATGGAAAACTTTCAGAGGACAAAGCAACGTCCATCCTTTTGGCTGACTGGGGTAATGTTTCACATTCAGCTGTCTGGCATTTCTTTGTACCATGATAAATGCTGAATGCTGCAGCTGACCCATTCTGAAATTTTGTAGTATTTTCATGGCCTCACCAAATAGAACTCTGTGATTGTTTCAGACAGTTGCAAACATTAAAGGGACAAAATAGGGAAAGAAAAACAATGAAAAAACAGCTAGTTTCACTGTCCTTGCTAATTTCTGAACAAAGAAGTAGTGGAGTGTGGCTCATGAACTTCTAGGGTAAAACAGAATGCTTGTGCCTGATCAGTCCATCTTCACTTCATATTAAAATGTAAAACTACAGCCATCCCAAATAACTTCAATTAACTACACAGAATAGAAAAGGAGTACTTTATGTTGGGATTAGGAGAATGAAGACCTGCAGGTAGGTCTGGACACAGATATTGTACAGGAGAAAACCAATGAACAACTCTTCTCAGAGTTCTTTCATCATTTTCAAAATGGAAAAAAATGATAAGGAGGAGGAAGGAGAAATGAAATGGTAAGATTAGTAGTGTTAAATTTCTATATTGCCTGACAGTGGTCTCTTCTGTAATGAACTGCTGCATTTTCAAAGCATGATAATATTACAAGCCAGTCTTTCCAGAGTTCAAGTGTATCTGGCTAAACAACAAATAAATAAAGATTTGAGGCTTCAAGAAACACAAATATTTTTGTTCTCAGTCAAATGCTTTGCACGATAATGTAAGTCTAGTCTCATTAACCAGTAGGAAGAAAAGCTACATGTAATTCTACAATTCTGTGTTGATGGTAGTACCAACAAAACTGCAGCATACTGTTTCAGCATCTGATAATGTCAAGCTGTCCACTTAAGTGAATTATTATTTTAAAACCTGTCTCATAACATTTGCTTTTTCCCTATTAGAAAGAGTACATCAGTAAAATTAACATTTAGGCATGCAAATGTTTAGTTTACATGCTAAAGTGAGAGCAGTCCACACCTGAAAAGTCTCCTCCAAGCTTGGCTTGAGTTCTAAGTGTTGGTATCATCTTCAAAGTAACCAGAGGCTCACATTTTTAGGGTCTGTCAATCTCTAGTTATCTGAGCAACAATCTTTTTAGGGAAAAAGTGGGAAAAAGTTGTTATATTTTTTCTCTATATTCAAGTGACTATATACATTAAAGTGGTCTTGCTTAAATATTCTGCCATTGGGAAATGTCTGAGAAGAATCTCAAGACAGGGTGGAAGCACCATTATGCAGTTCTCCAAAATGGGAAGATGATAAATCTTATCCTTGGAGAACTGCAGTTCCAAAAAAAAACCCTAAACCAAGCAGTTCACAGCAATCTGTAAAGTTTTACCTGTCCTGTGATCTGACAGTGCTGGGTGGCTTGTCATCTTGTTGATGGACGTCTCATTATTGTGGTGATAATGCAACAGACAACAGGAAGATTAATCTACCAGTGTAACAGCTTTTTATGACTGCATGGATTTTATAAGGCTGATTTAGTAAATCTGGAAAAGATCCAGGTCTGGAGGGATAATTTGAGTCTAGTTTGCACCATTCTGGTAGATCAAGATAATTTACAAAACATCTAAAATTTTTTAATAAAAAGTTTCAGATATATGACAGTGCCCTTGATACTCCAAGACACTCAGTACCATAACTTGCCAGATAGCTAAACAGCTCACAAATGGAGTATAACTAAGAAATGTTATAGAACCTTTCAAAATGGAGATTAGTCTTTTAAAAATTGTCCATGAAGCTCCAAATAATTAACAAACCATAAACATTTCTGTATCTCTGTTCGGTAATAAGAACATATTATGGGTACTTAAATGTCAACACCTATTTTTTGCACCATTAAGTCACACAACAGCCAGATGCTAAATATCTATTCTGGTAACATAAATGAAGGAGTAAACTTTTGAGAACCAAATTAAAATTTTAATACATGAGCAGAATTTTACATCCCTACTAGCAAGGAGACTTTTGGAACTGACAGATCAGCTGTGTGCTTTGAAATTTTTGTGGTAGCATAACTTACAAAGTGCACAAATAAAACTCCTAAACATGTCACATACTAAGAGTTTTCCAGATTTTCTCTAGCAGATATATTATTCCTGTAAGATCTAGAAGACCTTCAACATGCTCAACTTTTATTTTGTCAGATGGAAAAATAGAGGTTGATGGGTCTCTTGCTTACAGAGCAGGTATACTTTTCACTTTGTTTGGATGAACTAATGACTGCAGCAATTCATGATTGCATTGTCTCTATAGACTGGTTGTATCCTACAGCAATCCACATTATTATTTCAACACCATGTTATCTCTCTGTACACATAAAGCATTTGGCATTTAGGAAGATTATCCCACTCAGCTTGATACTCCAGTAGAGCCTGTTTGACTGTCGGCTTTCCTGTGGTGCATGGCATGATGGACATCATCGTTCCATCACCTCAGATTCTGGGAAAAAAGTTGAATTCATAAATTCTGTTTGCTTGCCTCTTCCCACCCCAGGCTGCTTCTTTTGGCATGTACGTATCACTCCCAGCTAGTACACCACTCCATAGCTGTTCTATGCCACTTGTTGTTAGCACAAGGTTCTGAAAAAGTTCCTTTAGACCATAGGGCTTCTGCTTTGCCAGTCAGCTCTGGTGCTATAGAGCAGCTGTTAGAGCAGATTCAACATATGTTGTCAGCCAGATATAGCAGCAAGAAGAGGTGAGCAAGGCAGCAGTGTGGTTACCCCTAATCAGTTGGTTTTTAATCTACTCTGTATCTACTGCACTTCAGGTAGCGTGAATCTCTGTCTTACAAAAGAGATACAAGCAGATACAATGCACCCCAGACCTGGGATGACTAACCACAGCAACACAAGTTCTGAATGCAAAAAAAAAAATACTCTGTAAGGACACTTGCACGAAGCTCATTGGAGCTGCAGTGACATGCTATTTACAGGCTGTTTCGATTAATAATATAATTTATTACATTTTAAATCCATTTTAATCAGTTGAAAGTACATTACAAGCAAGAGTTTTTCAGATACAGTTGCTATTGGTAGATAACCTACCAACTGTGATGTGAACAATATGGGGATGCTGTAAAAGTTAACGAGTAAGTTATTATTGGTGTGGGGTACAAGGCTTACCAACATGGCTTTGCACCCATTACTTTTCCAGTGTTACCAAAGGAAACTGTGTATTGCACAGCCTTAATTAATGTTGTTTCTACTAAGGCTATGATTTCTTAAGTTGCAGGTGGTTTGTAGTCCAAGATGGTACTACAAACTGCTGCGTATTATGGAAAGTTCTCATGAAGCAGATCTGGCGAGTTTCACGACTCTCTTATTTAATGGGAAAAGATAGCTTCCTTCCATGGCCTTTAATGAAGACTTTAGAGATGCTTTATATTTCCTGTGAGTATTCAATTCTAGACCTATCTTCTATTTCCTTTGCTAATTAAGTCATGGAAATTTGCAATTTCATGCTGTACAATATTATGTCCAAAAAAAAAAAAAGTACTTTTCAGTGAAATGCTGAACTTTTCATCAGGTAGAGATGCTTCAGGAATTTTTTTAAAATGTATTTCACATAATGCTGTGATAAAATGCTGCAGAAAATACTTTAAAATGTCATTTACAATTGCAAATTATATAGTGTGGGTCAAACTGTGAAGCACACTAATTTCAAGTCAGTTGATTTCTCTCATCAGCCAAAGAACACAACTACATCAGAACTGCCCAAGCTGAAGTACAATAAGAAGGACAAGAGTAAAGAAGTGTTAAGAATATGTCTGTGGAAAAAAAAAGGTACTGTAGGAACTTGCCAATTAAGATTTTTATCAAGAATATGCTGCTTCTTTTCCCGTATCCCAGAAGGAAAAGCCAATATTTCCAGGAAGCCCTTTGGGTGACCTTGCTAAATCATCCATGTAGTTTTGTCTAATCCAACTACAGTTCAGAAGCTTCATTTGTAAATTGTACATGTATTCTTGCTATCCATTTGGTTTTATAAGAGCAATTACTTAACTATCAAACTATATTTCCTGGTTAATTTTTTATTTCTAGCCCTTGCCCTGTGCAATCACTTACTTTTTCTATTAACTCTATATTTTTCTGTATGACTAAGATTCTCTTTGTTATTTTCTTATTCTGCTTGCATTGTGGTTAGAAAGAGGACACTTGTGTTTACAAACTGCAACCATCCACAGCATTCTATTCAACTTTGAAAACATTTTTCTATTTTAGTGCACAAGTTTTACTGCCTCATTTTCCTTTTTCTGAGAATCTGCCCTGCTACCTTCTTTAATAACTGACAATATTTCTTGCTGCCAAATTCGCCTCGTCAAGCCACATTCATAGCTAAGTGACCTCAAAATGCAGAAGGTTAATTGTTTAAGTTCACTTTAAAATTTTTCCTTAATCAACTTGAATATGGTTAATATCTATTTTTCTTTTGTAAAAAAAAAATAAAAAATATTTCCCATTCTAATATGAGTTGGTATTGTTTACAGTTGGGACTTCAGAAATAAATATTTTCATTAATCAAGACAGAATAACATCAGAAGAAAAATGATGAGTAAAATAATGAGTTTAATGAAGGAAAAATCAATTTTTTTAATCAAGGCTATAAAATATCCATTTCATAAATTCATTTGTATGACCTGCTTAATATTTTGACAGCATATCATGACCTTGCTGTTCTGTACTATTGTTGTTAAAATACAGTAACAAGTTCAGTAGTTTATGCTAACAAGTTCAGAATATTTGAGTAAATATTTTAACTTCAGAATCTTTGGCCTAGAAAATGTCACATAAATGTTGTGCCACAAATTCTGCTAGTTTTCCTAACTCTCCTTATTTGACTAGACTGCTCACTAACCAAAAAGAAAACAGATCAGTTTAGAAGGAACCATTCTTTTACTGATTTGATTCTGTTTATTAGGGGAAAAAATCCCATACATTTCTGGATAAAAAGCAGATTATTTATATAGAAATTCTTCAAAATTAGAAACTGTTTCTTTACAAGAAGCTGTCAAAAAAACCACCAAAGACTGGTTCTTAAGTAGAAACTGCCAAAAAAAAATAAAAGAAGTATCTTTAAAAGATTTCAAAACAGAATTCTGACACAGTGCAGAAGGTTTGATCTTGTAGAACCAAATACACAATAGAGAAACCACACGTTGCCATTACAAAGGATTTTCTTATTTTCTGTTTTCATTAAAGTGTTTTTCTTTGTTATTAAGTCTAAGAGGAAATATTGAATGATAGAAAGATCTTTTCCGTGAAATAGTGTCTAACTCATGAAAAGGGTATGAACATGTTCACATAGTTATCTGAAAACAAATATACTTGTTTGGATATATTCTCTTTCTTCCCATTGAAAGAAAATTGAATAAACTATCTCTTATTTTTTCCTTTAGGAAGCAACATTTCATTTTCATCTTGTATCTGGCAGTTGGAAAAAAAAAAAAAGAAACAAACAAACAAACAAAGTAAAAAACAAATAAACCCAAAGATCTGTTCCTTAAAATTTGTCTATTTCTTTAAATAAAGAGTAGTCAAAGTTTGCACTTTTTTACTGAAAGAAAACAGTTCCTTTCTAAAATCACTGAAGTTAATATGATGACTTTTTTTAACCAGAACTAAGCAATTACCTAAATACAGTCAATGATATCTTCATAACAGTTATGAAACATGGGAAGTTCCTACTGAATACCAAGAAGCCTTTATTTACTGTGGGAGTGGTCGAGCACTAGCACAGGTTGCCCAGAGAGGCACAAAATGTAGATGGAGATGTAGGGTCTCCATCTTTGGAAATAAGAAAAGCTATCTGATATTAACCCTCAGCAACAAGCTCTAGGTGGCCTTGCTGGAACAGGGGTTTGGAGAAGATGACTGCTAGAGGTCCCTTGTAATCTCAACCCATCTATGATTTTGTGAAAACCAGGGAACTTATTCCAAGGAACACTACAAGTCAGTCAAGGAAGCGTAGTGCCATTAGACACTTCAGAGGGAATATCTTGAGAAAAACCTTTGCAAGGACTGGAGAATGCTGATATGCAGTCCCACAGCAGAAAAGGGAAGAAAGCTAAGGCTTCTTGCTTCATGCTTCCAATTCCTGTGAAGAGATCTTGCAATTTCTCACCATTGTTCTTAAAATCTGAATTAAACCTAGTGAGGATGAAAGTGGAAAACTCACAATGATTGTAGCACCTGACTGCTGTTGAACTTGGAACATTAGGGGAAAATATACTGTATGATTCACTATAATATCAAACTAATGTCTCCTAGGATGTTGCTTTAATTTAAATATATTTTAAAATCTTATAACAAAATGTCTGAAATATTGTGACTGGAAAATCTTTTGATTTAAATGCATGAGTATCTGTCCTGAGGTTTTGTAAAATTTACATTTTGCAGATAAAATTCAATTTGCTAGGCTCAGTGAGAACATAATAAGGATTATTTCCAGCATATTTTAAGGATTTGAAGTTGGAAAATATGTAAGACAGCGAGGATCCGAGGATCCTTTTTTTTCTTAAATTGGTCATTAAAGTAACTACACTCAGAGTTGCTCTCACAAATTATAGGCTATACTTACTGAGATTTATACTCCCAGAATCAAGAAATGCAATTAATTAAAATAACTTGCTCATATTTACTGTCTCCTTGCAAAAACTCTTTTTTTCCCAGATCAAAAAGGGTCCAAAGAACTGGAAAGTAGGAAGATAGCTTATTTGGATATAAAGACTTCAGAAATTATCATATAAATAATTGATGTTCTTACTTAAATTACAAACTAAACCCATTGGTTACCAAATGGTTCAAGAATTAGATGCAATTGGATAGATTTTTAGGTACTGCATGTAGCACCTCTTTAGACAAGGACAAGAAAGGCAAATTGTTTTTGGTGCTACTTCTACTGCACAGGCTCCATTCTACGTATTATCCTTTGGGACTAACATCTCCTCGAGTCAAGGATAAGTGTAATGTTCAGTTATCAACTATCCCCTCTTCCCAGTGGTAATGGAGGAGTGTGATGGCCTTTGCCACCTGAGACATTCCTTTTTTTAGTGGGCTAATAATGTTGCAGACGTGTCTTTCTATTGCTAGTGGCAAGGTAGGCAGGAAGCATGGTGGATAATGAGTTCCTCGAATCCTAGCTTAATTCCTCCTCATTAGGAACCCATACCCTAATTGCAGAGAAATATCCCAACCACCTTTTCACTTTTAAATCTGCCTTCATTCTGTTCATTAATACATGACTACCCTAAAGGAAGAAACACTTCAATTGCTCTTAAAAGTTCTTCTAAATTGAGCTTCTTTGGGCACAGATCTCTTCAGTGCCTGAAATACTATTTAAAGCATGGATATATTTTCCCAAAGCTTACCTAGTAATTACTGCTGACCATCTTTGTAACCTTTCTTTTGGCATTACTTTTCCCTTAGCTAACAGTGACTTCACACAATTGTAAGCCTCTTCCATTCTGGCAAATTTTCTTTCCTATGTAAGCTGTACACTCCTCTTCAGGCTGTAACTAATAACAAGACCTGAGGCACTAAAGCATAAAATCTTCAAAACTTTTCATCTTCAAGAAGTACTATATGTTCAAAGGGAAAAGCTAGGCAGACGTGACAGTTCACAAAAACCAAATGTGAAACATGGAATTTTGGTTTAGTTTTCAAGTGGGGTTTCCTCCTATCAGCTTCCTGGAACAAATCATATGGAAACAAATTATATAAATAGCTTTCAGAAGTTCTATGAAGTAAGTTTCTCTGCCTGTATCTAAAGGAAGAATAAAAGTTTTTCTAATGTTATTAACATCTACAATATGGGTACAATCAGTAAGAACAGCGTGATGACAAAGATTATACAAATATTAATCTAATATATCTTGTGAAGAAATCCCTCCCAAAAATAGACAACATGGAATCCTCTTATGGCATTCTGTACAAAATTTGACTTTTCAGTTGGCCGTACCTATCTTCTTGATGGTATGTTATCTGAATCTAATTAAAAAGTTTAAGCAAAGATCTTTGCTTTCAGATCACACCGTAATACTGGGTAATTTTTTTCTTTTTATTACAGTATTATTATGGATGTTAGCCAAACTGATTTAAAGAAAGCTTTAGTATTTTGGCAACACATTAGGGTGCTTGGATATGATCTGAAACTCTGTGCCAAAACCACAAATCTCAAGCAAAAGAATACAGTGCAGAGCTGATCCTTTTTCCTGATGTTCTCAGATCTTTCTCAGCTGTACCACAGGTGCTAATAGACATTTTCTTCAGCTTCTGCTATGGCTTCCCAGATGCAGATAGCCAGACTGAGAGTCAGTAGTGTCATCTGGAAATTATCAGTGCTAACAAGACATGTGGAGATGTGCCTGTTTTTAACCGAAGTAGATTTCCGTCTCTGCATTGTCATTTATGACCAAAAATCCACTGTGGTCTGGAGGAAGGTTTAAGCTCAGTGTGTCTCTATGCTCCTTATCCACACTGTAAAGCAAAGGAAGGATTTCATACAAAACCTATGTGCACATTTTAAAGACAGTGGAATGTGTCTGTGTCTAAAGACATTTGAGTTAAATGTTTAATTTGACACATTTTCAAATTAATCTCACCCTTTGTGAAGAGGAACAAAACTCAAAAAGGAAAATTAACAGCAGCATAGCAAGCCTTTTCTCTGTAGGTCACTAGCTTAAATCCAGCTCAAGTCAATGTGAAGCAGAATTTGATGTCTGATAATTGTTTAGCAGCCTTCATGAACTGAGTTGAGCTGGGCTCTGAGCCACAGAGAATGTGATATTGCCTGCTGAAAAAAAGCTTCCGTTACAATCGCCGCTTCACAAGTTTCATCAGTACAGCAAAAAAACAAGAGGAACCTTGAAGGTTAATTTGATGAATAATTTTCCAGTTATTTTCACTTTTAAAAAGAAAATTCCTGGTCCTGTTCTAATGACCCTTAACATATCAACTGCGTAAAAAAGACACATTTTACTTGGGTCTTGGTGGGCATTATTTATCAAGTGCATGCTGAGCATGCTTCCTGGCTCAGGCACCTTTGGATAGGAAGAGGACCAATTCTTGTTGTATGACTGGGTGGCACGGCTGTGAGCTCTAGGGAATGGGCTGCTGAGGTACTGAGGTATTTTAGAGAATAAGCAGAAGTTTAACTTGATGCACATGGGGAATTTTAGCATGGAAAGTCACATCCAAGTTGGAATTCAAGCTCCAGTTTTGAAATGTACTTCATAAAGCAATTAGCTGACATCCTAAACAGAGATGTCTTTATGAACTGGGGATGGTATAAGGACAGCACTGTTTTCCTTGGGCAGTTGGAGAAAATATCTGAATGATTTCAAAATGAGAAGGCTGATCCTGGACGTGAGAAGACTGGGGAAGCAGTTATCAACAAGTATTTTCTCTGTGACTGACAAACACATCAAGTGGCTTTACTGAGAAGCAAAATGAATTTGCCTCACCATATACTTTTTCCTTTCCTCAGATGCCTCTGTATTCAGAAAGAAAGCTCCATATATTTTAGGGAGCATTTATTTGATTTGTGATTCATAATCATATTAGAACAGAAGAGATGATTTATTTCCATTCTATGAGAGAAACACTGACAACAATTTTAAATTGCCTACTTAAAATGATTTAATCCTTTTCCTCAGGCCATGTTGTCATTGTTTCACATTCTCTTGTGGCTCCAAAGATGCAGGTTGTCTTTCACTGCCCTACTGTTTAAGTCCAAGCTTTGCTAGGTGACGCTGATCAACATAATTCTTCCTTATCTCTTGTGTTACCATCTCCTGAGCTATACTGAGGATCAGTGGAGGATGCCTCTTACTCTTCAGATGCCCTAGAGAAACATATAAGGTTCTGGCCTCTGAAGGTCTGGTTCAGGTACCTAGCTTAAAAATAAGAGTCCATACAGATGAAATAGTGGGATTTTAAGCAGCTGAATTGAAATAAACATAGCCTAAGCAGTAAAAATGTTTAAAGCAAATAAAAGCCATTGGTTTTCAGAGAGAAATGGACAAGGTCCAAAGATTTATAGAGTCAAGTGACAGGTATAGAAGTGAACCTCTATTCAATTTAAGACCAAATCTTAATGGTCTTCCTCTCTGTATTGATTCAGCAGGCTGTTTAGAACATGTGGAGTAAGACACCTGATCTGCGTGCATATAGTGTGCCTTCAGATTTAGTTCAAAGCATTAAATTATGGCATGGGGAAGCAGACATGCATCTGTAACCCAATTCCTCTTCAAAATTTCCCTGCTGTGTAATTAAATTGTCAACTGATCATTAGCCATTGTAAGCAAAAAGCTTTTTGCTTCATGGCTGGACAATTTGACAGTCCACATTCAGACTTTCACAAAGCATATGACATGACAGCCAAAGATTATTCAATCATATAAATCAAATTAATACATTCAGCTCATTACTGCTTTTTGTTTGTGACTAGACAAAACAGTAACTTATGATTTGGCGTTCTTATACAGAGCAGATTGTCTTCCCCGTCTTCTCCATCACCCAATCCCCCTGAACCTGAATTCTTACTGCTAGAAATCAATTTATTTATTCTAATTTCCAGAAAATTATGAGAATCTAATGTGGGATATCATAATAAAACGTAAAAATGGATTGTCTTCAGAGATTTTTAACGGAGCATCCCAAATATTCTTGTTTTTTAAAAAGAACAAGATAATAGCATAATATCCTCTAATTGTGTAACAGTTCTTAAATATTACAAAACAATTACATGACAGGATGTGACAAGAAGCAATAAGTTCTGAATGCTGCCCTGTTTTACACTGAAGACAGATCAATATGCTCTTTCATAAAATAATGAGTCCACACCTCAAAAGCCCATAGCCTTCTACTCAGACTGACTTCTTTTTCCCCTCCTCCAGCATTGGTTCTACCTGATAAGTAGCAATGAATCCCCTATAACTTCTTTTCAGACATTCTTAGGCTATTGTTAGCCTCAAAGAGTACCCCACAGATCATCTTCAGTAATCTCCCCCACCAAAACAAGATCATGCATTTCTTGGCCATCCCTCACAGATATTGTTGTAGCCTGACCATAAAAAATTCAGGGGAAAGCAGTTTCTCAGTGTCTTCAGTGCTGTTCAGAGCTTCAGTGCTCAGTCTTGTGCTGCATCATCCTACCGAAGTTTTCTAAAATTTATCACCCAAAATTTTCAGAGCTGAACACTAAATTGATTTCTTCTGGCCTTGGAAAAAAATTGGTGATCATCGATATTGTAACTACATACAATTGAGTCACCTTCAACCACCTCTCTGCAAGCCAGTTCCTTTGCAGATCATGCTTTCTAAATCCTTTATCATTCAACTGCTGGATTATCTTTACTTTGTCATCACTTTAAAAATGTAGTTACTAGAACAGAGATGATATCTTTTCCAAGAAAGTTATACACAGGTCATATTTCCTCAATTTATGAGACTCTAATGTTGGAAAAATATCTAAAAGCTTTATAGGAGTTAATTCACACCTACACCTACTGTTTTTCCTTTCTACTCCAGGCTACCATCCTTCTCAAAGAAGGTAATCAGGTAAATTTTATCTGATCTGTTCTTGATAGTTCCTTGTTGGCTGTTTTTACAACTTTCACATTTTGTAGGTAGTTCCAATTACTTCAATAATTTGTTCCATATTGTTTCCAGGAACTGAAACTAGACTACTGGATCTATAATTCTTTAGCTCCTCTTTAAAAAAAAAAAAAAAAGGTTTGTTTTTCTCTAGTCTTCTAGGACATCTCCTCTCTGCAGCTTCCCAGAGATAATCACTGATCATTCACAGATTACTTTGCCTCATTTCTTGGGGTGAATTTCATCAAACCCTGAGAACTCGAATGTACCAACCTTACACAAATATTCCTTGAACAGTTCTCTACCCCAGCCTGCATTCCAAACACCTTGTTACAATTAATTTGTTAAAGTATCCAGCACAATCTACTTTTCACATGAAGAAAAAAGCAAACACTTCTGGTTTTGCTGTTGAAAGCAAAAAATTTTGTTATCTCTGTAGAACCTCTTGTTCAATCTCTCTTCTCATTTTCCCTCTTCTTTCTAATGTATTCACTGAAACTTTTGTTTCTTATCGTGTCCCTTGTTACTCTGAACTCATTTAGTATTTACATTTTCTTATTTTATCCTTATATGCTTGTGTAATTCCTTTGTATTCATCCTTATTTATGAAACAGCTTGGCTTTATTAGTTCAAATTCTGGGCATTTCCTTTCCCAGCTGTCTAGGAAAGTTTATTTGATCAGCTCTATGAACCGGACTGGGGAGAGTGTCACTTCTGATGATGAAGCAACAGAGCTGCAGGTAAAAAATTCATAAGTAACCTCTTACTCTACTTCTCCATGTCTTGATAGCCTCATGGAGCAAGGCAGGATGCAGGGCACTCTCATGGTGTGGTGGAAATGGTGGAAATAGAAACCAGGAGCCCAATGAATAGGTTGTACTCGTTCCATGCTTTTAAGCTATTGTGCACCAGCGGTATGCCCTCTGACAAATTCAATAGTGAGTTTGCGTTTTGAGTTTTCATTCTTTTCCCTTCATCACTCCACCTATCATTTCCTCATCACTACAAAGGTTTTCCTATGGTAGTGGCATTCTGGCTATGGCTGGAATCACCTCATCACAGAAATCAAAACTGGCATCTTTCTGTTGTCCTCAGTCCTTTTTTATGCCTTCAGGTTGGAAAGGGGCAACAGGCATTCAGGCAGTACAAGAAGGAATGCAGGTACCATGTGCAAGTCAGATGTGAACTATTACTCTTCTAATTTAGTTTTATTTTGGAATAGCAATCACAGGATCTACAAAATCTGAAGTGCTGATATTGATCCAGATTAATCGCTTGGTGTCTGTTTTGCAGTGGAAGAAACCCACCCTCCTCCTCTTTCCCACAGTATAATTCTGAGCCCAATGGCTCCTTCTATTATGGTTATAGCTATCTAAACCCACTGATCCATAAATTGAAAATATGGGTTTATGCTAGACCATTTTTCCTGCAAGCAATTTCTGAAAGTGTTATGAAAAGACTTGCATTAGACATTGAAAGTTACTGATGGAAACTGGCAGCAATCATGCACAATGTACAACATCACGATTGCTATGTCTTCACAGAAAAAATTAGAGTTATGCTCAGCTCTTTCTGAAAAGTAACATCAAGTCTTTAACTGATGTCCGCAGGAAGTTTTCCCAAAGACATTTCTTAATTTTTATGTTTCTTTTAGCTTCTGTAAGTTACTTTAACCCACAAAGCTGTTATAAGATGACTGTCTGGAAAAAAAAAACATGTCTTTTATACTTATAATTTAGCACTGTTGGAGAAAAAAAGTCTCTGACAAAAAACCACCCCTGAGAATGTAAATATGAAATCTAAAATTCATATTAATTTTCAGTGTATCCTTTAATCTATAAACTGAACAAACAGACACATTTTATGCTTCAGAGTAGATTCCAGCAGCATATGTATGTATCATGCAGCCAGAGAGCACCTGAAAAATAAACTAGCAATAATTAGTTTTGCACACTCACTCTTTTGGAGATGATAACTAAGGCATTGAACTAAGACATAGGTCTTAGTAAATTTAGGTCCAATTTTTAGCTCTGCTAAAGGTCTGCTTTGTGGGCTTATTAGAAATCACTTTCCCACTTTCATTGTTTGGTTTTGCTTTATACCTAAGACTGTGCAGGGAGGAAACTGCCTGTTCATGTGCAAGGCAACCTAAGAAAATAGGATCCTCAGACCACCTGGGGCCTTCGCTTTTCCATGCAATATCACACAACAAATAATCCATGATAAATTTCACTTGCCCTCCACAAAACCTTTGCTGAGACAGATTTTGTTATGTATTATAAATGCAACGCAGACTCCACCGCAGCCTCTGCCAGTAGTTTTTTATTCTTCTGGGGTTTGAATGCCACATTGAGCTGCCTGGAGTCACTAGGCACTAGTCACTGCTCTGGCCAACCATGAACTGAAAATACAGCTTCCCAGAGCTGGCTTAATCTAATCTGTCCTGATTATATACCAAAATAACAGAGGAAGAATCATAACAAATGTTGGTCTCATACTCATTCAAACCACTAAAGAAAACAGGGAATGATTTATGTGGTCATATGCATTCATCCCATTAAGGGGGAGCATTTTCACATCAATTTGATGGTCATCTAGCCAAGGAGAACAGGTTGTTCTCAATGCAGAGCTAATTCTGGCAAAAGCTATAAATTCTGAGCAACACTGATGGAAAAACAGTCTCATCAATGAAATGTATGTTTTAAGAAAGAAAGAAAGTAATGAACCCTTAAGTCCTGCAAAAATCAGGTTTTAGAAACCAGAAAGGAAGAGAATTTGAGGAATTTTCACAGTGATCTATCCACATTTTTTTCTAAATTGATACACCGAAAATCGATACAAAATGAGGGTTTCAGATACATTTATACACATGGAACAGTTTAGAAGGGAAAAAAAAAAAAAAAAAAAAAGAAAAATGGAGGAGAGGAACTGAAGAGTTAAGGGACCTAAACAGCTATAAAAGCACAATCCCACCACAGGGATTCTCCTTCTCAGTAGGGCAGACTTTTCTCCAGGGCAACAACTCAGAAAACATTTGACTACTTGGGGAATTAGAAGAGGTGGTCTTGACAGAGCTTTCTTCCCTCCTATGGCTTTTACCCTGGAGATTAGGCAGTTTGGTTAACATCAAAGTTATTCTGTTAAATGAAAGGAAATGAATGTGTATGTTAGGTCAAATTCATTCCAAGTATTTTGATCTTGGTTATGAGACATAAATTGGGATGAAATTCATGAAATAAAAAAAAAATCACTCAAGTTATCTGTCAGGGTACAAAGGAGTACATTCTAAACCAGAGAGCCTGACCAGTGCTCCTTTTTTTTTCTCTGTAGCATAGGGGTAGTTGGTCATATAGATGATTATGTTTGTTCCCACTTTATAACCTATTGGGTCTTGATTAAACATTTTGTGCAAGCAGCACTTGAAATATGTAAATTATTTCTCTTCTTCAGGAATATTGCTGTAATGGGTACCTAGAAAAGCTCTGTCCCCTAGCAACAGCTCTCTGAAATTTCTGCTTATAAATCAGTGCCAGATAGATGACACACATAGATGGGACACAGATATTAAATGGGTTTTATTGGTCAAGGCCACTTTGTCCATGCAAAACCAACTTGATTTGTTAATTAATTCAGGAAAAAAAAAACTAAATCAAAATGAAAAAAACATTTACCATCTTCCTGTTGGACTAATGCCTTCTGATTATCTACCAGTTCTGTCAGAAGGTCTGACCAGTTTTGTAATAATGAAATGTTATAAAATATTATATTAAATGACTACTTTGTAGAGTCAATGATATCTGGGTGTTCCACTAACAACAATAATAATGATAGATGATTGCAATAATTGTAAAATGTACTTATCATAGAGAATTGATGTCTGTATGGTTTTCAAGGGCCAGTTCTGCCCAGTCTGGTTCACCTGTATGCTTATTTTCCAGAAGGATTTGAGTAAATAATACATTTCAACCTAAAATCCAACTGTAAGTAAAAGGATAGGTATGCTTATTCTGCAAAATTTTGACTTGATTTAAATATCACGGATACAGATGTTATATTCATGAATTGAGAATAATACATTTTCTCCTTGTCATCGACACAATGCTTCTTCCTTAGGGTAAAATTTACTCTGATAAGAAAAAACAGATACTGTAAAAGAAAAATGCATTTTTCCATTATTCGGATGAGAAAATAAAAAGATGGTTCAATAGACTGAGCAGGACTGAGAAATAAATGTAATACAGTTGTATTATATTTCTGCAAATGGTGATTGTCAACAACTTTGAATATTTTTGCATAGTGAGAATGAAAGAAGCTGCTTAGCTTGACCTTCTTAAACTTTGCATTTCTTATCTTAATACTTGAAGCACCGCTACCGTTCAAATTAATTGAGAAAAATAACCTAATTTTACTTTTCATTCTTAAGAGTAAACAAATCCATTTGATCAAACTTTCCAGAAAACCTCTAAGGAAGATGCCAAGAACAGAAACTTTCAACCACTGAACAGTTAGAAAAAATTGCTATTAATTCAAAGGTGACAGATAGAAAGCACTGAGTAATATGCCTCAGTGCAGCACAGGGTGTAATTTAACTCAGAATTTGTTTGGCCATCCATAAGTCATTGACACGTTGGAAATGTGAAAGAACACAAAGCTGGAAGAAGTCTGCCATGAAGGAAGGCAAAGTTCTGCTTCAGAAAGAGGCAGGAAATTTTCTAGCACCATAAAGGGTCCCATTAACATCTCTATAATTTGATCTTATACCCAACACTGGCAGAAAGCTGATTACCCATTCTGAACTCCCTTCGGCTGTAAATATTTCAAACCTGACTGTTTTATGTCCCTTCCCCATAACAAAGTTACGATCTCTAAAATGTTTGTAACCTATACAGCTTGTTGTAAAGGCTTAATGTCCTTGGCCTGAGAAAGAAATTGTACTCAAGAAAACAGCTTTGTTCCATTTTGGCAGATTAAATTCAAAAGAAATACAGTATTAGTATCCAAGCAATGGAGTCTCTCAAAATAAAAGGAAGGCAAGAACTATTAGGGCAGAAATAATGGATAATAAAAGCCAAGGGACTAAGTGGAAAGTAGCTGTGCTTAATATGAGCAACTTAAGAGTCAGAAGGGTCTTTCTGAGCTAGGAAAAGCAAGTCTGAGATGGCCTTCATACACAGACAGTGCCAAATGGCCACTTTTATGACCTATCTTGTCCATGGCACCAGTGACAGGGACATTTTTCTGGCATAAAGTAGAGCAACAAGAATTTTTGGGTGTTGTATGAGCTCTGAACAGCCGCAGTGCTTCCACTCTAACAATCACAAGAAGTCTTGTAGACTTTTCACTGACATCACACATGAAAACACAGTGCTTCACACAGTACTTTTATCTTGTTAAGATATAAAGTATTTCTCAAGTCATTAAAAAAAAATACCCAGTAAGGTGTAAATCTGTTAGCAGATTTGTTCATATTTCTGATAAATCCGGCTGTGATTGTGCAGACATCGTAGAGTTTTCTTATAAGCACAAGACAAAATCCAGCTCTGTAATAGCAATGAAACCAGACCAGGGTTTCTACCCAAAACGTGGATCAAGAACAGGAAAAGCGGAGAGGAAATGCAAATAAAAGTGGAACTAACGTACGAACAATTTCTGCAGAAAGCAGCATTGAACTGAGAGTTGTGCAGTGGTATCTTGAAAACCTTCAAGGACAAGGATACCACAAGCTCCCTGGGCAACTTGTTCCTGTAGCTAACTATCCTCACAGTGAAAAAATGTACCTTATACATAGTCAGAACCACCCCTGCTTCCTCCATTCTACCACTGTGCAACACTGCAAGGAGCCTGGTTTGGTCTGCTCACTAATATAATAAGCCTCCCTTACTGGGGCTTCTGGTCTTCTTTGTAAATACATTCATTTTGTGTTTGCTTTGTACCCATTTGGAGAACTGGTGAGCTATTATGACGGTGGAGAGATGGAGCAGTTTTCATTATACTTTAGAGGAAAGTAGTGAACTACTGGTTTTGTTATCCATGTTTGTGATGTATACTACAGCCCTCCTCAGGTCTCACAGGACTGAGAACCTAACACAGCAAAGCTGAATCCTGTCGCTGAAAGTCCAAAGTTTATGTACAAGGACTTGGCAAAAAAGGAACTGTAAACTGCTGAGAAAGCACAAGGTTAACAGCAATCAGTTGAAATCATCATAAAGCTCTCTTACCCATTCTCATTCATTCATGGTAGAACTATTGTTTGGGTTATTCTGCTACTGTTTGAAAAACAGTAATGTTTCTCCTCATTTTCACCCTTCTAAAAATAAGTAAATTCAGGATGGCTGGCTGATAATTTTTCACACCCATTCAATAGATACAGTAGCAGTGAATCCAAGATAGGCTCCTACATTTCCCACATCCATGAGTCCTTCCTTTTAGGGATTGTTTTTAACCACAGGGAAGATGATCAGTGTCATAGCCAATCAGTCCCTGCCTTCTCTGCAAAAACAACTGTTTCCTTAAGCCACACAATTTTGGTTTATGCTACTTTAAGAGACATCCCCATGTCTACTAGTAGCCTGCAGTGAAATTTAAAGCATGCTATATAGATTAAGAGATGAAAGTTCAAATAATGATCTGCCTGCAGGATGTTAGCCTGGTCATTTGCATTTGTCTGGAACTGTCTCTAAAATGCTGGCATTAAGCAAGTGCCACTCAAAGACCAAGTAACCTGTTGGAGATCTTTTCTTCCCCAGTCATCCTGACCTCAGGCAAAGCACAGTCCCCTCCTTGACAGTTTGAATTATCCCCATGACTTGAGTTGACATCTTAGGAGGGTGTGTTTTCTGCTACCTCCCACTGATGTCATCAAGAGTTATCATACACTTCAAGAAAAGAACAGGTTTGGGAAATTTCTTTTCCTCCCTAGGCAGGAATCTAGCAGTGGCTTTCTGGCAAGGGCTATGGCACTCCAGTTTGAAGTGAGCTACAATTATAACAGTCAGGTCTCTCCCCCCATTGTAATTGTGGTGTCACCAGGTATCAGGGCTGTGCCTGTGTGTATGTCCAGGGCACTTAATTCCTTTGTTTTGTGGGTGGCCCAGGAACTCCAAAATAGTCACCTACATAGATAGGACAATAGACTAGTTGGCAGCAATGGACCAACTTAAAACTAGATGATTGACTGAACTCCAAACTACCTTCATAATTAAGTTTTACCCAGAGCCTCCAGGCAGAATTTTGAGTAGTTCCTGTTATTTCCCCAGGCAGGCCCTGGCATACTAGTTCACTGTTATGCTTATATGGATCGTGAAAGTAATCACAACGTTAGTATTTAGTCAGGAAGTCAAGGCACTTTCCATAAAAAACAAAGCATTCTGGAGCATATGGAGAGGTGATTTTGGCCAGAACACCAAAGTTAAAAACAGTTTTCTCATAAGATTATGTTGCATGCAGAGAAAATTCTGCAACCCTTGTAGCTTGTCAAATGTTGCGTTGCAAGAAGAACATCTCATACAATAATGTTAACATTACTTCTAGGAATGAAAATATTAAAACTTTCTTTTTCTAAGAACTGTCAAAACATGGAAAATACATTGGCTTCTATAGGAGAAAAGAAAAAGTATATAATCCTTCATATAAGACACCTTGACAGCAAATTAAATTGTTCTGTTTTCTGAAATTCACCCTCAGCTGAGATGATACATTCAAGTAAGACAAAACCTTCATGTTTTTCCAATAATGCACCAGCTCCTGTTACAATAAAAGAATAAAATAGCTTAGATAGAAAGAGCCTTTGTTGTGTTTTCTAATGCTTCAAAGCATAAAAATTTCAAAATGTTCCCAAGAATTATTTTTTTTTAGCTATACATTTGAATGTAGAAAAATCAATTATCTACTTGATTACCTGTAAAATGAGAGTTATTCTGCATTAGGGCTCTCTGAAGGTGAAAAACCTGCAAAATCGACAATCTAACATCATTTACAGCTAATAATGTAAATGTTAACTTTAAAAAACAGCATGTGATTTAAAGAAAAAGGCAAATTAATATTTTCTTCTTGTAAATTGCCAGCCTGATATGCTACAAAAGGCAAAAGGAACCATAGCTGAATTTCCCCTGTATCTTGGAGACTGTATATAGAAATTTGCAATCATTTTTCCTCATTTGCAACAAGTTCAGAATGACCAGAAACAGTGGTTACTGTCAGCATTAATATGTGGAACATGAAGACACATCCTTTCAGGTGGTTTATCTTTTTTTTTTTTCCCAACAATATAAGTATTTTAAAGTACTCTCTAGTTGCTAGAAGTTACTTTTATTTGTACAGCAAGGGTTCCTCAGCTATAATTTTTAGATTCTTTAAGGACAGTGATGATGATGAAGGCAAAAATGTTTTGAGTAACTGAATAACATTGGAATCTATGAGGACACATTTAAGTAGCTAGAAAATGGAAACAAATATTTTGTGCATGCTGAAGCTCATGAGAATCACTATAGGACTGCTGCCTGATAAAAAATATAATTTTCAGAGAAAATGCATAGCCACCTAAGCAGAAAAGAAACCCTCTTAATTTTCTACTGCATATTACCTCTTAAGTGATATAACATTTTGATTTGAACATGTGAAAACACTTTAATGTGAAATTTCACTAAACACTTAACTTTCAGTGTCTCAAAAGATCTGTTGATTATTCAGCAATGTATGGTTAAAAGGTTGAAATGAGAGAAAGAGCAGAATGTTTGTATTAGCAAGAATATATAGTGTCAGATGAATTGTGTCTTAGAAAATACTCTCATGCTGTCTTAAAATCCTGATTTGCTCAATTTCTTAAAAATTGTAACTTTGGTTACGTCTGAGTTCCGCTCAACAACAGCAGTTGAAAGATAATGTATATAAAGAAAGATACATGTAATACAATAGGTTGGGTAAGTTGCAGGAACTTGGTAAATACTGACTGTGTTTAGGCAGAATTTTCAATTAAAATGTATTACAATTACAATTGCGCACAATAAAGATTTTATGTATGGTTTTATTTAAAGAAATATAGAGTGAAGTAAACTGATGTTTATAACTGATTTGTATACTGAGAATAATAAAAGTATACATTTAAGATAAATATATAAGATATATTAAGGGAACTTGTGATTCGCAGAAAGGTCCCTTTAAAACATGGAAGGTTGTAATTTCAAGAAAGGTAGTCATCCTGACACTGAACACTGCATGGTGGCATTTGTGTGCTCTTGGAAAATGATTAAGTTATTTCTGCTTTTCTACGTGCAGGTGATTTCTGATGGTTTCTTCTTACATTGGTGCTGTACTGTTTGTTGTTCTTCCTGCTGCTTTTTCTGGGCTCTGATTTTCCTTTGTTGGGTACCAGTGTAGGGTTTTATGAAAACCTGGGTGGTTTTGGTTTTAATGTCAGTTCAGTTAACTCCATCAGACATTTTCTGCCTTAGATCAATCAGAAATTCTTATTCAATCCCACTCTCTTTTCTGTACTTTATACACATTCCATTTTCGTAGGAAGTTCAGAATTCCTCAAATACCTGTATTAAAAATTCTGTCCAATAATCTAAGTTGACTGAAAGCCATTCACAAATCTGGTGCTAGAAACAAAACTTCATCCTAGCACTTAAAGCCTACAGACCTTTTGCTGTATTTCTGGAGACTTTTTGCTCCTCTGGAGAGCTGAGTTGTTCCCTTTCTGTGTTGAAGACACTATCTCAGTCTCATTTTAATCTTTCTACATTGCAATGTGAAGCAGAGAATATAGCATTTAGGTGCTTAATTAACCTCAATTGCTCTTACTGGACCCCTGTGCATGACAGTGACATTGACTTTGCCCTGTGGAATGACTTTCCCTCACAAAGCAGGTTCTAAATATTAACTGAACTTCACAGGATATCTATGGTGTTAGGGATATTGTAAATGGGACTATGAATAGAACTTCTCTGCAGAAAACATTTGTTGATTCTTTATGGAGATACCAGTTTGAATTCCCCTTACAGATACATGAACTTAACCTGCTGCAGATGCCAAGAAATGGTATACATATATTCACACCATTTCTCTAAAACAGCTGAAAGTAAGCTAATATTAGTGGCTTCACTTACAGGAACACCAGAAGAGCCCTACTGGAACCATTGTCTAGCATGCTCCTGATGGCTCCAGGGTGGGTCATGTCCTCATTGGGGTGAGCACCAGTGACCCAGCTCCCCTGGCAGACACTCCATAAAGCAATATAATAGAATATGCACCTCAGCCCCTTATTCCAGTCTTCAGCAGGCCTGTATATGATAAGCCTCTTCAGGAACTTTTCAGCAGAGCATGCCCAGCTTTCTCATGACCTTGCTAGCAACTAACTCCTCCATCAGAAAGAGCACTTATGCTGCACTCTACATGCACAATCATAATCGGAGGCCAATCATTGTCATCATCATGAGCAAGAAGTAGTCTGGATAGCAAAAGAACCTCCCCAAGCAGGAGAACCTGCAACTTTGTGCCCTAGGCCTCAGGAGCCAGTAGCCTGACTCCATGGCTAAGTTCCAAATCTTATGAGTGATGGGGCTCCTCAAAGCTGGATACATACAGTGCACTTGTGTGTCCTGTCACTCAGCTGCTACCAGGCACAACAACCCCTTGGTGGCGGTGCGGCCATGCCTCCTTCTTCTCCTCCACCAACCAGTTTCGAGCACTTACTGGGAAAGTTACAGGCTGTGACAATATTGCCTTACCTTGTGGTTCAGAGACATGACAAAGAAATGTTTCCCAGTAGCAAATTCCCGATATCTGGATGAATAACAAAAAGACTTCACTAGCAATAAAGGGATTACTGCTGCTGGAGGTCCCCAAGCAGTGTACACCAGAGCTATGGCAGAGTACCCAGCTGCATCCTAGGGTCTGCTGAGGCCCTTCAACAGAGATGAAGCCACCTGACAGCTGCTATACTCTGGCTGTCTCTCCCTGTTTCTCTAAACAACTTTTTCCACTCACTTCTGGTCTCCTGAGCCTTGTGGAGGTCCATAAATCCATATACAGTTCCAGTGCAACCTTACAGGAAAGGATCAAAAGAGGAGCTATGAAATAGGCCCATATGTTTATGACCACAGCGGAGATGTACACTGATTTATCCTCAGGTAGAACAGCCTTTCAAAAGGAAGAAAACTTCAAGATGCAACAGAGATACAAGGCTTTGGAAAGGTCATTTTCAGCAGTGCCTCAGGAAGCCACAGTTCGGGATTGCAAAATCCTTTGTCTGTTCCAGACACAGGACAAATGCCACTTTCAATAGGAACATGTTTGATGGATGGCTGGTTTAGGTTTTTTGCTTGGTTTTCTTTGAAGTGGTAATAAACAAACCAAATTAAATACAGCCCTTAATTAAACTTGGATCCCATTAGCCTGCCTACAGTAATATTGCTAAACTATTGATAAAACCTTTGAATCTCACACAAACATAAATAAATGCTCAGGCCGCAGCTTCTGCAGGAAGGGAAAAGAATGATTTTATTTTTGGATTTATTCTCCTCTTTACCTTAAATAAACCCATCCTTTCACCTTCCTGAGTACATAGGGCTCAGGAGATTTCTGCATCCAAGGGTGCTCTCCCCAGGAAGGAGGGTTCAGTTGGTTCTGCTGCTTTCCCCCGTTGCCAGCCCTGCAGGCAGGCTGGGTCTTTACACTGGTGCCCTTACGCGAGTTCTGGCCAGGGTCAGAGCTTCTGCCCCTTCCGTGATCTGTTTATAATGCAAACTTGCTCATGAGAATATTGAGCAGAATAACAATAGTGAAATTACATCGCTTTCTTGGTAGCTAAAGTTCTGTCATTTAAACAATTAGACTGATGTCAACTGGGATTATACCGAGCACTGATATCACAGGATATTGATACATGATTCAGTTACTACGTAATTGGGTATGCATCAGTTGCTGAGCAGTGTATACTGGTAATCTGACTCTTGAATGACACAAATGTCCGGTTTGATTCAATATGCTTAGAGTAAATGAACTCAGGCTGGAAGGAAAAAGACTGGGTTCATACAGTTGGCAAGACACTCATACACGTGTTGCTGGGTTTATGCTTTTGATTTTTCTTCTGGGGTTTGTCTCCCATAATGGTGTTCTGTGTTGACACAGATTTACAAATGTTACATGTCATGGAAAAAGAAATCCTGAAAAGTCACAAAACCCAGTGTTAGTTTCAATAGATGAAGTAAATTCTGATAGAGGAGCTGCACTAGAAACATGTTTTTTTCACTGTTCTGCTTCATGCTCCATTTGATCATCTTGTGGAAGCTTCAGTGTATGTTGTTCAGCATGCTTCAGTGGCAGCTTGCACCCCAGGTCTGGCAGAGACTTTACTCCTCAAATAGAGATATGCAAAGATCATCTTCTCATACTACTTACAGGACTGATTGCTTCCAAAAACTTTTCTCAGATTTTGTAGCTGATATAAAAGTTGTCTCTAAATGGATACCAAAAATCCAATGGCTCTCCTATCCTTTATTTCTGAGGATTGTATTAGACTACCTTAAGTGGTTAACTGAGGGAAGAAATCATTTGGGCAGAGCTTTTTTTCACAGAACATTTTAAAATGTGACACTCTATTGATTCAAAACTGAAATTCAAAAGAAGAAAATGTGTTGTCAAGCAACACTTTCAATTGTTGACCTTTTTGTCACTTTGAGTATTTGCTTTAGAATACTTTTGTTTGGAAAATAAATTAGACGCAAATTTTGCCTAGAAAATGTTGGAAGAGGACTTGTAAAAATTATTACAATTTTTCTGTTCCAAAATAAAACTGCAAAGCCATATCAATTGCAAAATATTCTAATTTTGATTGAGCAAACTATTTGGTTAGAATGTAGTTTCTAGGATTTTTTTTCTGATTAATGTCCATTCTGTGTGGGGAATAAGAAGAAAATTTGTTTGGCTCGTTATCTTCACCTAAGTAATAGATTCAGACCCCCTTAATAACTTAAAACACTTTCATACCTCTTTGTGCAGTGACATTATTGCCACTAAGACTGCAGTGAAATATGGTATTTCAAGACAGCAGAAATAACTGAATCTGCTCAAAGTGAATGTTTCTTTTCAAAAACTGCACCAAAATAATCTTTTAACAAAGTGATTAAAACACAAAGGAAATCTTTTGATAGATATATTAACATCTTCTATTACTTCTACGTGGGGTAACACATCTAAAATTTTCATTTAATTTTACTTCTATTTAACTGACGTTTTATGAGCAATCACCAAGCCAAGGCTGTCAGGGTGCTTCTAAAGTGTTGCAGCAAAGCACTTTTGGTAGCTTAAATTAAATCTAAAAAAGGAGCTCAATTTTTGTCATGATAATCTCAAAATTATTGATGATTTGGGCAGAAAAGTCAAACAGTTTTACAGTGCACTTAGAGTTCTTAAACAATACTAACTAGGCTAGTGGCATGTCACACATGGGAAAACTGAGAAAGAGGCAGTGAAGCGAAAAAGCATGCACTAGGTCTCCTAGAAGACCAATGGCAGAACAAGGAGTGCTTTCTGTAGAGTAAAAAACCTGATATACTTAATCCTTTTCAAGTACTCTATCTGATTTGTCATAGATAAAACTTTTTCTCTGATGAAACACATCAGGAAATTTAAAACACAATCCAGCAATGAAATCTCTGCAGACAAAGCCCAATGCCCCAGCACAGATCCACTAGCACAAGTGAGTTGGCATATGCATAAGGAGATCTTATTGTAATACCAGTGCTTAAAATCAAACATCACAGTCTTAAACCAAGATATTTTTGTTTCTTCCCTCATAATCCTCCTACCAGGTAGATATATGAAGAGGATATATAATTTTTTCCTCCTTTATCAGGTCAGGATGCTGAACTTGAAATCCTAAAAGGTCTACAACTTTTATAATTTTTACAACTTTTATATAGGGGCAACCTATAGCGATAAACACACCATGAGGTTTAGTTCAGTCATTTCTCCTAGCTCAGAACTGCCAAATTTAGTCCAGCTGTCCAACACATAATTCTCCAAGCCTGAGCAGTGCATGGTAATGAGGAGATGTATTCAACTTAAGCTGCACTGTTTCAATTTTTCCTTTGAGGATTCACAGCTCATTACAGAACATCGGAAGTGTCTTAACTGCTTATTACATCAGGCCAGACATTTGTGGATGAGGAAGTGTTTATAAATTATTTGTTCAAGGTATGGTGCTCTAATGAGTGGAATCTGTTCTGAGTCAGCCAAGAGCCACAGTCCAGAGGAGTAAGTGTTCATTAGAATCAACAGCTTCCAGAATGGAGAGAAGCCTAATAAACACAGGACTGGTATTTCTCCGTGCTTATTTATGTTTTCATGAAACGCTCATTCAGAGCGACAGAGCTATCTGTCAATCTTCAGGCTTTCTTATGCCTACATTTTCCACCTGAGAATTTAAGCAAGGTCAACTCTGCTACATTTGAGCAGTTTTCCTGCAATTTCAGCTGTGCTTGTTTTGCACTCGTTTTTCCTGACCCACCCACATGATCAGGCACAGCTTTGCCCAAAGTTCCTAGCATGGCCGGGTCACTCTTCTGTTTAAATTTAGAGTGTGTGTGGGCAGGAAAAAGAATGTAGTGCTTATGTATTGGCTGCCTTGGATCTATCGCAGGAGAAGCAGAGGATGCCGAGTTCTTGGAAAGTCAAGGAAAAGCAAAAAGTCCTATAATTTCCCTGTACGCATAGAGCTCAAGTCCTAAACTTCCACCCATCCCTCTCTGTCCTTTGCCAACACACAAGGAGATACAGCAGATATATCTCAACCCAAATAAAGCCTCTCAAACAAAGCTGGTAGCAAACACATTTTTCCTGGGGTATCTTTGAAGGAATACTTCCTTCATCTGAAACATCTGTAACATCTGAAAAAAAACACCCACTGGAATGCATTCTATAAACACAGTGCCTCTGAAGCTGCACTGGTGCCATATCTGCAGAAACAATGTTGGACCACTACCTTCTGGAATTCCAATCCCTCCTGCCTTCTCTTTCTCTTGGGCAGTTTAGTTCAAAAGGGATGAGATCTTTTTCTGAGGGCTGCCTACTACACACTGTGTTCAGGAGGTGGGGATGCTTAATTGTTGTCTGATAGCAACTCATTATCCTCCCAGACCTCATTCTGAAGAACACTGTTTCTCCTAACCACTTGCTTAAACATTTATCCTTGTAAATCCCTTGTTTTCGTTGTAGCTTTAAAACCTTTCTTTCCTCTACTGTGTAGAAGGAGAAAATGTTGTGTACTTTTGTGAATGTAAACACATCAGTTGCCATGGGAGCAGGTGCTGGAACTATGATTACTGCCTGCAGCTGCCACATTTGCTAGGTGCCCAATTACCTTACCTGGTTGCTCTAATTGAAGGGAGAATGAACACAATGCACATTATTTAAGCAAAATGCTTCTTGACTGGCAAGTGCAAGATGAGTGGTCCAAAGGGTTCGTGATCTGTTGCTTGCAGCAGCCTGTATCATGCATTTTCATTACAGTATGTGTTACATAAGGAGCAGTTGATTAACTGAGATGAGAGCAAAAGAAACAAAGATGAAGAAATGTGTTTGTAGAATACAAGGTAGCTTTACAGCTTGAGATCAACAGTACTGGAAGGGCTAAGTGCAACAGCCAATTCTACTTTTGACTGTTATAAGAGGAAAAATAATTCTTTTTCTAGAACGAAGAAGCTTCAGAGGTAGTTCAAACCAGGACAAATAAACATCAGTGTAGGACAGCTGTAGGTATCAGACCATCCCCTTCCTTCTCCTAACCCTCCTGCTTGCTTTCCTCCTTTTGAAATCCACTTTATTTTTACTATAAAACTTTTCATATGGGGCTGTGCCTGCCCTAATGAACTAGACAAAACAACAATCAAAATCCAAAATAGAAAGCCATGAAAAGTATATATGAAAGATTTCCCTGTAAACGCCAGTCAGTGTGAGAGCTAACACAGACAGCAGCAAGGCAACAAGAAAGCCTGAGCTTCACTCACAACAAACAAAATAAGAGAGGGAAAGCTTTTGAACCCAATTGTTGGCAAAGCCTTCAAAGTGTAGGCATGTAAACAGCTTTGTTTTCTCTGAACACAGCAGGATCCAGGACTGCGTGTCTGCTCTTTGTTAAACTGCAGAACTACACGCAATACTTGACTCCTCAAGATGCTTCCTTTTCTCTAGAGAATTAATCCCTTATAGACTCCAGCTTGTGGCTGACAGCAGGTCTAAAGTGACAGTGTCAATGAATCCTGAAAGGATTAGTGCGTAAGGACTGAAAGTCCGGAAATTTTTTCCAGCAAAAGACTACTTCTGTGGTACTGCATTCTCCAGGTGTCATCTTATTACTGATGACGAAACAGCAGTCCCAGCAAGTCACATCCCAGAGGTTTAGTCCCTTCCAGCAGGTCTTGTCCAAGCAGGTTCTTTGCTATTTTTTTACCATTAACACACACAGACAAATTAAATGAGACAAAATGCAAGACGGCTGTATGCAGTCTAGGCTCTTATACCTTTTCCAGCAATGCCCTTGAGTCACCTCTCCTTTCTGTCCTGCCTCAGGAACAAGCCCAGTGTACTAGAAAAGCATCTGAGTTGGGAAACTAATGGAGGAGAATCCTTGGGGTACACTTTGTGGACAACATCAGCTGCTCCCAAAAATCTAGACCACTGCTTTCAGCTGCCTCAGTCTCCCACAACCTCTCCCCAAATGTTCCCCCAGCACCAGACTTCACACGCTCTCCCCTTGCATCATGCCATAGCACAGTCAGCTCGGAGGTGGTCTCCTCACAGAGGACTGCCACCCAAGTATCTCATTATCCAGCCCACATGCCTCACTCACAAACTCAAGCTCCCTTATGATCCATCAGCTTTGCCCTTGCTTTTGCCCTTGGCACCTTGCTGCCAAATGCTGTGAGCAATCTGTGTGGCACTTGCCTTGTCTCCTGTATCAGTGCCTTGGGGTAAGTCCTCAGCGAGGTCTGTCTCTTACTCCCTCTTCAAACACCAAATGACACAAAAGCCCAAAAAGGAACTCATTAATAGCCAGCCAGTCAGTACTGAGTGCTTTTGAGCAGTATTTTTTCCAGATCTGACCTAGGTATAAGTCCTCTAAGAATGAAGTTGCTCAGCAGGGAGATGATGGCAGGAATTGCCAATAAGCCCAGGTCTAACAGTCTCCTTGAAAAGTAAGGAAACTCTTCTGTCATATACTCCAAAAAGAAGTAGATAAGGCCTGTGGGTTGCCAGATTTAAGGATAAAACAGCCTCTAGGCTTATCTTTCCTTCTCCTCAAGCCTTTCTTATCAGTCTAAACATACAGTATATCTAAGGCAGTGTCCCAGGCTGGGTCATTTCTCTGAGTACTGCCGACAGATTGACGGGAAGGCACAAGCTATAAGCACTTTGCCAGGTATGTAATAAGCGGTAAATGACAATGTCAAGGATGTGTCATGCAAAGTTTGATGTAAATATGCTCAAAGTCCCCTGGAAACATTTCAGTGACCCACTACAGAGATACCGATAAGGTGTTCCTTCCCTGACCACCTTTACAGGGGCAGTCCTTGGGAAAGATTTAGGAGAGTAGAGCTGCTATCTAATTATTAAAAGTTGGTCTGGCTTTAATTTCTGATTCTGACGATTATGCTTTAAGTTTACTTCTAAAGGCATTCTCCTCTAATTCAATGCATGCTCAAAGGGTGCCCTGAAGGTTAAACATGTGCTTAACAGCTTTCCAAATTGGGACAGCAGAATATTTCTAGGGTATCAGCAAAAATGTATGAATTATAAAACAAAAAAGTAAATATCATTTGATGGTTTTGTCATTTTAAAGATATTTTAGGTAATAAATTATTTTTTTTCCTATTCTAGAACACCTGTTATCTAAAATAGTTCTTCCTTTATTTATTGTTTTGTAAAAATCTATATCATAGAATATTGCATACAGCCAACTGAAGTTAAACCATGGATAGACATTGCAGAAAAAGTACTTTCTAATATACTCATTAGCATCTACAACATTAAAACTGCAGAGAATCCAGTAGGATTTTTAAAGAATACACAGAAAAGTTAGGAAAGTAAAATAATTAAACACTTTTGTGAATCCAACTAGGTGTGAATCCAAGCCTAATACCTAAATATTTCTCAAAGTCAGGCCCATCAATCTAAGGCAAATAATTCTAAACCTTAAAGAGCAAAGAGTTTCCAAAATCCAACATTTAAGGAATATTGATCATAAAGGTGAATCTCTGTGCTAAGCAATAAGATCTCATGTGAAGAGAGGTAGAAGACTTACTATGATTAATCCTTCATGTTTTATGACCATTTAAAGTAATTCAGCTCACAAAGCCTTTTTTAAAGAAAACAACGGATATTATATTGTTCTTAATACAATAAAATACCTATATATCCAAAAGCACACTTCAGAAAAAAAAAAGTAAATACACAATTTAAGTTTTCCATAATTACTTTTTAAGAGTGGAACAGAAATTAGTTTTTTAAAAAATATAAGAAAGTTCCATGAATGCCAAGAAAATATTTTGAAGATATATGTAAGTTGTAAAGTTGTGCAAACCATATTGTACAATATTTGCAGTATGGAGTCTATAGTCTTATGTAAACAGAAATTATTCATTTAAAGCCAGGACTCAGTTAAAATAGAACTAATTTTCACTAATTAATCATTCAGAAATTTTTGTGGGCAAGACAAAGAGGTCTGTGTTCCAAATTTAAGGATTGGACTTCCGTGTATTACCCATTTGTATTTGTTGAAAATATGAAATAAGATTCTGATTTTTCATCACTTTTTTACAGAATGCCCTCCTTGTTTCTTTTTTTCTGTATTCTTGTGGAATTTGTTAACTGCATGGTGTTAGTGGTGTTTTCCATGGAATTCAGATTGCATGTATCTTAAGAATTTCTATTTTCTATTTTCATTTGTATTTTATCTCTGAATCTCCATATTCAGAAGGTGGGTTTTCACAGGGAAAAGTACTGTTCCCTTCACATGGTTTGATGAAAAAATTTTTACTTATTGATAACTCACAAACAACCAGCAGTGAGCAATCTATACATTCAAGATCAGTATCATCAGTACAACAACTAAACCACAATACTTGACAATTCAATGATGTCAGTAAACGCCTTAAATTTTACTAAACAACCTCCTTGAATTAATCTCAGAAAGTTACAAAACCCCATGTGTGTTCCCCACACATATTCAAAGTTAAGAACCTATGGTATCCTCAGCCTCCCTCACATGATATGTGGTTATGGATACCCATGCCCCTTTCTGGAGTGTGGGTGCTCAAGCAATTACACATTCCCAAGTTGCTCCCTACGACTCCAGCATCCTCACTCCAGCATAAAAACATCTTGCAAGTTCCCATGTGCATACTCCAAGTGCAGGTCTCTACCTGCTGCACCCCAAACCATCAGTCCATTAGCTGGGTGCAGGTCACTCGTGGCTTCAGACAAGGGAGGGTGCTCCATCAGTTACAGACACAAGTCATGATGCTGTTGGGGCAACTTCTGGCAGTGCCAAACCTGGTTTTGATCTAACTAATGATTTGCTACCACTTCTCACACCGAGGTCTGACCCCCTTGTCACAAATTTTTATGTTCCTGTTACAATTTAACCTGCCTCATTTTCTCAAAAATGTTTCAGGTGTCCCCTGGTCCCTGTTTAATCCTGCAAATGGTCATATTTAGGCAAACTTCATCATTGTTGCCACCTTCTCAAAGTTACAAGTTTTGGGGCAATCATCCTCCCAGAACCGACAGTGTGGAGTATTGCATTCCCATGCACAGTTTGTACATCCGCTGGTTTCCTACCACCCCTGGTTACCCACAACATCTTACCATGAGGGACTGCACACATTTCACTGCAGCAGAACATTCTGTGTAGAAAGGGCCTTGATGAGACTGATATACAGCACTCCACTGACATGAGTATGACATAGAGAAACTAATTTAACTAGACTAACTATCCAAGGTCAGTTTACAACAGTTGGTTTATAACTTCAACTTCCACAGCCCCGCACCTGTACATGGAGCAAACATCTGCTCACTGCAGAACAGTCGTTATATTTGTTTATTAACCTCCAGAGCTGAGCACACAGCTTCTTTGTCCCCTCATCTGTTATCAAAAGCTTCTGGGTACTTTCATTGCCTGGATGCTCAGGATGATATGGACAGTGTAAAACCTACTGGGGACAAAGTAGCCAGCATCACATTTGCCATCTTGTTGCATGTTAGCTACTGGATATTTTGTCTTTTTTAGAGTTATGGAGATCTAGCAGGGACAGCATTTTTATTTTTTTTTACTGCTGAAATAAAAAATAAATAAATACATAAATAAATAAATAAATAATAAGCATGAGCAAGATCCCTCCTAATACAGCCCCAAACAAGCTTGCATTCCAGACGTAGCACATAAAGCTCTTCTACAGCATATTCAGCAATGTCTCTATCCTTCTCACCACTCAGTGACAGATTTCATATTGTGCTGATTACAACCAAAGAGAAAACCATCTCAAATTATTTAATCAGATATATATACAGGGTGCCCATTCACAGACTTATTTTAAGTGATGTCAACTACTTTCACATTCAGCTGTGTAGTCACAAAGCAGATTTGAAATCATACTATCGGCAGCAACCCAGCAGTTGAAACCAACTGAAAATTAAGAAGTCATTTAACTGGCTGAAAGCAACCGAGAGCTACCTGTTACCAAGGCAATGCAAACCTTCTCTGTCTGAAAAATTACATATCATGATGCTTTTATCACCAAAAAACTCTAACACACCTGATGTCCAACAACAGTGAGGAAACTGCTTAAATTAAGATTTTTTTAAAAAGTCTTAAATTCCTGGTTATATCAGTACCTATGTAGTTCAAATCTACATGTATTAAAAGAGGAGAGGTTGTTAAAACACTAGCCTGCAATACCAGGGAACTAAGATTGTATTTCTCTTAGTTATCTTGGGGAGTTCTCTGCCAACCACATTTACAACAGTATCTGGCACTTAAAGGTGCGGGCACATGCCTAGTGAGATTTGCAATAGCTCCCAAGTTGCGTTCTAAACTTCCACAGATTTTTTAATTTGGCACTTATTGGAATCAATGGGCAGCATCTGTCTAACCCCAGTGGATTTTAAGTCTGTGCTTTCCTTGCCTGTCCAGAAAAAAAAAAAAAGGAGGTCTGCATTTGGGTTAGTTTATCCCACAGCAGTAGAACAAATGAACAAACATGATTCATATTAAATATATGACTTCAGTGATCCCAAACAATTAAAAGTAATTGCAAGCAGACAGCAAGAGGGAATAACATGTTGTATTACACTCTGTAATCCACAGGAAGAGAGTGGGCCGCTGATATACTGTGGTTGAAGTTACTCATACTTGGACAGAAGCAGGCATTAAGAATCCTTTGGAACATATCTCAGCATTAAGTGTACACTAGAAGTTATTTATGGACAGTGCTGGTAGTTCCTTTTGCCATCTTTTCATTAATTAGATCCCTTTGTATTCTGTGTGTTGACTTCTGAATTACACTTTGTTGGATCAATGTCAAACGGGAATTCAAAGTGGGAGGAGTTCACTGCCAGTGGAAAGAGTGCCTATGAAAAATATCTTTTACATTTAAGTCCTATCTGCAGTGCTCTGCCAATGGACATGACTCCCAGGGTCTAAATCAGTCGTTACTTCTGTTCCACTGGACAAGTGTAAATCTCCATAAAAGTGATATTTAATTTTGGAAGCCTTCAGTTCTGGATCAATTCATTTTGGCTTAAAATAGTCTGGTATGTAATGGGCTGAATGATTGACTTCACTTAGAGAAGTAGTTAAATATTAATGTGAAACAGTGAATTAACAAAATTAGTAGTAAATGCAACAGTGTTTTCCGAGATTTGATAGCAAGATACACTTGATTACTTATTGCATAGAGGAGAGGGTCAGACAGGCTGTCAGGGAGACCTTTCCATTGAGTCACAAGGTTCAGAAAGGACACCCTTGCTTTCTAAACTCCTCCTCAGAGAAGAACCTAGGTGCAGCTGGATCCAATCCTAGTCCCAGACTTGGTCACCAGATTATGTCTAAAGGATTGTATTTATGCACAATCAATGCTTTATATTACTTAGCTAAAATTTCAAAGTTTAGCATGCTATTAGTCACTTACTGAGAATCTGTTGCAGCAAGGGATCTCTCAGCCTCAAGGAGCAGAATCTTAATCAAGCATCCTCACTCAAGGGGAGATGCCGATGTGCAGCCCACTGCCATACAGGAGAGCTCAAAGGACTCTCAGGCCGTCCACTTTTTATACAGTAAAATAATTGACCTATAGTCATATTCTCATGGGAACAAGATATCTAGGTCTCCACTACAGACAGTGTTTTGGCTGCGTTGCCAGCCATTCCCCAAAGTCCAGGTTCAATTTACCACAATTCCCATTGATGGTTATGGCTTGAGCAGGAGCTAGGGTGGGGTAAAGGGAGAAAAACGGGGAAAGCACTCTGCCACAACATACAGATCTATCTGTTAAATCAAATTCTTCTCCCTTCATAGATTTAGAAATCAGAATCTAGTTTTATTTAAAACTTGTCTTATGTTCCCCCCACATTTTTTACATTTTTGTCCTTGCCTTTTTGTTTTTCATTCACTAGATATAAAAGAAATAAATGTGTATTCTTCGCAGTTTCTCAGATTTGTTAGAGTGCCAGGTCTTCAGTATACTAAACGTAATTAATAGAAAATGAAATTCTGTAATCTGGTCACTAAAAAGAAGTAGAAGCAAGAAACATTCACCATAAAATTCTTATTTCTTTCCAACTATCTGCTAAAGTGTATTTTCTCAGTGATCTGATATCTTCTTGAGTCAAAATCCTGCCTTTTCTACCAACCTGCATAGACCACAAGAGACTAGCTAGAATTATTCCTTCTAGCACAAGCTTCTCTAGACTTTTTTCCCATGGAGTAAAAGGAAAATCATTTTCTCATCTCCTTCCGATAGTGTACCCTTGCTGGCCAAAGAAGTTACGTATCTCCAGTTTCACCTGTTTTCCCTTGGCAATTAAATTAGATGATGGGAAGAAGGTAGAAGAATGGTCAAACACACATTCAGAGAAGGTCCTCTGTCTATGTCATGATTTAGACAAAAGACACTATGTCCCTCAAGCAAGATTCTGAAGCTCTCACTGGCATTTCTGAACACGGGTCTCCCATACAGCAGCACAATTGCTCCCCCTATGCCATACGGCAATTTGATGTGCCAGTTCATATAATACCAGGAGTTTTAGTTCCTACTAAAAAATTAAGGAAGAAGAGCATTGGAAGAGCTCTTGTAATGAAGCTGGTAATGTTTTTAGTGAAGTTTTGCCAGCGCATATCTAATTTTACAACTGGATCATAAGTGAGAAAAGTAACTTTTAAATGAAAATATCTTTTTTTCATTTTTCAGGCTTTTTCATAGAAGTTGCAAAATATTTACTGAGCAATCACACCTTCTTGATCTTTTCCTTAGAAAACTAGAAGCATTTTGGAGGTTATCTAAGGACAAACTCTGGTAGATGACTCAGCCACCTTCTGCTTCTCCTCAGCTGACACCTAGCAGCCTGAGTCCTGTGTTTTTTTCCAGACATATCTGTGCAAGATGAAATTTAAAAAAAGAAAACAACAACAGAAAAAAACCAAACAGACCAAATCTAAACACCAAACAAAAAGCTCACCATTTCTAACAGAAGTTCATCTGAAAAATCTTAGAAAATTGGGAATAAGGGACTGCCCATGTGATTTTCGGTACTGCTAATAAATTGTGCTTGAAACTGAATTTACATGGTGCTATGCAAACGATCTGGGAAACTAGAATCCTATCTATACCATGCTTTTTAACATGAATAAAATCTTTTCATTTTCAAGTATCTCGGTATCACTGTGAAATTCTGCTTCACAGGAATAGACAATGTCTCTGTGAGTCACTTCACAGTACAGATGATACTGCCTTTGTCCTCTTCATGAACACAAACTCCCCCGAGTAGCAAGTCTACTTTACCGATAAACTATGATGGGCCACAATTCCCTAGAAACTTTGCTTTAGGAGAGCTGTATTAACAGGAACTAATTTCACCCCATACTGGATTCTGAGAAACTGTTACCACTTTTTCCTGGTAATGTCTGTAGATCTGGAACAGAAAGCTTTTTTTGTTTCTCTTCTACTTTCATCTCTCTTAGCCCTCTCAGTCCCCTTGGAGAAACTTCTTCGAAGATCTACAAGTAAATCCTTTGTACCACCATATGGACACAATTATTCATGGTGGATGCACATGTTACAAGAAAGCTATTTATACAGACCATGTTTCTCTCTTTCTGGTTTGGAAGAAAATGGTTTTGAAGGTCTATATCGCACCAACATGGGTGGACAAACCAGTTCACAGGACAAAAGGCATTAAATTAGGACTTGTCAGAAACATTAGACTTAGAGGCTAAGGTGGAATTTAGGCTGAATGAGTGTGGCCAATAATCTTCAACAACATAAAGCAATTCTTGGGAGCTAACTAAGCTATAAATCACCAGCAATGGGTCGTCAATGATAAAAGAGTAAGATTAAATGCTTCCAGCACNGCCACAATTCCCTAGAAACTTTGCTTTAGGAGAGCTGTATTAACAGGAACTAATTTCACCCCATACTGGATTCTGAGAAACTGTTACCACTTTTTCCTGGTAATGTCTGTAGATCTGGAACAGAAAGCTTTTTTTGTTTCTCTTCTACTTTCATCTCTCTTAGCCCTCTCAGTCCCCTTGGAGAAACTTCTTCGAAGATCTACAAGTGAATCCTTTGTACCACCATATGGACACAATTATTCATGGTGGATGCACATGTTACAAGAAAGCTATTTATACAGACCATGTTTCTCTCTTTCTGGTTTGGAAGAAAATGGTTTTGAAGGTCTATATCGCACCAACATGGGTGGACAAACCAGCATACCAGTAAAATTTGGCTGATGTTTTAAATATAAACTAGAATGAAAATTAGATTACCTGTACAGATTTATTACTATGTGCACAGCCATAGTAATGTCCAACAATGATTTTGGTACATTGTGACTTTGAATGTCTTACCTGTGCTCAATCCATTAGTCCAGCTTCATCCAAACTAGATGAACTGCAGCCTCTGAGCAGTTTTTAAGAGCTGCCTCAAAACAGCATCTAACCTCCAGATAAACTTTCCAAAATAAATGTTGTTTTGAGGCATGGAACTGAGTATTGCTTAGTTATTCTGTACCCAAACAAGAGTCCTGAAGATTGGAAAGAACTTTACACTACTTTACACTACATGTTTTAGCTTCACATTAAGACACCAGGCACTGGAGTTTCTAGTTGAAACAGTTTCAAGATGTGACATAAAGTGACTACAGAAAGAATAGCTCCTTCAGGGAGTTCCCAAACACCTTGAAAACCTATTTCACGCTCTATGGTGCCTGTGCAACCATAACAGGGTGACTAACAACAAAGATGTTTTTGCCACAAACATGATTGATAGTAATGTCAAAAATAAAGCTTTACTGAAAAATATGCATGAAGTAGTAAACACATGATGCAATAATGTAAACACCGTCTGGGATCACTGAGTTTATATTCCTCACTGATAATGAAACTATGCATTACATAGGCTAATTGAACTATAACAGGACACTCATGATAATAGCAGTAGTGACAAATGAGAAGCATAATCATAAAGGGACTAACAAGCCATTCATGTTACTTCACTGTTGAAGGTGGGCTTCTAAAGGGAGAAGCAAGTTGGATCAATGAGTAATGAAGAAGAAATGCACGTCCTCTCCCATCAAGCTGCTTACAGCAGGGAAATGATTGTTTGATTTATTTTCTGGATGGTAAACACAAGAATCAGCCACGATGAAAAGCCTTGAAAAATGCATGCCTGCATCTGGATTTTGCTTTGGCAGCTATTTAACCTCTCACTAGCTTACCATGCGCATTTTCCTTTCCCTGGTAGTGGCATGAGGCCAAAGTTTCGCTAAGTATCTGCAGCAAGCCCAGGCACAGGGGACCGCAGGAAAAAGAAAGATAAGAAAAGCGTCACTGACCGAGAGCTGACCTGGCTGTCCAGGAGGACAAGCTGCTGGAAGTACTGAGGCTGCTGCCCAGCTTTACAGTGTCACTGGTAAAAATTGATTCAGAGCTAAAAGTAATTTAAAACTGGATATTTAAGGCAAGAACCAAGAAAAACATGGCCACTTTTACACTTCAATAAGTGTCATCAGACTTATTTTATTTTACACACAATTGTTGGAAGGTATCACATGTAGAGCAGTGATTTTTTTTTTACTTGTGTTGTCATTGCCTGGTTTTAATAGTGTTGACTGTCTGTGCTTACACTGAGAGAAAATCTAGTTTAGCTCATGCGCACATTTTATGACCTTACTTAAAAATGTATGTTTATGGTACCCCTTCAATGTTACTACCAGTGGCAATATTAAAAGGGTCAAAAATAACAGCTTTATAGTAAAATCAACTTTGTCATTAATTCCCTGTCATTTTTTGCTCAGAGATATTTATGAGATACAGCTTTATGCTGTGGCACTGTTGCAATCAATGGCAATCCGTTTCATCAAGGTCAATATTTCTTCACCTTATGATGAATGGTTAACCTCGTGGTAATGGGACAAGAGACAAAGGAGTCTCATCTATTTAACTAGCTCATTATGCTTTACTTGCCTTTTAATAATATCTCTTCTATAACTATACCACCATTTAAAAAGAGGGTGTGATAGTGCCTTCCTTTGTCCAACTGTAAGCTATTTGTGTGCTTCTACATAGTGACCAGACAAAATTGTCATCTTGGCTTCTTGTGGGATTGAATTTTGGTTTTGTTCTGAAAAGTTCTTTTTTTTCCTGGAAGCAGATAAAGTGATTAGCTGCCCTTTTACAGGAATTCCATCATGGGAAGATGTAATACTGCAGCACTAAGTGCTTTGTTATTGTTATTGTTGGGTTTTTTTTTTTTTTTTTTTTTTTTAATTATTATTATTGTTATTATTATTATTTAATTGTCTTTTGTGCCCTTAGAACTCCATTACAGAGACCAGAAAAGCTATTAGCAGCACAGTATGTAAAGTGGGAATAGTCTCTTGCCCTATGGCCGCAATTAAGCAAAGTACTTAAGCCACTTACCTAACTTCATGCAAATTGTCTTAAAGTGCACTGGCCAATGCTGATGTTACCACTAAATGTGTGCTTCAGTGCACTTCTGAAGAGGAATCTAATTAGTCATCTGTTTAAAACTGAGCACACCGTGTGCTCTTTCACTGTAGCAGGTCCTCCTCTGAACTGTCACAGATGATGCAGGTATTCTTTTCTTTCTGCTACTGTTTTCTAAGCAGCTACAATCATACTATGTAAGAAGGACACTATTTTAACAAAACTGGCAGCCTGGGCCTTCAGGCATCTGGATGCCATCTGTTTTGCTAGGAAGTCATCACCTAGTGTAGGTTTCATCTTTCTAATTTCAACCATCTACAAGGCTTAAATCTTCATTTTCATTGATGTCCCTTATAATTAGCAGACAGAAACAGAGATGTCTAAACAATGACTCAAGTGCTTAATTTTAGACATTTATGTAACTAGGGAGTGGAAGAATCCCTTTCTTTCCAGTGATCATAAAGTCAGTCTTGGGGATCAGTTCATATGGTAGAGACTAAGATTTCGAACAGAACCACTCTGGCCTGTCATATCACAGGAGGGACATAAATAGAGATGCAGACACCCACCAATATCAGATTTCAGAAAACATCTAATCATTTTAGGAGTCTTAGGCACCTTGAAATGTCCAGAACTTCCACTGCTGATATTGCCCCATAGTCCACAGCCCTACATTTTGCTCCTGGTGAATAAATTTCTGCAACCATAAATCTAGAGGGCTCCAGTATATTCCATAAAGGGTTCTTGCATGGATTGAATCTGGGCGAGCAAGCAAGTTAGGAAAATGTTAAACAGATTAAATCTAGATTCAGCAGAGATACATGATTTGTATGTGCAGTCACTGGATCCATAAATACCAGGTAGACAGCCCTAGGCTGCTGCCCTTTTGAAACAAATGTTTTTAATGAGTATATCCAGTTAACTTCTACACCAGACATAAAAATATCTAAAATGGGAAATAAATCACAGCTACTAAAGCATTCCCTTCCTCATAAATCAGTGTATTCCTAGTAAGAAATTTACATATTGCACGCTCTTCACACCCACCCACGTGCATTTTATTTGTACCTAAGCTGAAATAAGACTCTGAGATCCAAAAACGCTTTCTCCTACTGCTAGATAAATAATGGGACAGAGCCAAGAAGTCTGGTTTTGGAAATCATTATTAGAGAACAAATCTCCACTCTGTTCACATAGTATCATAATACCACACTAGAAAGGTACAGGTCTACAGGCAGCACTGCAAAGCATCTCATCACTGCCGGTATTCATCGTAGCCAAACCAAGAAGAAAACCTTAATGTTTTGGATTGAACAGATCAGTGTTCCTCTATTAAAGGGGTGCTGGCCAAGGGAATTGGGCATCTAAATAGTATTATAGCCTTAATACTTCTTCTGTAAATGTAACCTGTTGTCTTAATATCAGAACAAGCGGCTTTATGTATGACTTGAATGGACATGGATTATGAAATGGCTGAATTTGCTTTGTATTGGAGACTTGTCTGCTTTATTATTAAAAGACTCCCTGGACTTTTTAATTGCCTAATAATAAAGCAACTATATTTTCAGCTTTCCTTCAAAAGCTTATCAATCCAAGGACTCACTGCATCTGCCTGTGAGAGAAAATTCTCCTTTTACAAATTACAGATTGGTATCTGACTTGTCAATCCCTTGATATGTGCTGTACTGATTTTGTATCATTCTTATTCCTTGATTTAATCAGGTCAGACAATCCTGCAGAAGCCCAGGTATAGGACACAATTATTTCTATAAAATTAGTCTCTATCAAAGATACAAAGCTAATTGAGTCATGTGAGATCAGTTGTTCATATATTCATATCAATTGACCTTAATTATACTACTTTCACTTAAATTTGTTATGAGACAGTTCCATTACTTTTCACTAACACTGTATCAAATTGACTATAATGAGCCACTTATCCTCTTTATACCGCTCTTAGATTTTTGGTATCAGCTTCAAAATGTCTAGAACATCCCCTGTATTTCAGTGTAGTTAAATCAGTGTTCTCTGTCATGGTTTAACCCCGGTAGACAGCTAAGTACCACTCAGTTCTTGTGCCTACTCACTGGCAGGGCATTGGGAGGAGCATTAAAAGCTTTGATACTGTGTAAGCACTGCTCAGCAGTAATTAAAACATTGTTGAGCAGAGATAATGTTTGTACTTCAGAGCAGCAAGTGTACGTGCCTTTGCTAACTCGGAATTTGTGATAGGATTTGGTTTCATTTTTATCATTCCATGTGTGTTGATAAACAGATATGGTGACAATATAGGGAATGAATTCTACTTACGGTTAGCTATATAGTGCACGCAGAAAAGCTGACATTTTAGTTACAGTTACTGTTACAAAATAGGATACAAAATCAGAATCTATGTATGCTTAAGCCTCTGCTTTAGGAACACCTCTGCGACTGAATACATCTGGTTCAAAAGTAAAGCTAATAATTTTATCAGGCTAATCCGTATGCAAAATATGATTGCATTAAATAAAATGGGAAGTGTGAGTGGAGTACTTTTGCTTTGGTTTTGTTATCATTTTGGAACCAATTATGTTGCAATTAAACTAATTTAGATGATCTATACAGTCATTAACACATTTATGTGATAAAAAAAATCAAATTGACATGGAAACAAAGAGTTTCCTATATTAGCTGGCTTCACTGCATTGTTCTTTACATAGTTACTAATTTATTTATTTTTTTACATAGTTACTAATTTATTTTTTTTTTCTCTGAAAAGCCGTGTGGGTTTTTTTCACATTGGCCATTCACATTTTCAAAACCCATCTATATTTTATCAAAGAACTTCATGTTGTCAATTCATCTGACTGATGAGTGCAGCCAGCCCATGAGTCTGTTAATAATATAATTTATTTCAGTTGAAACCAGTACATAATGATTTTTGTTTCAATAACAGTCGTTCTCTTTCATTTTTAACAGCATAACATCTCATTTTTCCTAATGATCTGTTAAAAATACAATGGAAATTGTGTGGTTTTGAGGTATAAATTGGGCCCTTAAGTAGCCCTTGTTGCTGTTTGCAATAAATCTGTCCCTTTCAGGAGCACTGCTGATTGGTCCCCTGACTTATTCTCATTAACTCATTTTAGGGTATCTCCTAATGTTATGGAAACTGTTAGAAAACAAATTATGTGATAATATATGGCACAGGACTGTTGCTAGAAATGTAAGACTGTAAAACAACCTGTCTCATTGAAATTCTTAGTTTACTATAAATAAAGCAAATTTGAGCTTAGGTAAGAAAAAAGAGATATGGAAAAGATTTATTCAGTCCTTACTATTAAGGAAGTGTGGGAAGTTATTAGGTAGAATGAAACTGAAGAGGTAAGGAGAAGAGAGCAGGAATAGTTGATGATATTAAAAGGAGTTAGAAAAAGAGATTATTTAATCAGAGGTATTTGTTTTCTGCAAAACTCTGTCCATTAGGTTTTCCTCTGAAAAGAAGAACTGCTGTTTTGGTGTATCTTTCATCAGTACTTTCAACTGAGGAAGTTAGTATTACTTGGCTAAAATATTTCAGTTTTATCCAATATTCAAAGAAAGAAAAGGAAACAACAGAATGGTAAAAATAACAGATCTTAGTGTGTGCTCAGTTATTATTGTTTAATATATACGTTTTAAGCATACAATGTTAAGTTTCTGACTGGAGTTAACAGGCAAAAATATAAAGGGCTAAACCCCTTCTGCTACACATGGCCCTTCTGGGGATTTTCAACAAGAAACAAATAGTGTTCAGTTGCTGCCTCCCTCATGTGTTATATTCTCTTCCCCACGTTATTAAATGGATTCTGAGTCTACGATTGTTGTAAAACAATTACTGTGTCAGTGGTTCTAGGAAGAAAAAAAAAAGATGAAATAGCATTTAAAATTTTATCGCTGTACTTGAAAAATATCTCATAAAATATGCAACAGCATCTCTTTCACTTTCAATATTTAGATGGCTTCTTGAAGACATTATTAAATCTTTAAAAGGCTTCTGAGATAGTGACTTTGGCTGAAACAGCTTACAGGAATGTTTGTGATCATCCACATTCCAGCACCGATCTTCCTTACAATCTCTGCCAGGAAACTTAACCTCTTTGAACTACTTTCTCCCCATCCCTGATACAGAGATAAAATACAATACAATCCAGAGAAGAAAGATTCTCAGACAGGGTTTTTACTGGATTGTTCCTTGTTAAGGTGGAGATCTGCTTCATTCTTGAGGAAGTCTGAGTGCTCTGAGGACAAAAGCCATCCACTCCTTGTTCTGCAGGGAATGCAGGAAAGTATCTAGGAGCTCCACAGCAACTCACAGGCTCTTATACAACAGGTATTTTGGCTCAAACCCAGAACACAGACTTCCATAAAAATGGGGTCAGAGTGAAACAGAGGGAAGCTGTGGTGCTCCCGCTTCATTCATGCTTAGAGCCGATGTCCAGGCTAGCCCTGGGAATGATTGTGATGCCTTCATTAGTACAGCAGTGGACGTAGATCTGTGTTTATGTATTAACTGGAACCTTTCTAAAGATAACTCATAAGCATCTTCATATTCTCCAGTTTTTGCCCTGTGATGGCTCCACCCTTGTCTCTGTCCCATAGCTTCCATTTTCAGGTGTTGTGTACTGCCACACAGAACAGGCTTTCCACAGTCCACCATAAGATCTAGCCAAAACATTTGGAACAATTTAGATTAATTTGGATCTGGTGCTTTTTTACTGGTTTGTCTTAAATGTCTTATGTATCAAAAGTTTACTGGAATTTAAAAACAATTACTTTTAAATTACCATAAAATCATATGAGATTTCACTTATACTTTATCGGGTATTAGATTTTCTCCCTTAGGGCTTCCTGCTCCAGTAAGACATTATTAGTAATTCCTTTAAGAATTATTTTGTGTTAGTGTGTTTAAACAGGAAAAGTGAGCCCATTAAAGTCCACAGATGTCTGTAAGTGTGCAAAATTTCCCAAGTATCATACTTCTGTATATGATATTTGTGTGCATAATATAAAAAAGTAAGCCTTTTGAGCCTCCAAGAGTTAAAGCTATGATAGAATTATCATCATAAAAAGAGTTTTTCAACCTGTTCATAGATTCTAAGAGACATTTCCTTTCCTATATAATGAATTGGAAAATGCCCCCTGAAAAAAAATATTTTCCAAAGTCTTAACCACTGGTTTTATTATGGTTGTTATTACAATATTAACTGTTGTTGTAATGATAATATTATTAATACTGATATTAGTAGCAACAACAGCAATAACAAGGACTTATGCTTCCAAGTGTTTTTTGCTGCTCCATTATGAGAAAAAAAGCAACCCTTTGCATTTTGGCCAACACTTCTGCTACTGTGAGGATTCACTTAGCACTGAGAATACCCAGATTATACAAAAAGTGACCAGATTTCATTAACCCTCTGTAAGATTCCATGTACAACAAATCTGCAAAGATTCTAGATGACTAGATATTTAAATTAAAGCAGCCTGAGACCTTGGGACGCAGATGTCATTCTTTAGTCACATAGATTTGTTTTGCATTGCATGGTGTCTGCATGTGCCCTAAAAAAGTTGCCTATTTCTTTCTGTGGGAACACCTGAGGAGACCTAGAGTCCTCCAGTGCTGCTGATGGGAATAGAGTCATACAGCATTGCACAAGGGACTGGGAAGAAATTCTTGAGGAACAGGATTCTGGTAAGAACAGGATTTCAGGTTAGAACAAGCCATGCCTCAGAGACACTGGCCATAACTGTGCAAAAAGCAGCTAAAAAACGACTCCTTTCAGAATTGTTTTGGCATCAGTCTGAGTCTGGTTTGGTGGTGGTATCAGTTAAAGTCCCAACGGACAAAGGAGTAGATCAGATTGCTGAAAAATGAGTCCATCAAGGCAGCTGAGGAAGATATTTGTGGCCGTGCTGGCACAAGTATTTGGACATATTTATAAGATTGATACAGCCCTCGTGTTTTACAGGAACAGATCGCTCTTTCTTCACCCAAGCTGAGCCTGTTCTCTGTGTCTGTCTAAGGTTACAAAAGCACGGCCTGGTTGATGTCCACAGTGTTACACCTGGTCTTGGTTGAACAGCTCTCTGATGGCTCCTTGGAGTTTCAGGAAGACTCAGCAAGCTGTAATTATCCAGACTGCATTTGAAAAAGATATCAAGTCAATTAGTTAAGAGAGGACATTTTGCAGTTAGCTCAACATCACATTCCGCTACCACTACCTACCAGAAACACAGTATCCAGACAGGTCACCTGGTAATCATAATTATTGTGGTAACATATGTGATGGAGCAGCAGGGAATATGTAGCATCCCTCACTGTTTGGATTAGCCTGATGACATCGAAGTTCCTGTCAGCTGGAAGAAAGACGTTGTTTGTTGGCTGTGCTTAAACTGGCTAGCAATGCAGAAGATGCAGGCATCATCCATTTAGCCACTGTGAGCAGTGACGGTGTTCATGAATTTGCATTTGTGATCAGCAAAAACTCACATAATCAGAGATTGATATTTCTTCCACACATGCTTTCTTACACAGCCAAGGACTCATTCAGGTGGGGACCAGGTGGGGATACGAATACGATTTACCATGCTGCACGGGTGGCTGTGCTGAGATCACCTGCAAGCAGATAGCAGGAGCTGCAATATGTAAAAAAGAAAGTAGGAAACAACTGGGGACAATATATAATCCACTCTTAAAATTTACTCTTAAAATCTACTCTTAAAAACCCAGCAGTCCGTCAGAGTCCTGAAGCACCCCCAAGGGGTAATCCAAACTACGGCTGCATTCAAACCTCTCTACAGTTTTGTTGGTGAAGGAAATGCAAAGCGCTGGAGAATATTCAAATAAATACTGCTGCACTGGAAATGAAGTTCCTGAGTTGGAGTTGCCAGAGCGAGCAACCTGAAGCCTAGCGTCCTGTCCTGTGGGAAGAACTGAGCATAGTTGGTATTTTGTTGAGGAGGCTGCTGCCACCTGTCTTTATTAAGATTTAATTGAATCTTCTCCCTGTTTCCTGAGTGCCCTATCTAGTAATGCTCCCTCTTTTGTGAGTTTAATTTCCTGCTTCAGAACAGCCTGCAGGACAAGAAGTCCATTTAGGTTCATCCTTCCAAATGCACATGAGGTTTCCAGGGCTGACACAATCTCCGCCAGTATAATAAACATATCCTGTGCACTTGTATAAGGCTTAGCTCAGACAGTACTACTTTAATGTGTACTACTAAAAATCTACTCTTTTCAGTAAGGGTGGTTAATAAATTTTAAAATTATTCTGCAAAAGCCACACGTGAAGAATTTCAAAGTCCCTTTCATTTTGCAGGGCTCCAGAACAGCTTCTTGTTTCTGAAAATTTATATTTTAAACCAATTTCAACTTTGCTATCAAAACTAGTAGTTTACCAAAAAATACCCCTAAACAACAGCAACAAAAACCCCCAACAGTTTTCAGTACAGAATTGACAAGAAGATTAAAATGTTGATGGTACCTTTGAAAATTACTTCAGTGTTTTGTTATAAAACCTCAAGTATTTCAATTGCATTAAGTTTTGTTTATCCCAAAGTTTCATTTATAATTAAAAAGGGGAGCTATTTCCCTCTTTTTTTTTTTTNGGTGGGGGTGCGAAAGTTACTCCAATATGCCCTAACATTTTGTACAGGGTGCTCTCTTTTTACATGTATTTCAAAAGAGAAAAAAATACTGAAGTTCTGCTTCAAGCTCAGTGGGAGAAAGGCTCCCTCCTGTGGTATGCGAGGTCTCCATAACTTTTCACTTGTACATTAAAAATTCCCCATAGAAGTAAGCCCTGCTTTATTCAGTTATAAATTAGTTACATTTTTGAGGAAATCAAGAAAATAGGATAGTTAGACAAAAAGCTATTATTTAAATCTTTGAGATGAAAAATCTGGGCATTAAACTTTCAGTGAAATCTCAAAAGAATCCCTTGCTGAATTTATTTCCTTGGAGCTGAAATTTCTCCCTTTATTTGAAAAAGGTGGTCTAGAAAGCTTACTAAAGGATTTTGCTTTCACATTTTCTAAGAGAAGGTCAAGAAGATTTGAAGAAACTCCTGGAAAAAAAAAAAAAAAAAAACAACAAAAAAACCAGAAAACCAACCAACCAACCAACCAACCAAAAAACAACGAACAAAAACCAAACCAAACCAAAACAAGACAGACCGACGCAAGTGATGCAGGAATTTCCACTTCAGAATATTTCCAATTTAAGAAAGGCACTGTTCAAAAATTATGAAGCAGATCAAGAATAAATCACAAAGCTCCCCTTATGGCATTATCTCCCTGTTCTTCTTTTCTGTCTAAAAGAAAAAAAAANCGTAAAAAAAAAAAAAAAAAAAAAAAAAAAAAAAAAAAAAAAAATCAACTGTGTATTTCGAGATCTACAAAAAAAGTTTCTTATCATTCAGCAAAAATGGATGATGCTCACTTTAGTCAATATTTTCACATTTCTTCTCAGGAAAAGGAACACAGTACTCTTACTTAAATATCAGATAAATTGTAGTCCTCAGGTGTATATCTAAAGCATGATATTAAATACTGCTTACCTTATTATCAAAATTCTGCAGATCAGAATGCAAATTTACTGTAGTCTCAGGATTCATTGTCTCCTTTTACCCTCACATACTTCAAAAGTGCTTGGAGCATTCTTAGGGCAGCAGGACATTCATTGAAGAAAATAAAATATTGTTGATTTAATACCATTAAAGAAATTTTAAAACTATTCTGAGTTTTTAATTACATTTTCTTTTTGGGTTCTTTTTAATGAATGGTATGTATGCAACTTCATTACTTCATTTCCAATGCTCCATTTCTTGCTGTGCATCACATTTTTAAAGAGCCTACTGTGTACTGGTTGTATAAGATAATCAGAAAATTCAATCAAGGAGAGAAATATTTGTCTGAGTTTTTGATTAGTCTCATTAGATTTTTATGTTGCACTGCAACATTACCTAGATATTGAAATATATTAAAAAAAAAAAAACCACAAATAAGCAATATGGTGCATCCATTATATTGTTTCAATTTTTAACAACCTATTTCTGCTTAAATGAGTAGATTGCTGTGCATTTTATCCAAGATATACAGGAGCTACCAGTATGAGAATAAGAAAAATACTCCTTCAGTTTTAGCATGCATATCTATTAGGCTTGTCGGAGTCTAATTTATAAATAGTTATAGACAATGGGTATTTCGGTTACAGAACTCTCGTAAAGAATTGGTTGAAATTTGAAATAAATATACTATGTTGGATCTTGCTTTTGAAAGTTGATTATTTGCTTTCATTTTCAGGCCAATTGATGTTTCTGAATAGGTTAGTCTTATTCAGATGTTATTGGTTTATAGAGCCAACACTTCCCTGGATAATAAAGTTCAGTTTCTGTTCTCAGTGGCTATGTTCCATTAATTTAATCACTGGTGTACAGTAGACACCGGACAATTTGTTCTTTGAATTATTGTATTACTTCTTAATAAAGTAATCATAGTGCACATTTTGTCTCTTAACTAGAATGAATGAGAAACGTATGGGGAGAGAATGGTAGCCCCAGCTCTGTTCTTCCCCAGAGCATTGCTGTGCCTCTAGTCCTGGATCAGCTGATCCAACAGATACATTTTTCTTTTCCTTTTCACTAGAACATTTTTTAAAAACAATGCTTCTTCCACTTAAACATTGACTTTGATGTCAGTCTTACAATCCAGCTTGGGGTTGATGTGTGTATTGGCAAATTTTTTTACAATTCTTTAGAGCTCTTAATTTCTATATATCACTTCTGATTGTAAGATAAAAATTTATACTTTTTCTAGATAAAGCGCGGAACCTGCTTCATTTAGGCAAACCAAAACATATTTTTTAAATTTAACATTTTTAATAAAATATAGAATATGCAGTTATAAATAGACATAAACAAGCAGTTGTATTAGTATGAGAAAACAGCTTCCTTATATGAAAGACACCAAACCTATGCCCACTGATTTCAATATGCTTATACACTGTTCAATAGATGTCCTATTTCTCAAATGAACAAGTATTTCTGTATGTGCCCAGTGTAAGACAGTGGTACACAAGTATGTTCATAAAATGATTCTTCTAACACTATTCAGAGAAAGGACAGTCACATAGACACACATTAAATGTGTTTCTACAACACAGCCAACTCCTCAGCTTAAATTCCATCTTGCCATGGTAAAGTGGCAAATTATCTCAGTCTTGATCAAAATGGCTCTCAAAAGTCTCAGTAATTACACACAACATAAGTAATTTCATTTTAGAAACTATACAAGAAGGAAGATGAGCATCCACATATATTAAAATCCAATACTGCAAAATCAGATGCAGCTGTAAAATTAGAACTCAAGTAAATAATCTGCTCGGTGTAGCAGGTCTGACTGAAAGCAAAATTACTCCTCTTGTAATTAATTTTAATTAGGCGAGATGAAAATACATAGACCAGTATAGTAAACAAATCTTAATAAACATAATCAAGAATGACACTGCATCAAAATAACCTGCTAACATTTTCTTTTCTGCTATTAGGTACTTACATTCATCTATTGTCTCTTAAAATACATCTATTGGATCGAATTTCTGCAAGAATAAGACTGTTGCACAGACATAACTTTTTTCTATTAAAATTACAATGTGCATTTGCCCATGCCTTGAACAGGTGGGTCAGAAATTAAATTGCAGTCAAATTACATCTTAAAATTAGACAATATTATTTCAATTATTATCAAATTTGGAATTTGATTTGGGCATGCAGATAACTGGACTGCCAGAATTACAGACTCAAAAAATAGCTGAGGTTGGAAGGGACCTTAGGAGATCATCTAGTCCAATGCACTGCTCACAGATCAGCTAGAGCAGGTTGCTTATGGCTGTGTTGAGGTGGGTTTTGCACATCTCCATGGATGGGAGCCCCACAACATCTTTGGGCAATCTGTTCCAGTGAACAATCACCCTCACAGTATTCTTTCACTGGATACCACTGGGATATCACTGAGTGACAGATGTGACAGTATCACAATCTGTACCAAGGACTCTTGACACAGGCTCAGTGAAAATCAACAGGATCTATGATGCCACCTTTTTCTCACTCATCCAGAGTGGGTGTGGAGGATTTCACCGCTTATGGGCCTAAAGCAGGGTGGTACCTCATTGCCAGTGGGTGTTGGCTTCCAGACCCTCAGCTGTGCTCAAGACCAGGTGGGTGCTGTACAGACTTTATCTACTCCTTGCTGTCTAGTTGAGAAAGGACACCAAAGTGAAGTCCCTCCCATCTGTATATGGCAACCTTCAAACCTATTTTGGCCCTCATACCACTTTTCTGGTGCCAAAGGTTATGACCTGGGGGCAATCCCAGCCTGTTACTTTAGTATAAAGGATGTTTTAGCAAAATGTGCAACATCTACATGTCATTGCTACATTGCTCACTTGGGCTCTGGTGCCACTGTAAAGTCTTCTCAGCTCTGGCCACACATGGAAGCACTGTGAGCACAGAAACACACCCGTGAAAGCCATATTCCGCTGTGAAGCACTTTCCAATGCTATAGTGAACTCAGCTGTCCTTCTGTTGAGGACTAAAGCAGATATTTCTGTTGCCCTATGGACATCTCAAACCAGCATTTCCAACTGTGAAGGTGAGGATGCCCCACTCTCAATCCTCCCAGCTGAAGGAATGTGGGGTGAGGGTGACCACCCAGAGATCCTTTTTTCCTTACTTCATATTAGTTTACATCTTGACAGGGCAGACAGTTAATTGTTCTCTAACAGCCAGCAGGTCACTCTTGGAAAATAAAATCCAGAGTGAAATGAAGAACAGAAGTAGTTCAGTAATACATCAAGAGATCATATTCATACTAACTTGAAACTAACCAACAGAAGGCTTGATAAAATGAAAGATAAGATGTCTGTCTGATGTATATTTCATTTGTTTACAAATGAGCACTGGGCCAGAGTGCATGTTGTACTTTCGAACAGTGGGGAGATTTGTTCAGCTCTGTTTTTCTTACTCAGATGAGAATAAGTGCATTTGAGAAAACGTATCACTCCTGGTATTAGCTAAATTTGAGGCAGTATGAAGGTGGATTTATTTTATCACTGAAATTTTATATTTTGAATTTTTCTAATTACTAATGACAGCGACACAACTAGGTGCTTTTAAGATCAGTACCCCTGCTTCATCACAGAAATAGTGTGACAGATGGAACTGAAGATAGTCTAACATTAAAATTTTATCATCTGCCTTAACAAAGGTTTAGAGGATTTTGATTCCAAAGAAGAGTGTAAATAAAGCTATGATGATCCATTGCATTATTTTTTTTTCTCTGCTGAGGCTGAGAATAAAGGTTACTTACAATGATTTGTGAAAATTACCCTGGTCAATTAAAAATTGGCCTCATAGACTCATCTTATCTCACACAAACAGCCCAACACAACAGAGCAATAAATTCCAGTCCCTGAGAGGCCAGCACTGGGACCTGAACCAGCATTATAAATGCCTTAAATTGTTACTCCTGGACAGTTTTGTTTTCCCCCTTCTCTTGCTTTGTGAAAGTCACCACGGGTTAGAGGACACATGAACGAACAGATTTCCAACTCCAGGGTCAGCATCTAAAACAACAAAAGTGAAAGGTCTCTCTTCAGCCTCAGCCATCTCCTTTTTTTGCCCCAATGCCCCAAAGATACTACTTCCTTAGTATCCTTTTCTGGAAGCCTATGGTAGAAGAGCTTTGACCAATCTTTGAACCTTGACAATGTCTGTATCTCCTATCCTAACTGTGCTTTACCTTTCTTCACCATTACCCTTGGATAGCATATGGAAATATTTAGCCGATCTCAAACCTTTAATGGAAAAGGAGAAGACTAAAATGGATTGTACAGAGGGATCATCATCAATATTCACCTGAAAAACTCTTTTCCTCTGCTTAGGAGTACATCACTTCAAATTCTACATAACACATGTTGAACTATATTTTTGGCATAAGCATTTGCAAATTTAGTGACATCAGTTATCCACCTCGCACTCTTAACACCATCCCCCCTCCCCAAAGGCTCCTCTAGGATCTCACTTTGAGGTGCTTGTAATTTTAATCTTTTATTTTTAAACTACAGTTAAAACCGCACAGCAGTACACGAGTCAAAATCTGTAACATCCAATTGAGATTTTTCATTGGCATGATTTTGGATGGTATGCTTCACTTCTTTTTACTTGACAATTAGGAAGTTAATTAAATAATTCTGAACACAATTAAAAACTATAACTAGGCAACATATGAATTGATATTAGCTTGTACATCCCACATAGTATTTGTAAAATGCCTTTTTATTTGTCAACTGCAGGGCAATTAGCGTATCTGTGATTGTCAAAGGATAGTTTAATAATCTTTGAGCATGAGATTAAATTGGTGTTTAAATCAGCCTCATGTTTTGGTTCATTTTTTAATACAGTACAATTTAGTTTTCACAATGGAAATTTTCCTGTGTAGGTTTGAAACACCTAGAACAAGAAACTAAACAAAAAAATAATGCAAGAGGGTTTCAGAAAGACCCATTTAAACCTAGAATAAGAGATTTAGAGTTAAGTCCACCAAAAAACCCTATATGGTAGGAAGAGCCTAACTTTATGACATATCTGCTTTTCTGCCTTCTCAAGTTTCTTTTTGCTCATCACTTAGGTATGTGACTCAGCAATGGGACAAAAAACTCCCCCTGTTTTATGAGCTTAAAAGCCTCAAAGTATGCACCACTGTTCATATTCAAAGCAGCTGGTTGTTGGGGTTTTTTGTGTTTGGGGGTTTTTTTTGTTGTTTTTTTTTTTTTTTTTTTTAAAAAAGTGGTCTGCAGCAGTCCCTTAATTTTTTAATTCATTCATTGAAAAGAGCCATCTTGCTTTGCCTTTATGAGCAAAATGAATTCGAAAGAGAGATAAAGTATTTCTCTGGCTGCCTTTAAAAACTACAGGATTCAGTGCTTATTCAAAATGATAGGGCATCTTGATGCAAAAGCAAAAAAAAATATTAGCACTCCTTCAAACTACTGACATTACTGTGGGTTAGACTACTGAAAAATCAGCTAAAGAAGGCATCAGGCAGAAGATAGTCTAAAGCACTATAAATCAGAACATGAAAGCATAGCTAGCAACAGAAGATGGCTGGAGATAAGTGTTACTTCAGCTACTATTACTATCCAGCTAAAACAGAACTATGTAGAACAGCAAAATGAAAATGTTCTTTTAAGAATGCTGCTAGCATAGGTTAAGACAGAAAGAAAGTAATGAAATTACCTCTTTTTAGCACTGATCCTAGTAAATGCTTTATACAATATTGAGATTTCTATGCAGACTGTTTTGAAATAGGTTCTTTAAGATTTCACATGTAAGAATACAGAATTGTGTCTCTATTTTACATTTCTTTAAAAAAAAAGTTGTGAGATCACAGAGAAACAGAGAAATTATACAGGTCAATTATTATCTATAGAAATAAAATCAGTTTTGTGATTTATACTTTCCAGGTGATGACTAAAGTAGATGTAGAGAACAGCTCCTTGAGCACTCAGTTACCTCCAGGTGACATGGAAAATACACACAGAATGTTCATACTTGACATTTTTTGGCAAAGCCATTTTAATTCTTTAGTTCCAGTTCCTTCATACTGTAGTTTATTTTCCTTCTTTCCAGTTTAATTTGGGGGATAAAAATGTACTTGCAAGATTAATGTCACAGCATTGAAGTCTTATTTCCTAAAGTAGCTGGAGTTTACTGCTGAGATTGGACAATCCTTCATTTCAGTCATTTCAAAAATTCAGCTTAGTGCAGTCAGGTTCATATAAGGTTCCTTCAGTTGTATGTACTGATCAAAATCTTAACTTCTTATTGTACCAGCAGGCATTTAAGCAACTGATGAGTTATTTTGCAGTATTTTGGAATACCCATTCACTGCCCTATGCTGATTCTCCTTCCATTGAGTGCTGTCTTGCCTCTTACAACTGAAAAGTACTTCTGCCTTTAGCTGTTTTCTCTGACCCTCTCCATTGCAAATGTTCCTTAAAGTTATTTATTACTAGATTTGCATTGGCCAGGATAGAACTGTACACGTTCTATGTGTGTCTTTAGTTCTAACATGCCCTTAACTCAAAATCCTTGAATTTATAACCTTGGTGTTCTTTTCCTGTAATCTTTTTCATTTAAGCTGAAAACCTCAATTTACATCACCTGTCAATGACTTGAGGACTTTTATGCTAGGTACTAATTCCCAAGGCAAAAGGCCTTTCAATGACATTAATGGTTTTGTCATTAGATGCAATAATTTCAGGTACTCTTTTTCTGACTGTTTCACAGAAAAGTCTCAGAAAGGGGAGAAGCAAAGTCCAGTGACCACTGTTTCCAGTCCTAATACTGTGTGCACTCTTGCTTTATTTCAGCAATGAGTCCTCAGCGACAGTCAGAAAAAGCAGACACCAGAAGCTGACAAGTATTTTTGTGTTCACAGATCCAGGTTGCCCCCTCCTCCTCTCTCTCTGCACTTCCACTCTGATTATCCCTCTCTCTGTTTTGGCTGAGCCATCAAGGCCAGCCATAAGCACTGCTCTCACATCTTTTCCACACAGGAAACTGGTCCCCAGTTGCTACTATTCCTTCAGCAGATGGCATATGCACAGCTAATAAACACTAACACATGTGCCTGACCAGCCGGTCCTCACAGTCTCAGTCGCTCTGCTGCTCCCTTTGGAGCTTCTTATCCCTGTCCATCTCCCTCTTACAAAAGAGAACCACCAAAATCACCGCATCCTAGTCTTGTGGTTTAATGCAGACCTGCAAAGATGGGAGAGTCACATATAAACTACACAATATTTTTGGGAAGCACATTGCACACACAAAGCAGAGCATTAAATGCTCAACAGCCTGCCAGAACTTGCTTTCCTACATCATCTTTCTGGGAAGTTCAGGGGAATGCCATTCTGTCGTAGTCTTTGTACAGACTGAAGAGGGGTAAAATCTGATAAAAGCTAGCTAGTCAACAACTCCCAGAGAGGAAATCCCAGGTTTCTTAAAGATACGGAAGAGTGGGGAAAATCACGTAGGCACTTTGTGGCAGAACAAAGAACAGCAGACCAGAAAGTCCTGAGGAAGAACTGTGTGTGAAACACTACTAGCAGAAATTTGAAATCTCTATGTGAAGGTTTAGCCCAATTCTCCTTAAATGTGTTTGATGATAATGCAGTAGTTCCTCTGATTTCTAGGGCTATAGTTTCATTTTTACTTCAGTGACTCCTTTACCTAGCTGATTTAAAGAAAGAATGAAGGCTGGTCCCCCCACCAACTTCTTTGCTATCATTTTAGCCTGCTTCCAGCACTATAGGACAAGCAGTTAATTGGTAATGATAATGTTGCTAATTTCTAAATATTCTTATTGATGCACGAAACAGTAGCTTCACAACCTTAGAGGGTTATAAAAGAGGTATGTTTATTCAGTGCAGGACACACACAGGATCACTCCCAAGGGTGTGCACGCCGAGCACCGTCATTTTCTGGGGTTATATGTCCTAAATATTACATATTCATGAGATTACATAATACGCCTATACATATTCAGTAGCTATCCCTGCTTCATATTAAAATTAGTTCTCCGCCCCTTTGCATCTGCACCATACTTCTTGGTGGTGGTCGTTAGGGGGCTCAGGGATGAAGTTAGTAGTCTTCTTCACCATAAACTTTTCAGCCCTGGTGTCCTGTGCAAGCTCAGATCATCCCTGGAGCTCATCCAGGCCTCAGGTCTGGTTTCGGTGAGTTTCGTGGCCTTGGCTTCTGTTTTGCTCCTGTTCTGCTTGTAGGGGGTTAGCTCTTCGAGATAGCAAACATCCAAAAGGTTTCAAACTAGACAAAACTATTCTAAGGTTTCACCCCTTATCTATAACAGAAAAAGAACTACAAAAAAAAACCTACTAAATCTTGTATCACTTATATCTTCTTTACTATCTAGTGTTGCATCAAACAGAAGGCTACTTGAGGATTATTTTTAAGGATGCATTCAACTATTTGAATTGGATGTTTCCATATTTCCCATCAGCATTTCAAGTAAGACGCTATGTTTCAATCTTGACTTCGCTCAATTTAGCTTGCCTCTGACACAGTACAGATTATTTCTGTGAAGTGAAGCATCTCTGATAGATGAATGACCAAAGTGACCCTTTCATTTTTCTCTGTAAAAGCCATCTACCTTTGTGAGAGATTTTTAAACCATTCATGATTACCTCATCTCAGATGCATCTCATGGAGGCTAAATTTAAAGCTAAAAGCTCTTCAGATGGTCATAGTTAAAGCTCACAACTTTCAATCCATCATTTTGTTTGACATGCAAGAAATGTCTTTATTTCAGCCATGGGTTATCACCACTACTTAATATGATGAAAAAAAAATATATTAAAAAAAAAA
>VZRU01011001.1:375913-391474 GCA_013398155.1 Pedionomus torquatus | reverse complement strand
GGAAAAAGCTGGCATTGCCTCTCAAAATAAATCATGCAACAATCTTTCCACCTACAGTGGCTTCCAGGTCACACTACCCAGTCATTACTTAATCGCCATCATATTTTATCCTTGTTCCATCTGAAGTGTTGTGTTTATGCAAAAGTTCCTTTCTAGAGACTTAAGCTCCTGGATGGTTTATAATATGTCTGAGCATAATTGCCATTTTTAACTTCCATGTCATATAGGCAGGATATCGCAATCTATATCATCTGTAACTCCTTATGGAAATTGTGTCTGTATCAATTTGGTCTAGGCAGGAGACAGGATCCCACAATGTAACCTTCTGTTTCTGGAGAATATAATATGGTGCCTATTAAACATTAAAATTCATTGGTACTTTATGTATCTCTATTTTATAGTGTGATAGCTATAACTCACCCTTCATTCCTTCTTACATAAAATAACTTTAAAAACTTTTACTGGCCTGTGTGACCAATCAGAAACTGTAATTTTTCTTTATTATTTGTCTCATTAAAAAAGTATAGAAATTGAAATCTAAAAAAGTATCCAAACTTTTAATGAGCCATTTTATGATATCCCAACTCAGTTTTGCTTTTGCAAACTTATTTTACATTTTCAGATTTATTTTTATTACAACAGTTTAGTTTATTTATAGTCTCATTACTATGTTTATTGTGACATATAACTTGCCTATATTTCTAATCTTTTTTTTTTTTTTTTTTTTTTTCCCATTAAAGCGGCACTAACACAGAGGCATGATTCAAAGTTCATTAAATTCTGGAGCAGATTGACTCAATCCCAAATACAAATATTTTTTTGCTATTATCACACAGCATGTGAAGGCTCTATTTTCAGCACAGATAAAAGCTAACACGTCTTCCCATCTTTTTATTATTCTTTTTTTCCTAGCTTTTTTCCTCTTGATAAGAACAGAAAACGTCACTTGGCTGTTTTCTGGAAGCAGATTCCACCTTGCTGAAGGTTAGCCATAGCTCCTCTTCTCTTTACCTCACGGTCTTTGGTCCTGCCCAACAAACACTAACTGAAGTCAAGCAGCTGACATTCAGTTACAGATAGAGGACATCAAACTAAAACTGTCTCCTTCCAGAACATACAGAACTGCAAAACCCCTTGAACTCTGACTATCACTGATAGTACCAATGATGCTAACTTTTTTCTTCTTCCTTTCTGAGGACTACCTCATCAGATCTTGTCTTTAGCCTTAGGGAATCCCCTAAGATACCCCTAAATATACAGGACCTTTCTGTGTTCCGATCAGCTATTTCCATGTGAATTCCCAAAGCTATCCCTTGTGCTTACCTTGGCTCCTACTTTTATTCCAGTAGCCCTATAACATCTCCTGCAGTTACTTCAGCTGAACTTCAAATGTCATGAAGCATACTCCTCACAACATAGCAATGAACTCCTATTGATTGATCTTTTGGTGATGACTTTTAACCCTCAGCTATGCTCTTCTCAATCTGGTCCTCCTCTGTCTCTTCAGGAGCATGACAACTGCTGTTGACATAAAGAATAGTCAGTGCCGATCACGTCAGTTCCTTTCTTTCTGCCATGTCTGCCATGACTGATGATTGTTTCTGCTGGTGTTCCTCCAGCACAGTTCTTCTTTGCTGTCAGCAGGAACTTCACCAGGTATTCAGTCTCCACTTGCATTTTGCTGGCGTTTCTTTTGACAACAGTATTATAACAATGCAGTTCCAAATGCCTGAGTGAAATTATATATAAGTGGGAAGGAGAATAAGGTCTCTAATTTGCATATAAAGAAATATAATGAAGTAAAGAGTATAGTGAGTCTCATAGAGCTTAATTGCAATGTTTCCATGTGATTTTGAAGTCAAGTATTATATAAGCACATTTTCTTGTAACTCCATCAAAACTATCACTAGCCATATTCTTAGTAGACTTTTTCTAAGCTTGTGGAAGGAAAATAAACAATACTTTAAGCAATTGTAACTTTAATTGGAGATTCAATTCAGGGAATAAATCTCAGTGCTTTTTAATTTACTTCTCAGTAGGCTACAAGGTTGTATATTTTCTGAAAAGGAATATCAATGTGTAGAAAAAGTGGCTGACAAGTGCAGTCACACCTTTGTTACCTGTACAGTAATCACCAAGAAATAATGTCAGCAATTATAAACCAGTTTTTGAAAAAGAACAGACAAGACTCGTTTGACAATTGTAGTTCTGTTTAAGCCAAATATTCAGTGTTTGATACATAGATTCTTTCTTTGTTTGCTAATCACATTTATTTCACACTGAAGCCTGTAATGTTATTTATAGTTACCCCTTTACAAAATAGAAGATACTATTTATCTTCCCCAATACTTCTTCTATAAGAGCCAAAAATATGGATAGAACAGTATTATTGCTACAAGATAAGGAGCCATTTGATCACAAACAAGCCATTTGGATATAAAACAAGTTTATGGGGCTAAATGGGATCCACCCAAGAGTAATGAGGGAGCTGGAGGAAGTGTTCACTGAGCCACTTTCCATCATTTGTCAGCAGTCCTGGCAGACTGGGGAGGTCCCAGCTGACTAGGGTCTAGCAAATGTAATGCCCATCTACAAGAAGGGTTGGAAGGATGATCCGGGGAACTACAGGCCTGTCAGTCTGACCCTGGTGCCTGGGAAGGTCATGGAACCAATCATCCTGAGTGCCATTATGCAGCGCACGAAGGATGCCCAGGTAATCAGGCCCAGCCAGCACAGGTTCATGAGAGGCAGGTCCTGCTTGACAAATCAGATCTCCTTCTATGAGAAAGTGACCCTCTTGGTGAATGAGGGAAAGGCTGTGGATGTTGTTTACCTGGACTTTAGTAGGGCCTTTGATACAGTCTCCCACAGTATTCTCCTGGAGAAACTGGCTGACTGGCTGCCCATGGCTTGGATGGGAGTACTCTCCACTGGCTTAAAAACTGGCTGGAGGGTCAGGCCCAAAGAGTGGTGGTGAATGGAGCAAAATCCAGTTGGAAGCTAGTCACAGGTCATGTCCCCCAGGTCTTGGTATCAGGGCCAGTTCTCTTTAACATCTTTATCAATGATCTGGATGAGGGGATCAAGTGCACCCTCAGTAAGATTTTTTTTTGTCCCCCACCCACAGTAAAAACAGCAAACCATGCAAAGATATATCAGTTTTGGAAGTATGCTAATAAATGTGAATAATAATGGAATATATGGTTTGGGGAATACACTAATAAAAAAGGGTTCAATTTCCACGCTGTTTTGGTTAAAATATGCATCCCTTGGTCCCACATACAATGAATAAATGCATAAATCTATTGTTCTTCATCTCATAAATTATTTTTCTTTAGTCTATTGTTCATGTGGAATTGCAACTGATTAAAAGCTTGACATCTCTGGAAAACTATTTGTGGTCCTGTTCCATAGCTGTAAGTAGGAAGTTCAGAGTTTCTTCCTCTCCAGTGAACTCCCCTGGATGGAAGAACAAGAGCACGAGTCTCTGCTTTTCTGTGCATACCTGTGTGTGCTCATACACAAAAGAGAAAAGTCACATCACCCATTACTAACATACTGACATATCTTACCGCAGAACACAGCCCAGCACTGAAGAGTAACTCATAAAGGTCAGAGCAGCTTGCACAATGGGGTATTAGAGGATGTAGAGGAAAAAAACAATCCTAAAATGCTGATACAACACCAGAGATCTGTATAAACAGTATTCAACTTTCTTGATCTGGAATATTGCCAAGATTTTCTTTCAAAGCTGTGGAATATAGCATATATCCTATGAATCCTGTGAAGACAGAGTCAGTTTGGGCTTGTTTTTTCTTTTTTTTTTTTTCCAAATACCTCCCTATGATGGAGAAAAAAAGGAGAGAATTTAATCAGGGTAGGAGGGAACATGGAACTGTTGGAACGAGGACCACAAAGATGATCCGAGGGTTGAAGCATCTCTTCTATGAAGACAGGCTGAGAGAGCTGGGGCTGTTCAGCCTAGAGAAAAGGCGGCTCTGGGTAGACCTTATAGCAGCCTTCCAGTACCTGAAGACCACCTACAGGAGAGCTGGAGAGGGACTCTTTGTCAAGGAGTGTAGTGACAGAACAAGGGGTAATAGTTTTGAACTGGAAGAGGGGAGATTTAGATTAGGTATTAGGAAGAAATCCTTTCCTGTGAGGGTGGTGAGACACTGGAACAGGTTGCCCAGAGAAGTTGTGGATGCCCCATCCCTGGAAGTGTTCAAGGCCAGGCTGGATGGGGCTTTGAGCAACCTGGTCTAATAGGAGATGTCTCTGCTCATGGCAAGGGGGTTGGAACCCAATGATCTTTAAGATTCCTTCCAACTCTAACCATCCTATGATTCTATGAAACGCTGTTGGTGACAGGTCCCAGTAGTGAGAGGAAAGCTAAAGGGAAGTAACTCATGCATGCTTTCCAACTATCTGGAATTACATATATGTATGTAAAAAAAAATAAATCTATATATTTTTTGATGAAGCTACTTAATTTGCTTCCAATGCTATGCATTCTCTCATGTTTGGCATCTTGCAAGAGAGCAAGGTCTGTCTCGCCTGGGCTACTGCACTCTGAGTTACACTGAACTCTTTGGAGAAAGGGAAAAAGGAGAAAAAGGCATGAAATGGCAACAGGGACTCCCAAGTGAAGAGCAGCCTGCAAGAGGGAATCGACACATAGCTGTGCAGTTTCAAGTTACCTGCCTGCTCCTGCCAGAAGATTTGATCCTGCTCTTTCATCTGCCAATCTCACAGAAAAGTAACCCAACAAAAAATGGAATTTCTAGTTTTTCAGCAGCTGCAATGTAAGCTTCCTTGCCTTGTGGCCAAACTACTGGTACAACCAATGCTAAGGAAAAAGCAGAAGCTTTTAACTGAAAGTGCGAGGGAAGAAGTGAGAACTACCATTTCAGTGGTACCATGAAATGGTACCTAAGAAAGACTCTTCCTCAGCAACCCAGAAGAGGCTTGGCAACAGCCGCTTGACAAGGGGAGACAACCAGACCTACAAGGACCAGAGTGGGCAGAAGGGAGATTTATTCTATTTCACCTGTTTTAACTATAAAAAATGTCTTAAATGCCATTACCTGGTTTATTATTTTATATTCTAACCAAAACATTGACTTCATAACTGGAAACCTCTAGTGGCCTTTCTGTGTTAAAATTCCAGTCCTTGGTTGCATATGTAATTTATGGTCTAATAAGGAAAACTTTCGGCAGGGCATTTAGAGAGGCTGGCATGAGACCTGTCAGTAACAGAAGATGCCCACAGTGACCTTTCCAGTTAAATCACAGGCCACTGCATTCCCAGGAACTGGCAGGCACTGCTTAACTTTGTGCAGTCCCTTCTTGCAGCTAAGATCTAGACAAAAAATGCCCTCATCTTCTTGAACTGGTCTTTAGTTGAATATTCCAGTATAAATTGCCTACTGAGATATGGTGCTTTTGCAGTATCAGGAAATAAGTTATCATCAGCAGCATGTCTAGAGATCAACCAAGTTGCATTAATGTTAAGAAAAGTACAGTTTGAATAAGAATAGTCATCCTGGATTCAGATTATGCAGAGACAGACCGATTCCTTTAAAAAAAAATAATTCACGAACATCCTGCCAAAAACAAATGAAAGGGCTTTAGCGGACGCCAAGGCAATATTCCTTCTTGCTGCATCTGCATTAATACTAGTGGCTTTACATCAGGGAGATATTTGGCTGGCTTACTTCAGATTTTCAGGAAGTGCTTTACAAAGCTCCCATATCCCATTCAGAGTTATTGTCTGGAGTTGACGAACACGAGCGAAATCTAGTGTCTGCTGGCACAGTATATCACAGTAGTCTAAAGTGTACAAGAGAAGGAAATTCCTATAGATACAATTTTCATTAAGTTAAAAATGAAACAGTATACTACAGAGACCAAAATGGGATGGCATACATTTCTATAATTTATCTAAAAGATTCTGTAAAGTGGCAAATAAAGGAACAACATCCAAATCTCCTGTTAATTTCAAAATTATACTTAACTTCAGAGACACAGCATATAGCAAGGAGCAGTCCACTGGCACAGAGAACTTCTACTGTTTAGATCCATCACCTGGATTAACAGATGGCAGATGATGTGGTACTGATAAATATACATGAATTTATTATTCAACAAAGGAGCAAAGAGTAGGGAGGACATGAAAGTGCTTGAATATATTGATCAAGCCACAGCTAGGGCATGTTTGCAGAAAAATCCCCAAAGTTTCATTGCATTTTGCAGATGGCTGTAGGTAGGGAACTAGTTGCCAATGATTCTGTTTTGGTGATGCTGTCAAGTTTAGTTCATGAATACATGTAAAACATTTTGTAGTCTTTGGAACAAAGCAAACAATTCAGCTTTGGATTTCTTCCACTGTTTACTCTCTCCAAGTGGGGATTATAAGAGGTATTTCTCTTCGATACTTTGCTTATTTCCTTTTACCTGTGGCCCTTTTCCACAAATAAAAACTGTGTGTTTGTGTTTACACACTTGACTTTTCTCTTTAAAGCCGATGTATATTCTATAGCAACCATGGACACCTTGTAAGACCATCAAAACTACAGAAGTGGTTGGATGTCAAATTCCGAATCTCAGCTCAGAAGTGTCAGGCAAAATATTTAAAAGCAAGTCTCAATGCAAAGTATACACACCACCACCAATCAGGTCAAGATAAGAACAGTTAAAAATACTGATAAGGTAGAGAAAAATGAGATTCGGAGAGTCTGCCAAGACTGGAAATATCACAATAATAAGAGAATTTAATTACTTTTATGTAGATTTAAATGTCACACTGGGGTAGTTTTAGACACTGTACATGAATGTTTCATGGATAAGCTTGTCAGGCAACTCAAAGGGAAGAGTCCAGTTTTGACTCTCTTCCCAGTGGTATTTTTGGCTTGTGTCACAATGTTCCTATCAAGGACTAACTCTGCAATAGTTATTAAAATTGTTTATATTTTATATCCTTGCAGGAAATGTGAAGGCCAAACAAAGAATTCTCTGCACCAGCATTTGACGTGAAAACCTCAGGAGCAGTCAAAAAAGTTAACAGATCATAAGGAATTACATGGGGCAGAATATGAAAGAAAACAGGAAATAATAAATTTATCACTGTATAATTCCAAGGTGTCTCAGCACCTCAAATCCTGTGTGAAGTTCTAGCATCCCATCTTAAAAATGGTAGAGCTGAGCTAGAAAAGTGAAGGCTGCTAACGATGATCTACAGTCTGAAACAATTTGCAGGCAAAGACTGATTAAAAGGTTGGGACTTTTAGGTCTGGAAAAACAATTGCCGAGGAACATAATGGTGAACTGTAGCACAGTGAACTGAGCAAAATAGTGCTCAGTAGCACAGAGAAGAAACTTTTATTCTTTTTCTTTTCATAATACTAAAAATAGCTGACATCAAGTGAAATAATCATGTGGCATACTCAAAAAACACAAAAGGGAATATATCTTCTCATCCCCTATAATTTAGCTGTATTACCCATTTGTCCTGGTTTGAGGTAAAACAGAACCAACTTTCTGTTCAGTAATTTTACTTCTTAGTTAAGTATCTTCTAGCTCTCTGAAATTAACAGCATATTGTGCAGAAAACTGTTCTCAAGGTGGTAAGACTTGTGTTTACAGTTAATGCCAAGAAATGGTATGCGGAGAGGCTCTTGCTTATACGTATTGCTGTAACAACCAAGGTCAGCTAGCTTTATTACTGGTCGCACTGAAGGGTCAGAAATGGAAAAGAGTAAAGGGGTTGTATCTGCAGGGAGGATTGAACAGTACAGGTGGCCAAAAACTGACCAACAGGACATTAGGTTCCATCTGCATCATGTTCAGTATAAAAACTGAGGGATCAAAGGGTCAGCCTTCTCTCTTCAATGGCCAATGCCCATTGAAGAAGGATGTCCATTGAGGACCCTTGTCTGCCTTTGATCCCGATCTGTGTGTTCCTGACTCCAGATTTAGAATCCAGTTCCTTTCAATCACTGAATCCAGATCAGGAGTTCCCCAGTGCCTGTCGGTGACATAATCCTGGGAGCTCAATACAGTTTCAGATATACTGTATCTATTTCATTATTTAATTCCTTCTAAACTTGTAAATCCCTTTAATTTTCCTCCTCTTCTCCTTGGAGGGAGAGCATCTGTAGTCTGTCATTCCCTGATGCAGCCTAAACCAGGAAACCATTACAAAAGGGCAATAGTGATGCAGAAAGACATTATTTAAATACATGGGGGAAAATCATTAAAGACAGTTAAACACAAAGGTACTGCCTTTGACTAAAGATACCCCTGAGCTGCACATTGCTGTAAATTGCAGAAGTATATTAAGGGAGTACTGTTACACTTTGGTGTTGTTTTTCTACTGGGTATCCACTCTTGGCCAACATGACAGTGGAGTAGGCTACCTAGGTCTTTGGTCTCATCCAGGACAGACATTTTTCTGTTCTTATGTTACTCCCTAAACTCTGCTGGAAATGTCTAGAATATAAAGTTTTTCATTGTCTATGTTAACAACAGAAAAAGAGATAGAGTTATGAAAATCAAAAAGCATAGGAAGAAAAGGCAGCTATTTAGACTGCAGAACTGGTTGCATTTATTTTGAGCCAAGATCACTGTACTTTTCCTGATTTGGTTTACTCATGTCAACTTACCAAAAATGCCCCCGTAAAATGTTAATCGGTTTAACTTACCCCCCAAAAAAGAAAGGCCGGGGGGGGGGAGGGGAGCGCGGACTCACAACAAAAAAAGAACAGCCCATTGGGAAATCATTGTGATTATAAAGCAGACCCTGACAGCAATTCTTGTTGTCCAGCTGGACCTGCTGGTCTTACTGCTTATAAACACACAGATTGCTTATAAACTATTCTGGCAACTGGAGCCTACCTGAGATTTTCCTTTCCCAAGGAAACAGGCCAGCCAGCTTTGCGATCGCTTTGTGCACAAAGCTGTGAAAGAAATTAAGAATCCAACCCAAAATGAATATGCATGTACACTTTGGTTTTCTTCCAATTTAATCTCCTGCATGTTGTAGTGCATTCTGTCATTTTCTTACGGTGACTGGTTTAGATGCATTGATCTGTCATTATGCGGATGAGAGTCTATTATAATGGATCTTACCTGTGAGCATCCTCAGGCTGTGGGAAAACAGTATCCTATAACAACAGCTTCTCATCGCTCATTAAATAATATATTAAAAGTCAATTAGATAGATAACTATGTTATTTTAGATATAGTTAATCCTGTTTACAGCAGAAAAAGAGTAGATGTCCTCAAGTCCCTTCATATCTGTCTTCTACAACTTCATTTAATAAAACAGGAAAAAAAATAGGATAATTTGACAAAACTAATAATGGTACTTTTGCCGCGGGAAGAGGTGTTGGTAGCTCTGGTCTTAAAAAAAAAAATCCACAAAATTTTAGTTTTGTCTCAAAAGATGCTTTGATGGAGGAAATAGAACTAGTAAAAACCTTTCTATTAACACCAGAAAAAAGATTGTCTTAAAATGTTGCTCTACTGCATCCTAAATAGCCACATCTCCTACATCTTGAAATTGGGAGCCAATACATAACAAACGGTTTTCAATTTCTGGGTTACCACATTTCTTCAAGAACAATATTGAATTCCTCCATCCCTGACTTGTATATGAAGATGAGACATCAATCATTTGGATGTATTCTTTGTACTACAAGATGAAGACAAAAATCTCTCATATGCAGTGCCTAACAAAAGAGGCCCCTGATAAAATTCAAAGCCTCTAGATGATATTGCATGCAATGACAACTCCAATAAACACTGCTATTTTGCTTCTGTGTAAGAGCTTAAGAGTATTCATACCTCCGCCTACGTATACTACGCGTTCTTCTACTACAGTCACCCAAATGCCAATGCATGAAAAAACAACTGCCTGAGACAACTGAATAAGCATGTTACTCAAAGCATTGATTGCAGCTTACTGAAATTAGCTCTGCTTCGTTCCTCTCATTCCAAACTTTGCAAACAAGTCACATTACATCGTTTCTCTTTTTAGCATAGCATCTGATAAGACCATTTGAATATGTCTTCCCACATCTTTCCTGGCTGTCTCCCCAGTGCCCAGATGACTCAACAACTAAGTGAGGGTGAGCACAACCTTTGTTCCAAAAGACGGTTATGTGCTTCTCTGAGCCTAAAAAGAAGAAAAAAGGAAACAAAACAAAACAAATAAGAAAAAAAATCACACTCGATTACTAAACAGAGAGGCTAGGAATGGCAGGACAAAACAAAGCATAGGGACCTGGAAAGAAAAGAAATGAAGACAGGAGAATGAGTCTTGGGCACAGGCAATTGCCTAGGGCAGCAGGTACTCGGGCAGCAAATGGTCATACACAGGGACAAGCCATGCTGTTACTTTATCAATGCTTAAATGCAACATTACCAACTTTGTCCATGCTTCTCTGCTGCTCAGGTTTTTGCTTTGCCTTGAGCCAGCTGTGATAAAATGTCTAAGAGTAGTCATGGGAATGTTATCCACAAGATTTTGACTGGCTAGGACAGAGGAGTCTTTACCACCATGCCTCAGAATTTCTTGGACCCCCTGCCACCAGTTCATAGCATGCAACTGGTCTTGCCAAACACAAGATATCCAGGGAGATGGAATATCTAACCCTGTCTACTCTGCTCTTGCTCACTGAAAAATAAATTTCCATCGGAGCTGTGCAACCAGGCTCTCCCCCACTGACAGTGTGAAGTAAAGCCCTCTAACAAGTAAACTAGGTCTGGACCCCACTGGGGAATCTCCACAGAGGTGACTCGTTGTCAGGCCTGTTAAAAACCTTATCTCAGTTCTCTCTGTGTTCCTGTTGTCTCACCCACTGTGTCAAAACCTTTTTACAGCATCACAAGGAAGGACAGAAGTCATCATACACAAGGACAGCCACACATCCCACCCCACCTGCGTTTCTCTTGGAGACTGCTCTGTCTATTTCATGTATCAGAATATGATTTAATCCCACAATCTGTGCTGGGCACAGCATCTGGAAATATCCCTGGTTGAATGCATCACACCGTAGACCTCCAGCAGATCTCTAACATCCCCTTCCCATCAGATCAAGCTCCACTGTGTGGCAGTGACAGCATGTAAAACTGCTCAACGGTCTGTAGCTCAAGCAGAGATTTTACCTGAGGGCTACAACTATGGTCAACATTAGCTGCCATCCTGGTTACAGGTGGGATTGATAACCAATGCCTCCAGCTGCAAAAAGAAGCAAATTGAGGCAAGACTAATGAAATGAGCATTGCTTTATCACCCAGGTCAGGATGCAAGTTAGTCCTGTTCTACTACACAATAAAAACTGTATGCCTGAGGAGTCACTGTTATCTGCAGCTTCAGGACCATAAAGCAAAGCTCACAGCCATATGGCAGTTTTGATATGACGTTTCTCACGTCCAGCTATTTAGTCAGCTCTAGGCTATGGCCTGCTTTTCCAAAACTAACAGTTGCACTCTCACCTCATCACAGTGAAATGAAGGTTTGTGATGTTCCAATGAGGATCATTGTCAACTTGTGTGCGCGTGTTTTCTTTCCTCAGGCAATCTGGCACTCCCTGGAGCTCTGTCAAGGTCAGGTAGAGAGTCCCAATTGCAGCTTTTACTGCTACATCCCTGTCAGGCAGAGAACTGCTATCACACTCATTTTACCAATGCAAAAGTAGCACTTTTCCCCTAGACGGCTCCGATAATAATCTTTAGTTTTAAATTACCCTACAGGACAAAATAGATGATTTTCTTTTTCTCTGCTTCCAAAATTGATGTGGGGATGAAAGATACAGATACGTTACCATGAGACAGTACAGGATCCCAGTGCCTGTTGCTAAAGACAGATGGATTGAACTGCTGTTCTGCCTCCCGTAACAAATAAAATTGCAATATAATAGCGATCTCAGCTTTTTAAGCATGGAGTTAACTCCTTCCTGGGTACTCTCCAAGTCGGCTTTGCGAGTTTTTTCTACCTCGGAGCAAGGGACAGGGAGCAGGCTTGGTCGTGCCGTTCCAGCACGGGAACACGCGGTGGCAGTGTGGCCCCTCGCTCCCGGCAGGAATCGGTTCCCCTTCCGTCGGCGGGATGACTCGAATGACAGCAGGAGGAAGAGGACAGACGGAGAAAAACACTCCTAACTGTCCTGCACTCGCATATAACACCTGCAACCATTGGATCCAAAATAAAAAAGGTGGAAAACAAAACAAAACCAAGCCCTAAGCAAAAAGCGCTTCGTTTTCCACGTGGTCCTGGAGGTACTCACAGGAATAATGCTGTGTGTATTTAAGATACAGCCCTTGTTTACTGAGCTGTTTCACAATTAAATTAAAGACCTCAGTGTTCTTACTTACGCCTGTTTCCTCTGAGGCTCCCGCAGCAGAAAAAAAAATCTGTTTCCAGGGTACAAACCCAGCTTCTTCTGTAAGTGCTAACACAGAGAGAAGGGAGGGGAGGAGGGAAAGAAGAGCGAAAAGGATCAACTCCCACAGCTTTAATATAAATATTATTTGTGGGGAACTTCTGATGGAGAAAGGTTACATGGTTTACGCCAAGCACATCTGGTCAGAATGAAAAATATGTCTTATAAAGAAATACCTGATTTTCTGATCTACTTGGCTCCATCAGATGCTGGCCAGAAAGCAAATACTTTTGTATGTGATTTCTCATCCCTTAGTCACTATATGCATCATAATTAAATCTCTTTTTCCAATCTAATGACCAATCATCCATCACAAGTCACGATCCTTTCAGGGATAATCCCAGCTATTTTGCTTTGCATCTGAAAATGGCACTGGTAAAACATTTCCATCTCAAAAGACTTGGTTTTTTTTTTTTTTTTTTTTTTTTTTTTTTTTTTTTTTTGTTTGGTTGGTTGGTTGGTTTTTTTTTGCAATCCAGTTTTGAAGAGGTGTTAATCCATCATAAATCAGCTTCAAGGCACTGCTATTGATGGGGCTATCAGTTACATGATATTTTTTTATTTTCTTCAGATAAGAAAAAGCCTGAATTTGGTTCTGTTTCAGATCTTGGCTAAGCATTGTCTGAATTGCTGTGCAGGCAAAATTCTTTCTCTGTCCCCTCCCCTCATCCCCTCACCCCCCAACTTTCCAGTCAGCATTCCCAGTTACAAAGAGACAAACCTACCTCAGAAAACGAATTAAAGATTTTAAAGTCCAGAGGAAACTGCCATTCCTTTTGCCACGGATCTCACAAGCACAAACATACAAACTTGAAAATTAAAATTAGTAACAATTCAGCGGTTCTTCCAACAGAGGCAATGCCAATGTGTCAAGAGCTTGTAAAACTTATATGTGATCTCAGTGGCATCTGAGGACACCCTCTGCAAGACTATTTTCTAAAATCCTGAATACATTTCAGGTGTGTTTTGTGCACAAAACCAAATTCATTTAAATTACAAAAGCTATCCAGACTTCATGTTTGTGCTGGAGTTTGGCAATGGAGAAGAGGGCAGGGAAAAGGAGGAGGGGAGGAAATGTTTCACATTTTTTAGACTATTTTCTAATCTCTTCAGTAGGCCCTCACTCACATGTGCCGAAAATGTAGTATCTATTGTTCACTGGAAATGCTTTTGTGTCTGTTTGTATGTCAGCAAAAGGGACTAACAGAATTTACATTCCTTCCTAGTTGTGATGTGTCTTCTCCCATTGTTTTTCCTGCCTTATCCTGCCCATTCTTTCATTTCTTTTTATCCTTCCACTCTTCTGTAGAATTTTTTCCCTGCCCATCATAGTTCTGCCACATACCTTCAACTTCCTGGTCTCCATAGATTCCTGCTCTTCTTTCCCAGACAGTACCCCACAGCTTATCTCCAACCTTCCTGCTCACATACATAACATAAGGAAGGAGCATGTCACTATTCTCACGTACCATTAACACGACCTCTGCTGTGATATGCTACATCAGAACAAAAGGGGGTGACATTAGCCAGACCCAGTGGTGAGAAAGGCCAGATCTCCCTCCCCCTCTTAGAGAGAGGAGTAGAAGAGAGACAAAGAGTAAATCAGGGGCAAAAGGATTCTGGAGTCCTCAGCACAGAACCAGTTCCTCCCTTCATTTTGAGTTTTCTGAGAATAAAGAAGGTACCCAGTTTCTTACATTATGGTATACCCTAAGATAAGGATCACCCCAGTTCCTCCTCAGCCACCCTGAACCCTCTCCATTGCCTGAAGTTCTGGTAAAAAACAAGGTACACCAGCTCATTCTGAGTCCCAGTGTGTCTCTGAAATACCAACACATAGTAGTTAAAAGCTACATTAATTGTTATTTGCTTTTAAAAAAAAAAAATTAAAAAATTAGCTTTTCTATTAAAATACCTACACTTGGTTTGTAGGGCTTTTTATTTTTATTTTTTTCAATCATGGAACATTGGATCGTCTGCTTTTTCTAGTGCCAACAATTCTCTGTTCCCGAGACATTGCTTCTTCCCTTTTTCCTCCTCCTTCCAACGCACAGTGAGTACAGTGTTTGTTTAAACAGTAACTCCAAGTTATGTCCTGAGATAGGATGAGAACTTCAGCCTTCCTCTGGCCCACATGCCAGGAGCCTGCTTCAGTGCGACAGAAGCCACTTAACAATCCTGCAGGCAGGCACAGACCTTCCTTCCTGGGGGGAGAGCAAAATGGGGACTTCCCCCCTTCTTTGATAGCTCAATTTGCTCACTACCTCTTTACAACCAAACGGAGAAAAGGTGGCTTCGACTCATCTCTCAGCCAGCCTGAAAACCTCGAGAACAGGAAAACCTCCCAAACCAGCAGCCCTGTGGCTCCCTGACACAATCCAGCCTGGAAATTTGATGTTCACAGACAGGCACCACTATATTTAAAGCGGTTTCACATCTTAAAGTTGAAACTTACATACATGTGCACAAAATGCAGCCATGTGCAAAATACAAAAGTCTCTTAAATGTGCAACATTATGCAAAGGATCTATGAGGGACAATCATAGAATGGTTAGAGTTGGAAGGGACCTTAAACCCCCTTTCCATGGGCACCTCCCACTAGACCAGGTTGCTCAAAACCCCATCTAATCCAGCCTTGAACACTTCCAAGTATGGGGCATCCACAACGCCTCCTCCAACAATCCACAACCCATTCCTGTGTCTCACCACCCTCAGAGAGAAGAATTCCTTCCTAACATTTAATCTAAATCTCCCCTCTTTCAGTTTAAAACCATTACCCCTTGTCCTGCAGCTACAATACCTCATGAAGAGTCCCTGCCCGTTCTGCCCGAAGGAAAAGTTTTGGAAGGCTGCTACAAAGTCTCCCCGGAGCCTTCTCTTCTCCAGGCTGAGCAGCCCCAGCTCCCTCAGCCTCTCCCCATAGCAGAGGAGCTCCAACGTGTTTCACACGCTGCCTGCTCGTTCCCGTGGGGGGTTACGTGTGCCACAGGAACCGCTCTCCCGCTGGGTGCGGGCCAAGAGGGCGCAGATTCCTCGCCCGCGGCGGTCTCCAACCGGCCGCGCAGCCCCCGCTGCCCCGGGCCCGGGCCCCGCTGCCGCGCGGGGCGAACGGGGC
>VZRU01011001.1:359209-375477 GCA_013398155.1 Pedionomus torquatus | reverse complement strand
GCGCAGCGGTGAGTGCCCGCCCCGGCCCCTGCCCCGGCTGTCGGTGGGGGCTTTGGTGGCGGCGGGAGCACGGGAAGGGGCCCCGGGGTGAGACCCGAACGGGCGGCCGCGGCCGCCTCCGCGCCTTCTCCGCCACTGGGAGGTGCGGGGCCGTTCGTATCGCCGACCTTTAGCGGGTTGGATGGAAAATCGTGGCTCTGTCACCTCTTCCCTTCCTTTTTCCTCACGCAAACGGGTCAGAAGTTTCTCCCTCCCAACTGCCATAACTCGAATGAATGGGAGGGGCTGCTTTTGGTTCTTTTTGCCTTGTTCTTTGACGTGCCTGGTACATACTGACGTCCGTAAGTCCTTGCTTCTTAAGAGCGTAGAGCCAGAAGGCCAGATCTGCCAGGATGGTCCACACAGTCATGCCTTTTGCCCCAGCCAGGGTCCGACTGCAGCCTCAGGCACCCACAGGGTGCCTTTGTCGGGTCGTGGTGGCTAAAGGTAAGCTGCTTGAGGGGGTTTGTAAATAAGTAAATAAAAGAAAAAGCAACCTTTACTACGAGAGCTTCAATTCTGTTTCTAAATAGGAAGATATGACCAAATTACAGGCTATATACCCTGTTGCTCGCTCATCATTAAAGAAGCTGTCACCTTTCATTTGCAAAAAAACTGTGAGCCAAAGGTCTTTAAAGATATAACTGTACTTCACTCATCTATCTTGTCAGGCAGAGGAATGCTTCCTTGTACTTCATCTGGCTTCCATCTAAAAAACACCTCGTGGCAAAAATGCATGCAATGCAGACAGATATACTCTGCTCAGAGAGGTTAAGTACACACAGGACATAAACAGGCATACACAGCTGTGCAGCTGCAGATGCAAGTCCTTAGCTTGGCAGCTCTCATTTAAATAAGGTTTCTAAACACTTTTAGAGCGGTTTAGATTTCTTTTTCTGAGAGCCTGGGAAAAGGTTTTTAAGCAGTAGTTAATAACGGGATGGTGTCATGAACCTCAGATCGTGTCTCTAAACCATGCATAAAACACTGTGAAGACAAAGTTCCCATCCTTCTAGCTCAACTTCTCTGGGATATATTAACAGATCTGATGGATTTGGGGACAATTGTCTTGGTTTACTTTGGTTTTCTAAAGGTCAAGTGTTTGGCCATTTGGATTTCTGACACACTAACACTTCAGGATCAGAAGTGGCAAATGTCATGTCTGTTACATGTATTGTTCATGCATAAAATGAAATTTTCTTCTTTCAAACATATTCTTGTGCCCAACTCACCCTGCACTTTTTTAGTCCCGCTGCAAAACCCAGGAAAAAAAATGGAATTGAAATGTGTTTGTTATATTTATGCATGTGTTTATATATATGTAGTATATGCATCTTCCTCTCAGATATCTATAATGTGAAACAAATGCCTATAATGTATTTAATATGTTTACTTTCCTGAAAAATAGACGTATATATATACACACGTGTATCCTGATGTGCTTTCATCATAGACTGGCTCAAAATTTGACTACACTTTGAGAACCATTTGAATTCCTATATGTACTTTTTGAAAAATTTGCACTTTTTTTTTCACATGCAAAAACCTCACTTTCTCTGAACTATAACAGTTTTCTAGATACATCCCCCGAAGGTCCCATATTGTTGCTGTTGCAGGGAAGACGATAGAAAGATTTACAAGAAGCAGGAACAGGCCTCTGTGATATAACTGTTCTATCTGTAGGATTATTTCAGACCCTGTTCGTCAAGGTACTTAGCACATACCTAACCAGAGTATTCACATACATGCCTAAAATTAGCCAAGTACATAACCACTGGGTATGAAAAATCAGTGGTATCAAAAGTCTTACCCGGTATCATCTGTACACACCCATTTTCCACTGGAACAAGGAAGCTTTGAAGCTGCATGAAATATTCTGTGTTGCAGCATAATTTTTCCTTAAAGTTTAAAATTAAAGGTGTTTGCTCAGCCTATCACATTACCTTTAAATGGAAAAAGATCTTTTTGCCTGCTACCCCCATATAGTTTGTTGGTTTATGCCCTTCTCCTGCCTCCTCCCCCTGATTTTTGAAGGTGTATTTCTTCTTTTTTTTTACAATAGAAATTCAGGGCATCCTCAGATTTGAGGATTCCAGCAGCTGCTAGGTCACTGAATTCACGTACTCCCCCTGCTCCTTTCAAGACTATGCCAAATGTTTTTAATAGTCAAGCAATAGTTTAACAGCTGCAACTTTTCCAGTTCATCAATTGTTGAACATCCATAGATTAAAGATTATGCTTCCCTGAAAAATTCTGAACAACTAAAGCAGCCGTATCAGATTTCTGAATGCTATTTAGAGGCAAAAATTAAATGGTAGGTAGTTCAGCCTTATCAAAGAAAAATGGCATTCAGACTCATATGTTAATGACTGGTGTTTTTCAGCATGCATATGATGCAACAGTATGGATTATTTTATGTACGCTTTAGGAATCTATTAAACTTTATTCTGTTTATGAGTCCACTTGCCTCTGATCTTGTTCCATTTGTATTTTGATTGGCTTTTAAAATTCATTTGTGGTGTTTCTGTTTCTTTAGTATAGACTCTGGACCAGTCTACTATAGCCTATACACCTTTATGAGTTCCATTGTAAAAAATGAGGGGAGAACTGTGTAATATACAAAATGAAATGAGCTGATGAACTGCTGTCTCTGTAGAGTTTCCTCCTCTAACACAGAGTTTTACAACCACAATATGTTTATACAAAACAGAATTAAAACTTACGTGATTTCCAGATCAACAGCATCAGATACAAGATGGTTACAGTCAGAGCCTTAGTTATTCTTTGTGTTTCTTTATTTCCAAAATTCTTAGTAATATTTTTTGTTAAACGAGCTTTTAGGGGTTTGAGGGAGTTTTATATCTTCAGCCTTCTATTTTGCAGAATTCTGACCACATAAACTGCTTCATAGTGATTTTGTGCTTATGTCAGAAGGTAGGAACTTCTACTTATTAGGAAGTAGAAAAAATTCCATGTTAGTGAGTTCTACTTTTTGTTGCTTTCATTAAATTCTCTCTGTTTCCTGAGCCAGAAGAAATTTCCTTAAATTTGAGCACTTGTATAAATATACTGACCGGTATGAAGTAAAAAATGTTAGAAAAACTCCTCTGGGACCAGGCAGGTGCTGGCAGAGTAATGAAAGCACACAATGAAAAAGAAGGCTCTTTGATCTCTAGATGAAGCAGTTTGGTGACGTTTTTGATATGCCATTCTTAAATGTCTCTATCTCAGTCCATCCTGAGTGATGCAGTATAAAACAGGATTAAAAGATGACAGCCCAGGAACACTTATGAGTCTCTGTCGTGGGTATAATCACCTGCCCTGAGCAAGAGTGGACAGTGGATACTCAGTAGGTGGCCGCTCAGGATGCATGAGAATATTACAGTCCTTAATAGACTTCTGTGTACACAGTAGAGCTACATTGATGCCTGCAGTAGGGGGTTTAAAGCCAACATTTGGCTTCGTACTATTCAAATACAAAAGCACGGAAAAACACACAACTGAGAGTTAACACTGTAAATGATTTAAGGGGAATTTGATACATCTAACTCCTTAGTGGAGGATAATTGTATTTTTCATAGATCACATGTCTTAGAGATGCCTCTTGTCATTGTTATTTTTGAAAGCCAACCAAACAGGAGATTTATCTGTCTGTAGCTATAGATAGCAATTGTTTGGGAGGAACTTTCAAGGCCCTTGGAGATGTTGGACCTGTCATGTGCAGGGAAGCAAAGGGGACTCAAGAAGGGCCTTTATGAAGATGAATGGGATTTTTTTCCTCAGTTATCTGTACATCTTCCCACCTGATAGTGTTATTTTTTCAGATCTTAAAATTTTGTCGTAATTGTTGTGATTTTGGGTGATTTTTATACAGCTTGTATTTTAGGTGTGGAGAAGAGCAAAGGGTTTTAGTTTTCCTCCTCTGCTGACCGCATGCAAAGCATTCCTGAGCTGCTTCAGTTCATAGTGACGGGAGAGGGGAGACTGTGATAAAGGGTTCCACTCACTTGCCCACACATGGGTGTCTGCTGCCATCTGAGGTGCCTGAGTTTTCCAAAATACCCTCATGGGTTGACAGACATGATGCAGGGCCTGTAGGAAACCCATCCTTTTCTTGACTGGCCGCTGGAAATCAAGTGTGATATTCCATGGCCTCTCAAATAGCATTTGTCCCCTGTGGATGAGTAACCGAATTGTGTGCATAGTTTCTGAAGAGACCTGAAACACTGAGTCTCACAGTTAGAAAATATTAATCCTAACATGTGTGAGCTCATAATATAAATTTATTATTAAAAAAAAAATGTCATGACTTTTTTCTTACTTGTTTTTGTTTGTTTGTTTGTTTGTTTAACCACTGCACTTAGTCTGTAGTAATTGCCTAGTAATTTTTGAATAAGTTAATACTGGGCAAATCTGAAAGGTGTGAAAAGCACATAGGTTTCTGTGGCATGGTGAAAATAAGCTGAAGAGAACATTCAAAGGCAAAGTTGCAAGTTTTGATCAGAACACTTATGCTGTCTCATAAATAATGGAAAGACCCAGCATTTTTAGTTATCACTTTTTCCTCTGACACCCTGGCTTTTGGCATGCGCGAACAGGACACAGTAGTAAGACAACTGTTTTATGTCTGTCTAATAAATCTATGGGTAAAATGCTGGTAAAATAATTTAGTTATGTGGGAAAGGCAAGAAAGAGATACTGTAAATGTAAATTGAAATTCCATAAGCTATCATATAGTGTGTTTATCTCTGAAAAAGAAAAATATTTACTGATGGATTGTTTCACTGGGAGACTGAAGGTTAAAGAAAGAGGACTGCTTGAAGATAACTGAGTGTTGCAATTTCTGGTTGACTGTATTTTGCTTTTGTAAGGAGAGAACTGCTAGATACATAGTTTATCCTTAACTAGTTCATGGACAGCCTTGTTATTTTAATATATCCTCCTTTTTTTTTTTTTTTTTTTTTTTGTAGAAACAGGGAGTTTATAGTTACCTAAAACATGCATAGATGACTTGCTTAAAGGATCTTTTATGCCCTAAGTAGATAAATTGCCAAGAGTTATTTCTCACTAAGTAAAGTAAACTGGTCAAAAATTGATAACTATAAAGAAACAGAAATGTATATGTATATATATTTCAAGACCTACTATATGGAAGTACTTTAATAAACAGCAATGACTAAAGTGAATCTTTAAAAAGTGGACAGAGGTGATACTGGGCAGCTGAAATGATACATTGGTATGGGGATTATATAATCACACAAATGAGAGATTTATATACATTTGTAGATTTTTTATGTCAATATACATTGGCAGGAATTTTTTGCAGTATAAAACAACAGTTTTCTGTTACTGCTTTCTCATGTACTTGGGTAACCCTTGGGCTATGGTAACCTTGTAATGTCACAGAGGAATTATTACAATCCAAATCATGAGTCTGACCAAGCTGCATCATTCCACTCTCATGACGAAGGTTACCGTGGATGTGTCTTAACAAATCACCTGATACATGTTTAAATCTATTGTGCATGGCCAAAATAAAGGAATTTGAAAGTATGATTAAATAAGCAAAATAACCACAAAGTATGATTGAATACTGCCGACTAAACCACAAGGCCAGGCTGGATGTGGCTTTGAGAAACTTGGTCTGGTGGTAGGTGTCCCTGCACATGGCAGGGGGGTTGGAACTCAATGATCTTTAAGGTCCGTTCCAACTCTACCTATTCTATGGTTCTTTAAATTAGGCCTCAAATCATTGCAGTCAGCTATTATATTTTATTGTACTATACTGTATTGTATTATATTATACATGTTTGGACTTATCCAGGTAGCTCTGTGCTAGTGACAATCATTCATAAATTTTTCTTGTTACGTGAGTCTCATTATTTTCATTCTTGCCAAGCCCTTTACGATCTACAGGCAGTAGGGATTAAGGATAGAGGAGTACTGAAGTTCCTAGAGATATCAACATGCACCTAATGAAGCCCAGAATCGAACCACGTGAACTGAAAGCCTCAGCTATTTAGCACACGTATACTAGCTGCTTCAAAAATCCCAGCAGGCCCTTGCCTGCATGGTTTTGGCACCTGAATTCCCATGGGCATATGACTCCAATTATTTTTGCAAGTGGACACTTTATCAATTTGATCAAGTTAATGATTGATTCTTTAGATTTCTTTTCTGTAGTTTCTCAGGTAATACCTGCTATTTTGAAAATTCATGGCCGGTTAGCTTCTTTATTGACCGCTGTTATCTCTTCAGCCTAAATTTCTGCAGCACACGCTTGCCCCATTTATGAGTGATATGAGCTGTATCTTGCTTTCAACTTCTCTTTCACTTCTTTAAACCTGTCTGTATTATAATCTGTGTTATCTAGATAATAGAAATTGTATAGGTATCTCCTACGTTATTTGTAGGATATCTGTAGATATCGATCGATCGATCAATCTATCTATCTATCTATCTATCTATCTATCTATCTATCTATCTATCTATTTATTTTCAATCTTGAAATTGACTCAGTTATGAAATCAACAGCCTATATTCCATGTATGCTACTTATTTACAGTGGTACATTGCAAAAATTGCATCTGTAGGGTGCACAGTAACAGAAGTATAGATATCAACCCATGGTTCTCGTCTACAGCTGCAATATTTTAATTTATTGTATACTGTGCATGTTATAGTCTGCCTCTAATGTAAACCTTACATATATATTCAAAGTGGTTATGGCAGAAAATAAGTGCTCTTAGTAGCTGTTCAGTGATACCTTTTCTCAGTACTTAATAATCTGTCATTCTCTGGAATATTTAAAAGATCAACTTGCTATGTAAAACATTTTTTCAGTAAATAGCTACATGAACAACATAACTTGTAAAAGTTAAAAATATGTCTTAAGTAAAATAGATGGGAAACTAAAAAAATGGCTTGTGTCCTCAGAAAGCTCTGCTTAGCCATGTTTTGAATGTGATGCGCTGAATGCAAACGTCTTTCCATAATTTGCCTGATTTTCAGCTTATATATAATGGTGGTTCAGACTGAGACATTTCCCTACTACATTATGTCATCCTTTATAATAATAAAAACACATTTTGTTAAAATCTTACTCATATTAGTCTTTGGTTACAGGGAGTTTGCACCGTGCATCCAGCGTTCCAGAGCGTGTCTATAACATGGGGATTACTGAAAATGATTTTGCACCAAGATCACCCTATGGTTTCTCATATTATCAGTCAAACCAGGTGAGAAGAAGGAGACAAGGCATAGAAATGAATGTAATATCGCATGCATAGTTTGTCCATTTTGTTACAAAAAATAGTAGCATGTAGATGGTGTTTCAAGTTTGCTTACTTGTTTGCTTTTTAAAGCCTGATTTCCAGAAAAGGAGCTTTTTACAACTGAGATTTGTTAATGAATTTTCCCCTTCTGGTGACTTCTGAGCTCAGTTGTACAGATGGGCTTTTTGGAATCCTATTGCATTTGTGAGAATCAATTTTCTGCCATTTTCTACCATCAGGGTAGAAAATGAAAAGCTGTATTAATGCTCCACTAAGGCAAAGGCTGTGGCAAGTCAGATCTTTATCCGTCACATCAGGAAGCTGGTCAGTCAGCACATTTGAAGCTCAAGGGGGCCGGAGGCCATGCTGCCGCTCACCCAGGTGAGCAGTTGGAGGTTGCTAGAGGAACTCCAGCGATCTCGTTGGTTAACAAATGGCACAGGTAGGAGCTGAGAATGTAGTCAAAGGGGTTAGGGAATTAAGCATCCAAAAACACAGGAAAACATTGCCTTAGTTTCACGATGGCAGGCAGTGTTTCTTATAATTTAAAATAATCCTGTTTAACCTGTTTTAGCATTACAAGAATTTTGGCAGTACTGTCCATCCAATACTGTGGTGTTTCTAAACTGTTTAAGCATAAATTCGTGTGTAATTTTGACCAACTTTTCTTGGGTTCATGCTCTGGATGCTAAGGTAAACCGCTGATTTTTCTGCAGGGTTTGTAATGCAGCTGGTGTCAACCTACTTGAGGGAGTAACTATATGACTTGGAAATCAACACATAGCTCAATAGCAACACTGCTGCATGATCAATATTAGTAAACTGAAGCCTATTCAGCTAGGGGACAGAAATATTAATTTAATAAATATATGTATTTATACTAAATAATCTTTAATTTCAGATTATTCAAGAATTCTCATTAAAGGAAATAGCCTGGCTTCTGACCAGTTAATAAATCAGCTCTGTCTCTGTATAAGTAGAGTTAGAACCATTTACTTAAATACTTTTCCTTCTATGTCCTCTGTTCTTACCTATGATATCCAGTCCTTAATATTTCATGTGAATCTCTTCTTTCTAGAAGAGAGCAACCAGAAGGAAAATGGAAGTAACATAGGAACCACAAGAAAACACCACAGTTTTCCAGGCAGGGGGGAAAAATAATTAGGAAAAAAAATATCAAAAGAAGAGAGACTGTTTGTCCTGTGGGAAAGCCAGAAAAATCCACAAGATCTAGTATTTCACAAAAGCATTCATTTCCTTATCCCCAAACAAAAGATAAAGATATCCTTGCGTAGCTTCTGTAGAATAAACAGATATATCCAATGATCCTTGCCACAGCCTACTAGACTCAGCAACCTTTACTCCTTTTGTGAGTTATTATCACCCTCAGTAACTCCTCAACAGTGATATTGGGGGATTTCAGTCTGGCCACTATCTGCTGAGCACCGTGTCTTCAATTAATAACTTGTGCAAGCTTCTCAGTTTAACTTAAAAAATGCCTTTAATTTTACAAAACTTTAATACAACATGGACATAGAATATATGGGGGATTGATTTATGGCTGGTTTCCACTGTGCTTACTGATTTTTAAAAAATAGGGCCATGACTCTTTTCGTTCAAGGACAGTTAGTCTCCAAAGTTGATTTAGTTCTGGAAGGTCTTGAATAGAGTATGATGTCCAATTTAGCATGTAAGAAAAAGATAGAAGAACTGAAAAGATCCCAAATGGCAGCTAAACAGTAAGAATCTTGAAGACACAAAGAAAGATTGAAGGATGTGGTTTTGCTGAGTTTAGAAAAGAGAAAATTGTAAAACAAGATGATGGTCCCTTACTATCCCTGCCCATTAGGGACAAGAAAAGAAATATCATCTTAAATTGCAACTGTAGAAATAAGGAAACCATTGAGATAGTGAAATGGTCATTTTGGTTTCCTGGGAATGTTAGGTATTCTCCCTCAATTTTAAGACGTTAGACAAAAGGGAAGGTCTGATCTCTTTTTACTAGATCATACGACAAAGTGAACAGGAGGGCTAAATAACTTTACATTAATAAGGTTAACAACAATATGCAGATACTTTAGTATATTATTTTTAATATCTAACTGATCAATTTTCTTCTGTCTATTGGACAACACTAAATTTAATTTTAGCAGCAGATGTGTGTGTTAATCCCTAGGGATTTCAAACTGAAAATAAAATCTCCATTAATAAGCAAACTGTTTAACCAGGCATAATTGACTTGTGTATTTTGAATTAATGATAGAAGACTATATGCTTAGACTTTGTCTCCTAATATTTGGACCATATCTCTTCCTACCTTCATTTGGCAGGTGCAGAGAAGTGTTGCAGAATGCCATTTAATATAGAATTTTGGTGATGTTCATGTTTTGTTTTCTGATTCTGGTAGCAGACCTTAGAATTTTTATCTTTACTTGTTTGGTCTGGTTTCTTTGCTATTGATCCTAAATGCTGTGATCTTATTGTGACTCCACCCTGGAACAGGTTGCCTCACCATCCTCTTATACAAATGGCTGGGGGACAAGGATTGCTTACAAGACAATAGAAGAGAGAGCTCAAAGACAGCCTCTGAAGAGACTAGAGGTTTCACCCCAACGAGGTCCTGAAAGATTAGCATATGTGTCCAATGATTTTCACTATGACAGAGGGATTTCAACTGGATTCTCCATGAGGCATGGAGATAGTAGGAGACCCAGCGGGACTGTCCCACCAAGATATGCTCGGTCTGAGATTGCTTCTTACACTCTTCGTGAATCAGTGAACAGGGGACGCTCTTTTAAGAGACACTCCCACATGGACACTGCTAATGATACCTTCCTTGATGGTGTCTACCCCAGCCCCACTGCACCTTTGTACCATCAAACAGGCAACAGTCGCAGTATGACCAACCTTTTGGAGAAAGAAAATTACCTGACCTCTGGCAGTGCAATGGGACAAGTGAGATCACCAATTGCTTCCCGTTTGGGGTCTCAAAATAGGCAAACTTTAAGGTCCCACTGGTACCAAACTACGTTCAGAGGCACACAGACCAGGAGGGAAGCTTCCCAGCCAGCTTCAATAACCAGTGTTGCAGCAGAACCAGATGGGAAGAGGGTGCCATTGACAGCTGCTATGGCAGCAGCAGGGAGAAATGGTTTCCTGCAGAGCGAACAAGTCACCATCAATGGATCTCAGCTTGGGTAAGCACAGTGCAGCACCTGCTTTGGTTCTGGGGTGTCACAGCTGAAAGGAAGCTGTTTGTTCAGAAAGAGAAAGTGAACGGATCTTATGGTTCAGCAGCCAATACAGTGTATGAAATGTCAGTGCAGAGGAAGCAGAAAGTAAATTTGCTTTTCAAAAGCCACAGGAAAAAGAGAAATAAAAAGTATGTCTAGGTACATAGTGCAGAGTCCACACCTCCTGATCAGGTTTAGGGACACCTTTCTTCCACGAGTTAATAAATTTTATTAGGAGGCATGAAGTAGTCACTGCGTAATGTACAGTCACAGTACACAATAACGCCTTGACACAGTTTTTGCTCTTAAAAGACCGGATGATTTCAGTACTGAGTCTTATAATAATAGGTCAGAAATCTACCAGTAAAGCAGCTTTTGGCAGATTGACAGTTTCCAGTTAAAAATCCTTCATGGTTTCAATGAAACTTTTAGTTTTGATAAACCTCAGTGAAAACACAGGCAGAAATTTCTTTTAGCTCTGTAGCACCATCCATCTCTAGAACAAATATAAATTGTTCTGAATCGCAGAGCCCCAGAGCTTCTCACTACCCTGAGATCCTGCATAGTCTGAGGACGGTACCTTAATTTGAAGCCCTGTTAGCTCTGTTTCTGTATTTTGGAAATTCCCAAAGCTGCCCCCACACTTCAGGAAAATTGTTTAACATCTTAGAAGCAGGGTTTTTTTTCAAAATTACATTTTTTCCCCCTTAAATTCCCTTCCAGAGAAGATTTCAGAATGCCTAAAATTGGCTCTATTTTCAAAAGAAAAATTTCGTCAGTACTGAAATTCCCCTTGAGAGCTTTTTTTTTTCATTTTAGAATAATTCTGATCGTTTCCAGAGCTCTTAAGGTTCAATGGATAAAACAACCATTTTACCAAGTGGTTTGTAAACAGGAGATGTTTACTTGCACTGTTTACTGTGCTTTCTGTTGTTCCATAATCTAAATCAGATCTCAAGGTCTCTTATGTAAGTTAATCATGGTGTAATTTATAACAGTGTTATTAAGAAGTGTCTCTTTTTCCATAACCATGTAGCCACTAATTTCATTTTTCTGAAGGCCACTCTTCTTTTTCTAAATTTGCTGCTGTGTGAGATGAGCCATCATCTGATGTTACTGCTATGTACAGGTCAAGTATTTTCTGTTTTCAACTACGTCTTGTGTGTTAGGACTAGATTTACAAAGATATATGGTCTTGTGCCCACATCTGATCTGGGTGGCAGTTTTGACCACTGGGAGATGCAGGAGTTAAGAGATAACTTAAGAGATAATCTAAAGAGATGGTATAAATTATGTGTCTTTTAAGTATTCAGTCTTTATAGCAAGTAAGTCCAGAAAAAACAGCTGAGAGCTCACAACAAGCTAAAGAATTGGAAGCAGTGGTGTTGATAATAGGTACCCGGAAGGAGGACTTTGTTTCTCAGTAAAACAATTTACAAACAGGCATATGTCCCATTGACTTAATCATTTACTTTAAGTGCATTCTTAAGCATGTTTCTGAGCCACAACCAGCAATTTTGGTATTTAATTCTGTGTAGGAGCAATTTTGGTTCTTCTTTTGCAGGTGCAGACGCTAGAGTCTGTCTGCCTGCACAAACATCAACCAAAGTGGTTTTCATACCTGCAGATCTAAACATCTACCTTCAGTCATTGTGCAAGTGGCTTTCTTGAGACTGCAATGAACTCCAGGTGGAAGATTTGTGACCTGATGGAAATATTTTTGACAGCATAATTCCTTAAATGCCAGGTTTTAAGCTCAGTTTTTGCTGGAAATTACAGAGGAAAACAATTGGAAGTGCTGTGAAAGATTCTAAAGTTCCTTTTGAAGTTGTGTACAGATTTCATTTATCTCAGTATTTATGACTAATTAATTTACTTGTATATATCTTGTTTAGATTTTTTAATATCCTAGGTTCTATTTAGTTTCATAGCTAGGTTTTGAGGGGAGTGAGGAGATCTTTATTCTACATAAAGTTTAAAAAATTCTCTGTAAAATTTGCTAGTGGAGAGGATGGTGAGAAGCAGCATGTAAGGTACAATTCCACAAGAGATTTGCATCAGTAGGGCTGACCTGCTGGAATGCTGCTCTGTAGAGTCTGTAAAGTGTTCTGGTGGACAACAAGTTGACCGTGAGCCAGCAATGTGCTCTTGTGGCCAAGAAGGACAATGGTCTCCTGGGATGCATTAAAAAAAGCATGGTCAGCAGGTTGAGGGACACTATTCTCTCCCTCTACTCCACTCTGGTGACGCTGCATTAGGAGTACTGTGTCCAGTTCCGGGCTCCCCAGTTCAAGAGGGGCAGGTAACTACTGGAAAGAGTCCAGTGGATGGCTACAAAGATGAGGAAGGGAATGGGGCACCTCTCTTATGAGGAAAGGCTGAGAGACTTGGGTCTGTTTAGCATAAAGGCAAGATTGAGAAGGATTCTTACCCATGCTTATAAATATCTAAAATGCGGGTGTCAAGAGGATGGGGTCAGGCTCTTGTCAGTGGTACCAGATGACAGGACAAGGGGCAACAGACACAAGCTAGAACAAAAGAAATTTAATCTCAACATGAGGAAAAAGTTCTTTACTTTGAGTGTAGCAAGAGCACTGGAACAGGCTGCCCAGGGAGGTGGTGGAGTCTCCTTCTCTGGAAATATTCAAAACCCACCTAGGTGCATTCCTGTTTAGCCTGGTCTAGGTGAACCTACTTTGGAAGGGGGATTGGACTAGGTGAACTCTGAAGGTCCCTTCCAACCCCTACAGCTCTGTGAATCTGCAATTAAAATTTTAAATGATGAGGAAGAAACATTAGCCATTTTAGCAGATTGAAGTCAACATTTGTTACATATGCTTATGTATGATATATATATATTACTGTTTTCAGAAATCTAGAATCAAGATTTAATAACTCCCCTTATAATTCTTGTCACTGGAAGGGGTTGGTGCAGAAGTCCTTTTTTGTTTGAATTACATTTTGGTTCATCCACATCTCATTACTGCGCAGTTTAATGTCATATTTAAAACATAATAGATGACATTTTGCTTTGGGTTGTACACTATCAAATCAGAAATATTGCACTTAAGTCTGTCGTTCCATCAGTTGTACAATAATTTCTTCTGATAAGACTTCTCAGTTTAAGAAGTTGGTTGAGACTTTCACATTTCTTGTCATTTCCCATTCTCTTTGATTTTAAGGTTGCATTATCTGGTATATTGCTTCCTTACCTGTTGCTCCTTTAATAACTGAAGGGGGAAAAAAATACATGCCTGTTTTCTTATTTTCCAAAAAATTTGTACCTTTGTATATCAATCACAATTTATGTCTTTCCATGGTTAATTTACAGGACGTAAAATAGTTGTGTAAAGTTAAAGAGAAGTACTGGACTAGCTGTGTGTAGTATTTGAAATGTACATAAAAGCATTTTCAAACTTCCTGTAGAAAAATGAGCTCATGCTACGAAATCAAAGTAGGAAAATCAGAGTATAGAGATGCTATCTCTATATCTTCTGGTAAAGTGAAGCAGTTAAAAGTATCCTCATATCAAGGGCTTAGGAGAGAAACAGATTCAACCTGAAGCTCTCTGAGAAACACTGCTTACAGAATCTGATCTCTGAATGTGCTGAGATCTATCACAAAATTATTAGGCAACATACTGTATGAATCTCAACAATGTTATATTCTAGCAAATAAGATAAAGTCGGAACTTGAGAAGTCATTGTTCTGTTTAACAACAATTGTCTGAATGTCCATTTGTTTGTTGTTACTACAGAGGCTAATCAGCCACCTGGCTGTTAAGTTTACCTGTAAATGTTTTGAGGCTAGGATGGAATCATTGCATCAAATTCCATTTTGACAAAAGTTAGGATGCTGCAACTTTATGAATAACACTGAGGATCAAAGATTATACTGCACCCCTTATTACTGTCAGATAAAATGTTAGTGAATTATGGTTTTATTCACTGAGGAGCCATCCTATTATGGCAGTGGACAGCAGGAGAGAAAGATTTTGTTCTCTGGCTGTACATGTGTTTATCTCAACCTGACAGTGACTGCTGATAGACCTTTACTACCCTGGGTAATCCTTGGCATCCTGAGGCTGGGTTCCCACGTGGGTTCTCTGGTGTCCTGTGAGGGATCCGCTCATGCAGTGGTCTTGACCTTCGAAAGTACATGGATAGAGTCCTTCTCTGCTGTTAGTCAGTGAAATGATTCCCAATTTAATACACTGGAGATGTCTGCCGCTGTATTATGCCACTGAATTTGTTCAAAAGGCTCCAAAGTTACTGCAGTGACTAACAGGCAAATAGGTGTGCTCACATGTATGCATATATAATGTGGTCACAAACCCCTTGTTGATTTAAGAATCATGACAAAAACTCAAGCTGGAAAAGCCTGTTCTTCTGTTCCACTTAGAAGAGAGTAAGAAGAAGAAATATGATCTGGCCTTTTTCCATTACTCATTGTTCAAGCCCTTAAGTAGGTTTCTGATCAGGATGTTTGACTTGCAATTTAGAGTAACTTAGTAGTTACTTTGTTTTAAAAGTGGGCTGAAGTAAGGTCTTGAAAATCTGGAAGCTTTAAGCATTGCCAGTACAGACCCTAGGGCGCTAGCAATGCTAACCATAATTCTAATTTCACTTCTATTTAACCTCTTCATTAACATCCTGAATGCACTGTCCCCTTCATTTCATCTTTTTCTTGCACAAGTATGCCTCAGCACCTGTAGGTGCAGCAGATTTGCTCAAAACACTAACTCAGAAGAGGGGAATAGACAAGAAATGACATGATTTATACCAAAGGGAAATACAAAGGCAGGTGAAAACCTCATTTGCAACAGGTGCATCCAAATTGTTCTTCATTTTTGTTCTGTCCTTGCAACCATACTAATTGTCTTTTGCCTTAGCGAAACCAGGTAGCAGGTACAGTGTAGCTGGCAGGACAAAGTGCAACAAAATCCATTTTTGTCTCACAGCTCATGAGTTCATCCTAAATATTTGGGGGGAAAGAGTCAGATTTCAATACACTGGAAATCTGTGAGAATTTGCCTCATCTCTGCCTGGTTTGTTTACCTTGCTTGGCTACAGCCCATTCTGGGCAAACCTGGACTTTGAGGCTCTTCCACTCCTGCCAGTCAGTTATTGAGACAGTCTCAGAGATGTCTAAATATTTCTTTTTTTTTAATTTTAGATGTACTTACTAAGACAGTGATCAAGTAAACCTTCTTCTGCATGAGGATAGGGAGGCTTTATAGAGAGACTTGGATAGACTGGATCAATGGGCCAATGTTAATGGTATGAGCTTCAAAAAGACCAAGTGCCAGGTCCTGCACTTGGGCCACAACAACCCCATGCATTGCTACAGGCTTGGGGAATTGTGGCTGGAAAGCTGCCTGGCAGAAAAGGACCTGGGGGTTCTGGTTGACAAGCAACTGAATATGAGCCATCAGTGCGACCAAGTGGCCAAGAAAGCCAATGGCATCCTGGTTTGTATTAGAAATAGTGCGACCAGCAGAAGTACAGAGGTGATTGTCCCCCTGTACTCAGCACTGGTGAGGCCACACCTTGAGTATTGTGTCCAGTTCTGGTCACCTCAACACAAGAGAGAGATCGAGGTGCTGGAGAGAGTGCAGAGGAGGGCAACGAAGCTGGTGAAGGGCCTGAAGAAAAAATCTTATGAAGAGCAATTGAAGAAGCTGGGACTGTTTAGTTTGAGGAAGAGGAGGCTGAGGGGAGAC